>VZRI01012193.1:742749-857100 GCA_013397515.1 Upupa epops | reverse complement strand
CCGGATGCTGTTAGCCCTCCTGGCCACAAGAGCACATTGCTGGCTCAGAGTCATCCTGCTGGCCACTAGGTCACCCAGGTCCCTTTCTCCTCCACTGCTGTCCAACAGGTCAGTTCCCACCCTATCCTGGTCCCTGGGGTTGTTCTTTCCCAGATGCCAGCCTCTTCACTGACCCTTGTTGTACCTCATTAAATTTCTCTCTGCCCAGCTCTCCAGCCTGTCCAGGTCTCGCTGAATGGCAGCACAGTCTGCTGGGGTGTCGGCAACACCACCCAGATTCACGTCATCTTCCACAGACACATACAAGTGCTACCCAGACATGTCTCTGTCAGAAAGGTGGTTCCAAACTCCGGTTTCTAAGCACAGAAGCCAGTTCAACTTGAATTATACTGTGTTAAAACAATTATCTGGATTGTAGTGGTCCCTACCAATCCAGTTACTGGTCACCAGTCTTACGCCAAGTGCTGTCTAACAATACAAAACCACCCAAAGTCAAATACAGTGTACAACTTGTCACATCTTTATGCTCCGATGAGATCACACTGCTTTGATTCGCTTGTGAAAGAGACCCTTACAACGTTTCCAGCTCCTGTTTATTTTCTTCATCATTGCTGCCAGTTCTTCAACTAGATGGTCACACCTGGCTCTGCCTAGGTGGGAATTTGTGTCTGTGCTGAGGAGCCCAGGTTCGTGCGCACGGGATGTATATGTGAGGAGCACGTGGCTGGTAGCTCAAAGCAATACATCACAAGGGAGACTCAGCAGAATGAAAAATACTGCCATGATCTATAGCCCAGCTCTCAAATTTGCACTTCAAATCTGCCAGTTCAGGATTTGGAAACCACACTGATTCCAACACTCTGACATTTAGGGAAATTCATGGCCTCTTCACAAGCCTGTAGGTTTGAATGTATTTCCAAAAATTGCAGAGGTTCATTTGTTCTGGTTTAGATGGACAGCGTTTAGATCTAGATCAGAAGCAGCTCCTCAGCTAGTGAAAAGGAAAATGACCCCTTTTGCTCTGCCGCAGTTCTGGGCATGTGATATAGATGTGCTCTTTGAGTTCACATCCAGAAGTCAAGGGGGACTCTAGTTTTCAGTCTTTCTCCACTGAGTCAGAGAGATGAGAGTTGCACAGGCTACAGCTCTTGTCAGTGAACTTCACTTTACAGTCCAGTTGCTTTGCACCACATGAGTAGACACCAGTATCTTACAGCATCTGCAGAGCTGGGCATGTAGATGAGATGCACACAGAAGAAAGGTCTGCTCCACTTTTTTCCATTCTTTAATCCTTTCTGTCCCAAATTACAGATCAAAAAGCTAAATGCTAACAGTCGGGCTAATTCTGCTAATTCCTTAATTTCTTTCTATTGTCCATGAAAAAAATCCCAACCACTGGACAGTTCATTCATCTCATCCTTGGATAACCATCTACAGTAAGTTAGATCAATAGCTCTTTGCAGGTGCATCTCCATCCAGCATAAAAGGAACTTCCTCTAGACTCTGGCATATACCTCTCCAATGTCCAAAGTTAAGTGAGATAAATCACATGCACAGATGTTGTCCATGAAAAATGCTCAGAAAGCTGCTGTGAGAGAAGATCACTGCAGAAATGACCATGGCAGTTTGAGATACTTCATCCCCTCCACCCCACTAGCCATCTGTTCTAGCCATTGCACCAGATGTTACTGATCCCTGCGGCATAGCCAGCAGGACATGGACATCCTGCGAGTTCTGTCTGGTGAGCAGTCAGCTGGTTGCTTCTGAAGGGATCTGACGCTGACCTGGCTGAACTTTTTGCTGAAGCAGCTGAGAAATGTTCTTACAGTCCCTCTCACTGCTCAGCTGCGGACTCAAAAAACCATCACGAGAGAGGCAGTAACAAACCACAGGCAGCTGTTACACAAGGTTGCATTATCAGGACATTCAAAATGAATGCAGACTGCTCCTGGAAGGCTCTGCTTTTCCAGCTGATACTTTCTTATTTCTGCTTGAGCTACAGAGGAGCTCTGAAGAATCATCCAATTTGGCCTATATATACCCCAACTGGTTGTTATTCCTTGCCCTGGAGGGAGTTGCAAATTGTGCATACAGCCTGTACTTTGTACAGAGATTGCAGAGCAGTAGTACCCCCCTGTTTGCACAGTCCAAACAGATGGCACTGGGGCAGGTAAAGAGCTATTCTCTGAGCAACGCTGTCTATGAACAGTCTTCCAAACATTAATAATTTGAGAAACGCAGCAGCAGAAATTAGATGTAAAGTGACATAAATGACTTCGAGAAGATACCGTTTGTTAAAAAAATATGTGAGCAAAGGGGAAGAGCAACAAAGCGCAATCCTAGGGGCCAATGTGAACTGACCCAATATACCTGAGAGACCCCCGCAACACCAGAAACTCACTGCAGCGCCAGCACAGCAGTTAATCTAGTGAGGGCACCAGGCCAGATGTTTTGCTTGGATTCTCTTTTGTCTGTTCATTGCCAACTGTGCGCATCAGGCTGAAGCACCAAGATGGAGGATGAGGGATGAACACAGAAACAAAAGTAAAACTGTTATTAAATGCAACTTAAAAGAGAGGGATATGGCAAGGAATGAAGGATCTAAGGATAATGGGATGTACAACTCTTCATCTGTAGGTCAATTTTTATTGCATTTCAGATCAGCAATCGTGAAAGTCATTATTATCTGGTCAGTTTTATTGAATCAATTTGGCAGTCTCCATACGGTGTCGAATGTAGAGAGGAAAAATTGGAACAGGCTGAAGAGATTTAGGAGCCTAAGTCCCACTCGTTATTGGTGGAACTTAAGCTCTCTGAGGAGTTAAGTTCTTTTGAAAGTGGGATGTGGTCTTCTAAGTCATGTACACACTTTTGAAAATATTATCCTACTTGGCCACAGCACAGCATGATGCTTGCTGTTCTCCCTGCTGTCAATCACGGCAGAGAGGTCAAGGACTGAGTGGCTCACAGCAATTACTGGCTTATGAAATTCTCCTTTACTTCTTCTCTGAACAGTCCCTCCTGTTGAGAGCAGGCATGTTGGCAGGCGATGATGTTGTAGAGAAATATAGATTTCAGTGGGAAACAGAGAAACCTGTTGTCTGGAAAAAGCACCATGGTACTCTCCACAAGTGAAAAAAATCGGAGAGATGTTCAAATGAGTAGAGTGTAGAGGCAGGGATAAACTAAATGAAATACTGGCAGATCTGGAAAGATCTGATGTGCCACTGGGACAGTGGAGTTTACTTTCCTGTAAGTGCCAGGACTACAAAGGAAAGCAGTGAGAACATTAAATAAAACTGGGATTTACAAAGGAAGGGAAACCTGTCATTTTAGTTAATGCCAGGAATATCAGCTATTTTCTTCTCTTCTGATTAAAATAGTTATGGAGAAACAGCCTCGGAGCTGCTCTGGCCACCAGCAGCAGTGCTGCTGTTTCTACTGAACAGCCTTCAGCCTCCTTAATTATGTATGTTTAGAATCTCACCTCAGAGTGTGTGTGGGGCACATCTCAGTTCCATATCCTCTAGGCCAATCCCTGTGCATTTTCCCTTCTTGATTCTACTTATCTGGTCTCATAAAATTTTTCAATTAACCAAATAAAACCCGTATATTTACCACAATAAATTAACCCCAACTCCTTCTCAAGATCTTTGTCCTTCTCATACATCTGTTAAAACTAGCTGCTGTGCCTTAAGAGATGCTGGTAGGTCATAAGTTGTGGTGGTGACTGTGTTCTGACCCACAACCTAGATTCCCAACATGTGAGACTCTCGCTATTCACTGCTCCAGTTCCATTCCATACGTGCATTCTGCCAGCAGGAAGTCCCCAGCCAGCAGGGGTGAAATGGGAGTGACCACTGGGCACCTAACCAGAGAATTCTGTGAGCCCGTGCTTCACCTGGATATGTCCTTTTGTCACCAAAGAGCTCCATTTTCCTCATTGCTTTTTACAGCTGATCTTCGTCTATCCAGATGGTTTTACGCTGCTCTTCTCCTATCCTTTCTTTTATTGTTCGGATGAGATCTTCAATACTGCTCCATGCATCTACCTCTACAGAGGCATAAAGACACGGCAGCGCTTCCAGTTCTTTCTCCTTCAGCCGGCACATACGTAAAAACTCATCTTCAGTCTCTGGCTTTGGCAATAGCTTCCTGTATCAAATAAGCAGACCAAAACCAAACGTCTTACATATTCATTTGATCCTGCAGGCCCAGCTGTCCCATCAAGAATTTATTTTCTACTGACTAAATACAAGCAATGAAAGCAGTGGAGAGGACAGCCACTCCAGGTCTGTCCTTCCTTCACCTCCATGCTGCTCCCAAGGAAAAATGTTTGCTATGAGGAAATAATGTAAGAGGATTGCAAGCACGGAGAGTGTCTCTCCCCTTCAGTTGCCATCATGTTAAGAAACGCTGAGGGAGTGCTGAACACGGAGAAAACCACATATTCTTGTGTCTTGTCCTCCCACAATTGCGACCGGTGACAGTAAGAGAGAGCTAGATTTGGGGAATTCCTCATTTCTCTGGTTGTGCTATTTCAGGGAGGATTCATGGGAGGAAACAGTGCCCATGGAAGCACCAGATGAAGAGAGAAGAATTCTTTATTTCTCTCAGTGAGAACATTACTGGACTCAAGAATTATTCACCGAATAAGACAGAGTATCAAATATGCAAAAGGTTTGATATGTACCTGAACCTCTTGATGTTTTTCTCTGAGACTCTGATAAAGAGAACAATAGGATATATCTTGGCTTTGATTAAATCCTTTGTGCAGCTTATTCCAGCTTCCAGGAGACAATGCTTGTTCTAAAAACAAAGTCATAACAGTGTCACAAAAGAACATTCACTACTGGGGAATCTTAAGATAAAGGTATCCATACCTTATGGGGTCAGCTGAAAAGCTCTCCATTTACCATTGCACTGATTTAAAACCTTTTAATCTAATGTACTTTTAAAGTGCAAACTCCTCCTACTGGTTTAAAACCACCTGGTCAGATAATAGCTGAGCTTAATAGCTTTCTGAAAAAGGCTTAAAATAGAAATAGATTTTTCTAAAGGTGAAGAGTATAACAAAATACCAGCTTTACATATAAACACAAGCACACATTCTTGCTCTTTGTTCAGAGAAAACATCTACTGCAACTACTTGTGAGATAAAAACCTCCATCACTTTAATTCTGCTTTTTTCCATGCTGTGCATCAAATCCACTCTACTTGATATAAGCTCCCTGTGTTTGGCATTGTTACCTTCCTACCACACTCCCCTGCGTCTGTGTTTCAGGCTATCCTTTCCTTTGTCTATGTCCTTGTATCTCTTACTCTCCTGAACGCTTATATATACTTATGATATGAAAAGGAACTGAATAAGGGATGGAGCATAGAAAATGAAAGAATATTTTGCTGCATCAATGTGGGTCATCACAGGAATGAGCAAAAATATAAAAGGATATGGCTGAGGATGAAAAAGGAAAGGAAAAGCAAGAGCACAAATAAAAAGCCATTTGGGAGACTAAGTCTGGATCTGCGACTGCAGCTGTGCAAGAGAGAGAACATGCAACTGCAGGTGGACATTCTCTTATTCAAGAAAAAGAATGCTCTGCAGACAGACTCACAGACAGCCCATCGAAAGGATATGGAGTACTGTAAGCACCTTGGCAGTGACAGCCTCAATATTGGCAGGTACAATACATTCATACGTGTTCAGATTCTTTTCTCTGCTGAAGATGATCGTCTCTGCTCTTTGCTTCCTTAAGAACTCCTCCTTTGTTACAATATCTGGAGAGAGATGTGAGTGAGGACAAAATGAAGATGACAACAACAGAACGCCTAGGATATCCAGTAGCACTTCACATCGGATCTAAGGACGGTTCAGGGAAAGAACACGAGCAATGAATTGTCTTAACAGCTGCCTCATTTCTTCCATTGAATTCAATTAAAGCCTAATCTGATCACAGCTGAACATCTCAGTTATATCCTGCACCAATGAGTCCTTGGGCAATTACTACAACACTGTGACGGCATTAAATTAAAACAGTAAATACAATTCCAGCACCTAATGTTATACACTAACATTTCAGGGCTGGAGAATGGCAAGAAGTGCTAAATAAAAGAAGGTCTCTTCAGCATAGGCTTCTAAAACAAGGATTTAGTGTTCCAACAATTGTGTTTAAAGTTTCCCAAAAATTTGGCTTAGGTTGCAATGTGCGCTACTGCCCCCCTTGTGATTTGCAGCTCTACTTCAAAGCTTTTGTTTTATGTTAGAAGGCAGGGGATATTTATTATAACACTTAACTTTTCAGTTTCTCTGTCTGTAGAACTGTAAGACCCGCATCCTATGCAGTGGGTATTCAGTATTAGTGTAAAAATGAAATGTCAGCTATGTTTAATGCTGTGTTGTATACAATCCTGCCCTACAGCAATCACGGTACTGCATAGTGCTTTAATAGTAAATACTTAGCATGGAAGAAAATCAGTCTTTCGAGTAGATCAAATGCACAATCTTCACAGCCTTGGATGAGATATAAACCTGAAGTTGCTCTAGGGAAGATATTCCTCATAATAGCAAATACTGGAAACAAATTAATCAAAATTTCACATTGCCTAGATATGCAGTATGCAAACAGTATGCAAACAGAAAGAGCACTCACAGCATTTCAGTCTCTCAGGGGCATCCTAGCAACCACACAGCATACACATGGATAATATTCATAGACACAGAATCTTGTAACCATGTGCACTGGCTGTCTCAGAAACATTCAAATACCTCAGATATTCTCAAAAAGCAGGATTTATAGCTACAAACAACTCTGATGTGTCTTGAAGTACCTCTACGTGTGCACGCATATGTATGTTCTTATTTCAAACACTGAGGGCTAATGGCCTTGGTCCTCTTTAATTCCGTTACCTGGCTTGCATATGTTGAATTCCAGGGCACCTCCAGAGTTCAGCAGCTTCTGTACCAAGGTCTTGGCAAGCATGGTGGGAGTGAAAAGTACGGGGCGCCTGCGCTCACAGTGGATTGGTCTCACCAAGCTATAAGGGATCAGGCTGAGCCTCTTATTGATTTCATTTTCAGAATCCAAATCTGAGTAAAGAACAAGACATTTACTTTCTGGTTTTCTTTCTATCAACATTCGGAGAAAAAGAAGGAACACATGAACCAGAGATGACTTGGCTAGTCGTAGTGATCCTCCTTTCTCTTTTACCAGAGAAGGCAAAAGTAAAATCTACCTTTACTAAATATCCAGTAGTGTGATGTCCAACCTAATACCAAATCATTCCAGTACCCTCTGAAGACATTTTTTTCTCATTTAACAAAACACTTGCTGGAGAAACTTTCTGCTTATTAGCCTGACCTGATCTGAATTAAATGGTTTAGGACAATGAGCAAGAAAGCACCTAGGAAGGACTGCCAAGCAAACAGGAGGTTCCACTGTCCTGAACTTGGTTCATGAAGCTTAGTGTCCCAAGCATTTTTGGCCAAATCAGTTTTGGTCACAAAAGCTGCTGAATTTTTGCACAAAGCAGACCACAGATGCTGGTTTCACAGCCATTTTTCACAGCCATTCTGTTATGTAGAGCTTTATGTGGGCCTGTGTATCCGTTCCATGCGTGCAAAAGCTATTCCGATTTTATAGCCATACCTTCCAGTTTATCAGGCAACAGCTTCTTTCCTTCACATGAGGTCAGGGCCAGACCAGAAGGCCAGCCAGTGACGATACGGATTCGCTCATTGCTATTCATACGCTTATATTTGTTTTCAGACCTGCTGACAAACTGAAAAGGTGAACAAAGATTTGATCGTCATTTCTTACATTCTTTATTCTCCCTTGTATTCATCACCCTACACTTGTTATCTGTGGGATCTGAATTACCCGTGTCCATCAAATACCAGACTCCATGGATCTGTTGACGGCTCCTTAAATATCACACATCTGATTCAGAGCCTTTGTGAATCCCCTTTGGACTTTCTTATTTTGTTCTCTGCTCTTAAGTGCCCTGGTATTTTCTTTGCAGAGCTCCTCGCTATCACCAGTACAAGCACTGATGTGTCCGCAGCGCAGAACCAAGCCCACTTTGAGTATTTGCACAGATGGATCACGGGTTATACCCAAACGTCTGCCTCTTCTTTGCTGTTCCAGAGAGACTTGAAACCTCACAAATGGCACATTCTTACATGGAGAAAAAGGCTCGGTGCTTTCATTCCTCATCCACCCAACTATTGCTCTATTCAAATATTAATTCCTCCTCCTGTATATTTGCTAACTGTCACAACCATCTTTCTTCACAGGATTTATCCTTCACCCACAGTCTCTGTCACGCTCAGAGTCACTGACCTACAATTAAGGGACAATTTTCTGATGGAACCTTATCTCACAGAGACTTGGTGTTTGGTCTAGCCCAAAGCATTTGTCCTTATGGTTCAAGCAAAGCACATTTCAGTCTCTGACGGCAGACACTTCTGATTCTTCAAGCTACACTGGTACTGAAAGGCACACGTTTAAAAATAAACAGCCCATGTCACAAGAGCAGATAGAAAACCCAACCCATTCATCTTTTTCATATATTAAATCTCCTTGTGATAGGAATAAATCCTGTTACAACCTCTATACCTCAGGTGGGGTTTCTGCGGAAATTAGGAGAGCTTGAGAATCTCTGCTGTTCAGAGCTGCTGTTTCAGACACTGCATGGAGGATCTGGACTTTATTACCTGCAATATTTGGCCCAAAAGAAAGCTTGCTCTGGATAGGCGAGGGCTGGTCTTCGGGTCACTCTGTGGGGCAGGCTCCTCTGGCTGCAGTGTATTCTAGTAAAAAAGAACAAAGGAATTTTGCTTTCCCTCCTTTTCTTCTTCTTTTTTTTTTGTAATAGCAGCATTTGAGAAACAGATCAAGCACAATCAGATAATTTTATTTCCATTAAAAGGGATAGTGATCCCGAATACAGTGTTGTAAGCACCGTGCTGACACAGCATGGCCTGCACCGAGGAACACTGCTCTGTTACTGCCCTTCCACAATCCTTTCTTCACAGGAGGCTGTTCTCCACTGCTTATGAAAGAGGACAATGCTGCACTAAGAACTAGCGTGCAGAGCTTTGACTTTCCTTCTGTCTCTGCCAGTAATCTCTGTCCCTTTGACCAGGGGGGACTGGTGAATGTGTGACACTTACCCTCAGCTGAAATCAAATACAAGCACTGGCTACAGTGTCTCTGCAAATGGTAGGAGCAGGTATGTCTCTCCAGCTCTAAAAGTAACTTATGGTAACTCATAGAGTGGGAAGTTAGGTTTTAATTATATAAAGATGTAATTCTTGGGTCTGAAGAAAGAAAAATCAATTTACTTTCACTGTGGGAAAAGGAAAATTTGGCAGGGCTGCTGTGTGTGAAGACCTGATTTTCCTACTTCCCTCCATAGTGTGTAGGTTGGAAGAGACAGGTCTTTCTGACATGAGACAACAAAAGCTCGTGGATTAGATGCTTGTTCACAGTAGGAGAGAAATAATTGTGATTACTAACTCCAAGGACACACTTGCTCCTCATGTGGGTATGAAGATGCATTAGAGACTTGCAGACAGAAGAATTAAAAAGATTAACTAAGATTCGGAACAACTATTTTGTGACAAAACAACTGGTTTTACACTTTTCAAGGGAACTCCATCACAGCTGGAAGGGGCAATAGTGTCCTGTTAACACACAGTGATAGTGTACAAGGTCCACTGCCCGGGACATTGTTATTGAAAGCAAATATAAGGTGCCATCGTCTGTCTGGCACAATCCAAACCTACTTCAGCGTAACCAGGACTTTCTGTAACGTTAACATAACGAACAACAGGTAGCAGTGGAGTATCAGCTGTTCAAAATGCCTTGTTTGAAGAAACCTACCCGGAGGGCCCGAAGGGTGTTATGTGAGCTTTCTGTCTCATCTTTGCTTCCTCTGTGCATCAGCCGCTGCAGTTTCACCAAAAGAAGTTGTTGAGCTCTGAAGGAAAGGATGGAATCATGTGGATCAGGGTATCTTTGAAACCATGCAGAAGAAACCCAGACTGCAATGGGCTGGGTCTATAGAAAATAAGAACCAGAAAGAGCAGTGTGGCCTGACAACCACACCATAAAGGCAGCAACAAAATAATGAGCAGGATTGCAGTGCAGTTAAGGATTAAAGGATGTCCACGGCGCATTTTCCTGTGATAGTTTTAGAGAAACCCACATTATTCTTTCAGATAACACCTGGAGTCTCCTTTCTAAAGCTCTACAGCTCCTATTACAGTTTAACATCACCAGACCTTATCTCATAAATGGAGAGTTGTACCTCTTGCCTTAGAGCAGTTACAAATTCCCCTGTTAACAGAACCCCTGCTCGCAGTTGTGCTCACCCAGCATTACCCTCACCTGCTGTAGCTGGGAATGGTCCCTGTTTCCAGGTCCCTGTCGGTGATGGGATCAACTCTGGCACACAGCCACTCACACCTGCCCTGGTACATAGTGTCGAGGATATGAACAATCTCATCACATTTCACTGAGAGGGAACAGCAGTCCAGCTGGCTGGAGATGTTCAGATTCAGGCGGATATGAAATGAGTCCCCTGATGTGATCAGCCCTTCTTCCAGTTCTGACAGCAGCTTTCTATAACCTGCAGCAGCAAAGGATGAGTGAAGCGGTGAAGCATTACTGTTACTGGTCAAACCTTGGTATCACTGCATTGCTGGGCATCCTCTGGGAAAGCACACTGCACAAACTTCTGAGGCTCCTCTGAGAGAGGGCTTGTACTTCCAGAGTGCTCGTTACACTCATTACAACAAGGTTATGGGCCTGCACCTTAAAGACACTAATGGTGCATTGATTCAGAAACAGCTCACACTGCTGGCCTCAGAATCTGTGATAATATCCTCATTATAATGATCCTGTTAGGAAAGTCCATTTTCGATACTCCACAGCTGACCTGTGAAACCAAGAACTTTGCAGCAAAGACACAGACACAGCTATAGTACAGCTTGAGTTCTGCCACCAATATTAATGAGAAGCTAATTCCCTTTATTATTAGCTCTAATTGGCACTCCCACAATCTCTAACGTGCTTTGTCACAGTTAAGTGGTGCTCAAAAAAACCCTGGAATAGTCTTTCCTACCTTTGAAAACATCAAAGAAAATCTAAGACATCACTTCCTGTGTGATCCACGCAGCTGAAATCCTCCAACCAGCATTAAAATAACCCACAAAAACAATGCAGTTATATAGACCAGTAAAGAAATGGGTTTTGGAATGCAATTTTTGATCCATAAACTGAAATTATCATTACAGGCCATGAACACTGAAATCAGATTCTGTTCACCACACATGAACTCCAGCTGTTCAAGATAAGATAAAGCCACAAAGGTAATAAACAGGGCAACTCCATCAGGTAAATGCTAAATCGACTTCAGTTGGATAAAGATGATTCAGCTGAGCACATTGTATTACAGAAAACTGTACATAAAAATAAGCTGGAACGTGTTTTGTGAGCCATGTCGCTATTGGCCCACCACATCAGTTCTTGGGAGCCCTGTAGTGACAGGCGTATGGGCTGTTTTTGTTCTCAGTCACAAAGCTAAAAGCTGGAGCCGTTGAACAGAGTAGCTATAATTAACACCAGTGGGCAAGCTCCAGATTTGTACCAGTACAAAGGATATTCTGGTTCTGTCAGTCTCATCCAGACAGGTTAGTATAATAGACCTGGGACTATTTGAGATGAGAAATACTTTTGGTCTTACCTTCGTGATTTGATTTATACTGGAGTGTTACTGGACCACTGCACCTCTGAATTGTCCAGTGAACTTCTTCCTTTGTGCAAGTATCCAAGGGAACACTCTGAATTTCCCCTTTGATGCAGCCCTCCAACTAGATATGAAAGAAATATTACTCTCCAGTGTAGGTTCAATCTCTGACTCAATTATACTTTTTTCCTGAGCTTTGTTTAATCTTTTTCTGATTAAACAATGCAGATACTTTGCTATCAGAATGCAGATTACATTCTAATTATTTAATTTCTTTTCTCTCAAATTAGGAATGCAAGCAATCAACAGATCTGCAGCTCTTCGACAATTCCAGGACTCCCACTAGTAAGCAGTGCAGGAACATGGGTTGTGGGTTTTTTTCCCCTCAGAGGCATTTTAATAGGTAAATGGTTTGGGAACATTAGTAATGAAAAGAAAACTAAGCAAAGAGCAACTGAGCAGAAGCAACATTGAGCACCTGCTTTTGTGATGCCAGGGATAGCTCTGCAGCTGCATAGCCCTTCTTCCCATTCATATCGCTGCAGTACCCATTCCTGTTCATAACATGTCATCCCTCAAGATGGAGTGTAGTGGCCACTCTAAAGAGTGGCTTAGGAGTCATCACGCTAAGCTAAGTAGCACAAACTTCCTTTCAGGAAGGAAAGTACTAGGGAGTTGAGAGTGAATCTCATTCTAAAGCTTTTCAAAGGGGTTGTACTGTACAACACAGCACCAAAGAAAGTATCAGTTGCTCTTATTTCTTCCATACAGAGCTAAAATGCAGAAGCATTGGGTGACTATCAATGCCATTGTCCCGCATTTTCATAGGCTTCTGCATGAATCATGTGCTTTGTCTTTAATGCAGGACAAACCAAAGGGCACTACTGTAGTGAGTGTGCATGCAAGCAGATGGACAGACATCCAGTAAAGTTTGTTGATTATTTTTTCTTGCTCTTTACAAGGAGGTTGGAGAGAAGCAGGGGTCAGTCTCTTCTCCCAAGTCACTAGCGGTAGAACAAGAAGAAGTGGCCTCAAGTAGTGTTAGGGGAGGGTTAGATTGGACATTATGAAAAATTTCTTCACTGACAGAATTGTCAGGTATTGAAACAGGTTGTCCAGGAAGGTGGTGAGGTCACCATCCCTGGAGGAGTTAAAAAACCGAGTAGATGTGTCCCTGCAGAAGAGGGTTTAGTGGGCAGGGTGATGTTGGGTTGATAGTTAGACTTGATGATCTTGTAGGTTTCTTCCAACCTTAATGATTCTATGATTTTATGCTCACCAGTAGGATTTGGTGTCCCTCCCGAAGGCCTGATTTCTCTGCAAGTGATCCTGTCTTGACAGAGCTAATAAAGCTCCCTCTGTCATTTCCCCCAACCAGAGTGATCTCTGAATTAAGACTGTCTCCGTTGAGTGTTACGCGCTGGATAGCATGGCAGGAGTTTCTAATCCGGCCAACATATGTGACAGAGGGGCGAAAAGGTCTGTGTTCATGAAAGAAAATAAAAGTAAGTTATCTCACGTTTTAGCTACCACTCCACAGACGAAAGCATGCATTGTAAAGGAGAGACACGTAAATACACTTCTAGTGTTACCAAGTGCTAGAGTCTAAGGACTCCAAAAGAAATCCTTCTCACTACTGCTTAAGTTCTGGAGAAGAGCATCTGCATAGTTTCATGTGCTCTGTTGTGAATGAATAACTCAGGTGTCTAATGCCTCATCCAGGAACCTGTGGCAGCAAGATAAGATCGTGAGGGTAAATCTAAGCCTCTAGAACATTTTGTCTGCCTTGAAGTCTTTGAAATTTTAGGATGACCTACACTGGTTTACAGGACATGAAAGGGCTCCAAAATAACATGTTTTACTGCTGCCAACATAAAGAAGTAAAGACTTAGGACACCATCATGAGATATCTGTGTCAAATAACTACTTATGACATCGCATTCCTGTCACTTTATCTTCAGCCACTAGTAGATAAATGGAGGATCTATATCATAGTTCCCTCCGTATCTAAAAGAGAGAAACCGGTATTTTAAATACCTTTCCAGAGAGAACTTTCTAAATATGGAGTTGACATGCTCAAGCTCGTAGGCATCCAGGCCTTCTGACTGATGAGAAGAAGAGGAAGAATGCACCGAAGGAGCTCCATGAGACTGCCTGTCATGGCTGTCATCTGAAAAGAGTGACAAGAATGCAAATGAGTCCTAGACAGAGCAACAAAGATGGAAAAAGGGATCCCAGCCAAAGCTGAAATTCCTGATGCAGAGGCATGATTCATGACTGTAAGCCATAGAGAGACACGCCAGTCTTGCTTACTGGTGCTACATGATCACTCCCATAGAACAGCAAGTTGTAAGTGACCTCTGGAGACTGCCTAGTCAAACCGCACAGCAGGGTCAGCTACAGGAGACTGCTCAGCACTTGTTCCTTTGGGCTTTGAATATCTCCAAGGATGGAGAGTAGGCAGCCTACCTGGACAACCCTATTCCAGTGTTTGACCATCCTCACAGTAAAACACCATTTCCACCCCCCCGATTACATTGAATTGTTTGTTCTTTAGTTTGTGTCCATTTCTTCTTTCAGCTTCATCTTCCTCCATCTTCTTCTTCCATTGGGTAGCACTGAGAAAATTCTGGCTCTGTTTTCTTTACTCTTTCTGAGTTTGATGGTTTTTTCATTTTAAGATTGGAGGTCTTCCTATCAACTTGGAAACCTCAGCCAAGCACCCTTCATCTATTCATTCAGTCGAATCCTCTCCCACTTAGTTCTTCAGGAATAGCTGCTTTCTTATTCTTACCATTAGCTGACTCTGTTTTCTTGTTATGATGAACTGACTCAGTTTTTTCTTAGACTATGCATGCTGTCTTGTTTAGCCCAGGAGCTGATTATTTGACATCTGTAGCTGGTAGGCTAATCCCAGAGGTCTCACAGTTAAACTAGACACATGATATACTCACCATCTAACTCCAAAGCATCATATCCGACGCTGTCGTTGTCATCTTCGACCAGGCTGGAAATAAAAACAAAGCATGAGATAACAGAGGAGAGGGAGAGAAAGCTGTTCACTTTCCAGTATTCAGCACCCTTCATCAAGTTCTGGAGGAGAAACTTTTTCTGTGACAAAGGAAGATTTTGGAGGTTTTGCATCAAACAGTGGTGCAGCTGCAAAGTAATCAGTAACATACTTGTGGGCTCAGGGAAGACGTAGGGAGATGACAGGAAAACAAGATGTGTCAGCCAACAGGGGAAGCATGCAAAGCAGCAAGAAGGTTCAGAGGGAAGATTTGCTCACAGCAGTGAGGGAATAAGGATTTTGCTGAAGATAAAGGGAAGCTGCTGACTGATGGTCTCATAAGTGTGACTTACACCACACCTGCTACGGCACGGAGATAAACACTTGCATAATGTCTGCTCTACATACACTGCAACATGGGGGTTTTTTTGTCATAGATCAAAAATGTCAGAAGCTCAGTGATGGACAGAGTGATGCCAGGGAAGTGGCTGAGGTGCAGCAGTAAAGGAGTAAATTACCTGCTTGATTTAAAGCACTTGAAGCATTTTATAACAGCTTAATGGTACCCTGCATGGTTCTTCAAGCACCTACAGAATGGCAAGGTACCGAGCTGCTGCACAGAAAGTGTTATGTGGCAGCTCTGGTCGCAGTCCAGCTCTGAGCAACACAACCTTTCCTCTTAAGGGTGACTAGATTGGTTGGTCTTAAAAACAGTTAAAATTCACCAAAAGAGTGCTCTTAAATAGATATTTGAGATGTCAGCTGAGTGAGTGGTCTGTCTCCTTCACTGGAATTCCTTTGGTTGCAAAGCTGGTTAAATAACAGCTTGTTTTTCCAATGCACAGTGATTTGCAGGTCTCCTGTGCAGCTGATATTCCTCATATTTGGCTGCAGGTGATTTTTTGCAGACAATCTGGGGAGACTCAGCTGTTTTTATACCATGCAATGAAAGAAGTTAACTTTTCCCATAATAAATTGTGGTCTCGTTTTTTTCTTACACAAATCAAGAGCAGATAAACTGTGAAACCTGCAGCTTAGCCTGCAAATAGCAGTTATTTTGGATTATGTTAAAAAATAAGTTAAAAACTGAACAGGCTAATTATAAAGTTATAAGCTGTGGTGGACTTTAGGGCATGCTCTCGAGATTCTTGACTTTAGTGATTATTAGCTCAACAAGGCCACATCCAGACCTTGCTCCAGGGTACCTTTTCCTTCCAGGTACCAAGTGGGAATGACTACTATGAGGAACCTTTCAGATTTCAGTACAGCTCATCTTTCCAGTGCTGTAGCATATGGAACAGAGCATAGCCAGCCCTGTAGTGAACTAAGTCCACGAGATGCGTAACAGCCATGTAATCTGCTGCATTCTGTGATACACTGCAAATATGTAAATGTTCAGGCATGCCAAAGACTTTTCCAGTTAAGCACAGAAACATAAAGCATTCAAATCATTAATAAAACAACCTTCTTTTCTGCAACCTGAATTAACAAAACACACTTTAATAAGGGGCTTGGAGGCCAATATGGGAGAAGCTAAGGGAGACTAAAATAAACTCTGCCTAAATCCCCAGCAGCCTAGTGAAGTATGTGAGGAGCTAGCTGAGGATGCCCCTGTGGAAAGCTGCACACAGAGCAAAAGGCAAAAGAAGCAGTCTGGTAGGGATGGGTTTGTTTTGAAAAGCATTAAAATTCTAAATAAAGTTCTAATAAATATTAGGTCTAGAAAATGGACCTAATAAAGATCGAAACGCTCCACATGTATTGCTTTCTTATAAATTGGTTTGTTTGGGCTCTATCTCTCCTTCTTCTTAGGACCTTTGAGGAATGTATTTTGTATCTTCTGATACAAACACCAGTGTGATTGACACTGACACTAACAGAGCACATCCAGGCATTGCATTGGTATCAACCTTTCAGGGAAGAAGTCAATGCTGTGTAGGGCACTGTGAGGAAGGCAAGGTCTCTCCCCTTCCTGCCACTAACTTCCTATTTGCCAGCTGATCTGATTTCACCATCAGGGGAAGTCTGCAGAGCCATGCCGCAACTGAAGCAGAAGCAGTAGCAGAAGGTGAAGGAGGGGTCAATGCATCTCTCTTCCCTAATTGCTATGTTGAGTTATAAAGCCCTGAACGTGCTGAAACCCACCTCCTTCCTCCATGCCTTGGGCTTGTTTCTCATAGACATTTGAGCGTCTCAGCTCCATTTTGGCAGGTTACAGAGGAGGAGTTTTGAGAGAAGGGGAAAGGACAGGGACAAAGACAACATGGACCTGAGAAGCAAAAATTGAAGCCGTATCAGCCTACAAAGCTGAGAAGATACATTCTCCAGAAGCACTGGGGCATGGGAGCTGGGTCTCTTGAGCTTAGAAAAGAGGAGGCTGAGGGGGGACCTCATTCATGTCTATAAATATGTGAAGGGTGGGTGTCAGAAGGATGGAGCCAGGCTCTTCTCAAGGGCGTCTAGTGACAGGACAAGAGGCAATGGGTGAAAGCTGGAACAGAGGTTCCATATCAATATCAGATGAAACTTCTTCCCAGTGAGGGTAATGAAGCATTGGAACAGGCTGCTCAGGGGGGTGTGGAGTCTCTTTCTCTGCAGGCATTCAAGACTTGCCTGGATCTGGTCCTGTGCAACATGGTCTAGGTGATCCTGCTGTGGCAGGGGGATTGGACTAGGTGATCTTTCGAGGTCCCTTCCGATCCCTAATGATTCTATGATTATGTACATTAAAAAAGTCCATGCCCCAATAGTATCCCTGTGTCATTCATGTCATTTGAACTATCAGAGTTTCCTGGGTGTTTTGGACAAAATAAGAGAACCATTGAATTGTTTAGATTGAAAAGACCTTTAAGACCCTGGTGTCCAACCCTTAAAACAAGGGATGAAGGACTGCAGCTTTGAGAAGTTTGGCAGGTTAGTTCTGATGCCCAGTAGCTCTTTAATGAGAGACAGACACAAAGACATCTACAACACTTTTAACCTCATCCTGGTGACAACAGGTTCTGGGTGTATTTCCCCCAGCATGGCTCCCTACCTGCAGTGAGGGGCATCTTCTTTGCAGCGTCGGACTATTGAATCGTTCCCTGGAGGCTCAGGAGTGGTCGACATGATACTGTCATTGCGATTTCTCAGGGTTTGCTATAAGAAACAGAAAGTGACAGGAAGGTTATCTGTCTTAAACGTGCTATCATTTCTAACTCACAGAAGCATTACCCTGCTAGCTCGCTGGTGGTACTCTGCCCTGTGGAGCACAGGCAACATCAAGAAAAATTGATTCTAGGCGTGCAGAGTGCTGCATACAAGAGCATCCACAGTCACATATTTCAGTACTTTAGCAGTATGCACAGCTTGTGTGCTGGCACTGTACCTTTTCCTGTGACCACATGACTGATTTACCAAACAGTTTTACCTCTGCTCCTGATGTGTGCTGTATGTGCTGCACAGCTGACATACAGGAGGAAGAGGGTGAAAAGCAGAATGTAGGTATATTTATAGGTATAAATAGTAGGAATGAGGAAGAAAAATACAGTTCTCCATACATTCAACCATTAATCAAGTACACTGGGAACTAAATTCTGAATTGTACTGGAGGGAAGGCAGTAAATGTGATCTAAATATCCAGCACGTTTTCCACGTTTAGGAAAGACTATTCCTAACCCAGCTAAGCTTATTATGAGTGTCAAGGAGCTCTTTCCTGGCTATTCTTGGGTATAATTTTAATTTCCTGGGGGCAGCATTTTTCATGGTGTTCTAGAGAGATGTTTTGTTCTTTGTTATTAACACTCTGCAAGAGCACTCCCTCTATCTGCCTGTCCTGCTGTGTCAGTGCTCACATATGTATAATGGAATATCTACCTTGGGAGATTATGGGGATACAGCAAGCAGTGAAGAAATGGTTTGGCTGTGGTATGCACAAATTTCCAGCCGTGTTCTGTACCCCTTTTCTCACTCACTGTTACTTACAGACAGGAAAAGCATTAGAGAACTCAAAAAAAAAACCACAACCCCAACCCTGAAAATTTTCTTAAATAAATTACAAAGCAGCTTTTAAAGAAAATGTCTTCCATCTAACAGTAAATGTGAAATGGAATAAGGAGACAGTGACAGGTCATAAATACCTTTGAAATATCTTTAAATAAACATAAAGCAATTCAGTGGTTTTGGAAAAGGCTAATAACATGGCTCTAACAAAATGCTGGTAACAAGGATTAAGGGAGCCTCTGACAAGGCCTTGAATGTGATCACAGCTGGGATGCTACTGAAGTGCTAATACTGGGCTGTGAAAGCTCTGAACCGCATTAGAAGAGATGGCTGTAGACAGGCAAGGGGCATCTGAAGGCTCCTTACAATCTTGCTGACTTCACAGCTGCTGATGGAGTTACTGATGGAAACAGAATTAGAGGAACTCGTGTCTGTGCGGCCATTGCTGGCATCAGCCCCATCTTCATCCTGTGCTCTGACTGCTGTGCTTGCAGAAGACAGAGAAAAATACAGACACCAGAGAAAAATTACGTCAGATCCCTTTTAATACAGAGTCTTCCACAGATTTGCAATAGCACTTGGCTTTTCATTTCAGCCTATTGTATATTCCTCCTGCAGTACTGGACTGAGCTTCCAGGGACTGCTCTGTGCCCAGCAGCTCCTACTCTCTTCCCTTCCTGCCAGTTTCCTAACAAACTATAGAAATTATGACTGTGAATACTACTTGACAAACCAAGGAAGGATTGCTGTATTAATTGATGTTCTAAATACATTGCAGCCTGCAAAAAGGTCGCCTCACAGGCATTTCATTTACAGCAGGGGCCAAGAAGCTTGAGATCCCCCAGCAGCTGCTGGTAGCGCAGTACAGATGTCTCAGTGGACTCCTTCCCTTCCTGAGCACCTCTAATGTGTACTAGCGCTGCACATTACCTGACACAAGAAGTACAGTTTAACGTGTGGTGTCTTGCAGCAGACACCGTGTTTCCCATCATAGTCTGTACAACAGCGAACATGCTGCTGCAGCGAACAAATAAAGGAAGGGCTGCCTGAGATGTTGTGGGATCGGGACAGTGTTACAGAAATGAGAGGAACTAGGAGTAGCTCGAACATGAATACACAGCCACAAATTTGGTAACTTGGCAGCTGGCTGATGGGTGAGCCAGCCCCCCTCCCCCTAACCTCTGCAATGCTTTAGATTTAAAATTAATTCCCTTTTGCTGAAGGCTGCTGAAGGACAAAGGAACTCATTAGACGATGGCTAGATTAGGGTCTTTTCAGCTGGCAGGATTTTTCCAACAGCAAAAAGAGAAGAGTACAATGACTTGTAGTACAGGTGTTACACCAAGTCCTTCAACAGTTTTGTAAACTAAAAGGAAAATCGAAGAAAACAGAAAATTAAGGTAAGCTGTGGGCTACAAGATCATGTGTCTTGTGAAGGTATCTTTGAATGGAGAGGACATTCAGGTTGAAAACTTGACTACTTTAAATGATGACATCATGAACTATGACAGAAATTGTCTATTTTAGGCTTAGTTAAGAGTTTTCCTGAATGGCATATTTGTTAAAACAACTTAAAGAGTTCAAGTGAATGAGACAAAGCAACAGAAAAAGAATAAGGACCTGGGTGCTTTTCCTGACCTTGAAACTCTGACGTTTTGTTCATGCTGACAGGGGATTTAGCTCTTGGATTTATCTAAAGGGAAGAGGACAAAAATCAGCACAAATGCAGAATATTTGACACACGTTGTAAACTGGATACCTTCACCCCTGCCTTTTTTCCATTGTTACACTGCAGTATATTTGCCCTCCACTAATCAACAGGACCCAACGTTTAGAAGATATTTGGGTATCTAAATGCCACTGCAGTGAACAAGAATTAGATATCAAAGTGCCTGGAAAAGTCTGGCCAAAGTCATAGCAATTTCCAGATCCTGCTGAGGGAACAAAGAGACAAAAGGTGAAGTGGGTGCCTTGGGACTGGATTCAGGCAGCTGTTAATACAACAGGCATCCTTTTGGAGTCTGCAGTGTAAGAAATGCAGCTCCATTGCCATAAGTAATAATGACAGTCAGAGCTCAAAAAGGCTATGCAGGGCAGGCAGAATTCAAATGCAGATGAAAGGAAAGAGAAGCTCAAACCCCCGAATGTTAGATTGTATGTTTTTTACAATTCATGAGTACAGCATCAGAAAATAGCTGTATGAATGCCGCTAGTTGGGGAAATCATGGACCTAACTCATGCTATCCCTCACTCTAGAGTGAGAGGAAATTGCCATAATTTAATTCTAAATTAGGCAGTTAATTTTGCTGTAGATTATGTCCATTTCTTTCAATTATTTCTTCCAGCTGATGTGAGCTTTTCCACCAGTTCTTTGTTTTCCACCTTCAGTTACTCGTGTGCTGGACTTCAGGCATTATGTAGTTTTTTTTCACTACTGTTAAGGAGGCAAAGAATCAATTTATTGACAGTGCTCCAAGAATGTGAATGAACAGCAGAAGCAAGGAGAATACACAAAATGGAGAGAAGGGGCAGAAAATGGTCTATGAAGCCTGATTATATCTGCTTGTTAAGATGCAAATCACCACAGGGCAAAACCTGACAGCTCGCTGCAATACAGAGATCTATTCTTATCCTTGGAAAACAGCACCTTCAGAGGCATGACCACAACATGTATTATGTCTCCTGGTTCTAACAGTCACTGCACTGTACCTTTCCATCCCCGTATTAAGACACACCTGGATTCCTTTTAGATTCAGTCTTCTCTTGAGTCGAGCTTGATCAGGCAAGAAGAATTTGCTGTCTTCTGGAGACTCTTCAGAAGTGGAGGAGTCATCTGCTTCCTGACCATTGGCTTTTGGGCTGGAAGTCCCAAAAGTCTGAGAAATAATGGTAATGGGTAGATTCCGTGGCAAACTCTAAAGATCATAAGAAAACACTTTACTTCTGAAACCAGTGTGGTACAATTCCTCATGACCTCCTCCTGTTAGAGTAAACTTATTGAACTTTTTGTGACTCCGGTGATTCAGAAGCTGATGAATGTGGCTCCAGACCTGAATCAGTAATTTGGATTGACATTTGTGGGGATTTCTGCTTGCTGGGACTCATTCTTCAGAAGTATTTGCAGTTTATATCCCAGTGTAGATATTTATTGTCTTTCCGCATTTCTTTCCATTTATAATCAAGTAGTGAAATGCCAGCCTTGGAAAAGGCAGCTGGAACACCACTGTACTCAAGAACTCAAAACACTGACATTTATTAGGAAGAGGTTATTTTTTTTCCAGTTAATTCATGGAAAGAATTTTTAAAAATCCCCACACCCACACCAACATGTTTTCAAAAACCAAGCCTTAAGAAAATAACTCATATCTGTCTTCCCCAGCCCTACCTGGTCGTGAAAGTTATTGTCCTTTGAGAGCCGCCGGAGTTTGCACTCTAGGTTAACAATGCAGGCTTCTTTCCGAACCACCTCAATTCGGAGTTCATCATTCCTCTCCTCCAGCTCTCGAATCTGCTTTCTATATTTATCTTTTTCAATCAGACAATGTGAATACTGTGTCTGAGCCTCATCACGCGAGCGGAATGCCTGCAGTGGAGAGAAGAAACTCTTTTGCACTGGGGCACCAGTCACCTTCTCCTGCTTGTTTTGTTCATGAG
The DNA here is from genome assembly GCA_013397515.1 of Upupa epops. Taxonomy (NCBI): domain Eukaryota; kingdom Metazoa; phylum Chordata; class Aves; order Bucerotiformes; family Upupidae; genus Upupa; species Upupa epops. The sequence goes on along the minus strand of VZRI01012193.1, from coordinate 834,704 downwards.
ATATCTGGAACAGGGACTTCAGAACTGGTAACCATTCACCAATTAACACAGCAGTTAGGAGCAGGATGTGCCGCTGTAGTGCCATTAAAAATTACGATGATGAGGGTGGTTTGTTTCCAGCTCCCTCTTGGTTAGTGACAAAATGCTCTAGAGTGCAAACAGAATGACTTGACACTAATATAAAGCCTGCAATAGCTGTTGTTAAGATCTCAGGCCTGCCTGCCAGCTGCTACACTGTGAAAACAACCCAATATTATCCTGTATTTAATTACTGTAATGCAAATGGCAACAAATAGCAATTTCTTGTAAGTGTTTATTTTTTAATGATATTTTGGGTCCAATTACCAACAATCTCCCAAAGTGACACATATGAGATACAGGTTTTTGGTACTATTTTTGCCCTGCTTTAACTGTTAGATACCTGGTCTCGCTCCTTTTCCACCTCCTCCAGTTGTATCATCACAGTGTTCATACGGTGCTTGTACATCTCACAATCTTTTCCTAGTGTTGAACACTTTAACTCCAAATCTTCTTTCTCTTCAAGATACTGGAAATGACACACTGTTAACCACCACTGCTCTCAGAGGTCTTTTGGGCCACTAGCCTGAGATATTCCATCTTTCTATCCTTCCACTTCTCACCTTGTCTCTCAAGTCTTCCACATGACGAATCTCCTCTTGGAGATTAAAGATTTTGTTGACCAACTCATGACGATCTTCCAGTGCCTCCTTACGGTCGTGTTCCAGAATGTCCAAAATGGCTTTGTCCGAATCCGGCAAACTCCGCTTGTCAGCCTGAGGGGAGACATTTATGAGAGACAGGCAAGGGGAAGAGAAAACTATTGCAGGGAGAAAAGTACCAAAGACAGTAGCAAAGCAGAGGAATAGTAAATGAGCTGGGTATTGCAATGGGAAAGCAGGAGGAGAGATGGACATTTGTTCATATTTTAAAATGGTGTCAAAAAAGATGAATAAAGGCTGTCTTGCTGTCAGAATAGTCTGATGAAGGATCTGTTTTACTGTTTTATTGTACTGGCTATAATTTGATCCATTTTGGATGCAGTGACAATTCTTCACTCCGAGCCCTGCATTCAAAACTCTTCTCTATTAATCAGCTCTCCCTGAGCACAGAAATCACCCTTTGCCAAAGAGCAGGGCCTAAGAAAACATTCAGGGGAATTTTAAAGCATGCATAGGCTTTACAGGGCTGTGCTCAGAGAATATTAAACGTGCCTGGAGTAGCTTGTACCACAGCTTCATTTTCTATAGTGTCCAGCAATATATTTTCTTTCAGACTTAAAATTAACAAGATTACCAGAGCTGGTTCCAACAAATAAATTGCCATCCAATATTAACCATAAGTGGAAGATGAAAAAGGCACAAAATGCAAGCAAGTAATACGGATATTTATTTTTAAGATACCTAGACTGAGGTGGAGATTTCTGGTTACCTAATATTTCCAAAATGAACTGCCTTTTGTTTATTTATACTTTAATTTAGGAACATTTCAGTCCTATTTTTAGCTATTTCATGATTATTTCTCTGTTTCTTTTAGGTGCTATACGACCATTTCAGTTAATGTGAGAGATTCCACATGTGTCAGAAGCCCCTGAGCCTTCTATACTGCATCCTATTTCAACCTTTGAATCGGATTTGTATTAGAACTAAGAATCGTTAGGCACTGCTAGAGGCTACTGCCATTTCTGAAACGCATTCTATTGATAACTTATTAAGTGTCATTTTAAAATACCACAAGCCTTTTCCAGCAAAGTGCTAACTAAGCACTTTCACAGATATCCTATGTATTTGGCTAAGCTCCTCACAGAGAAACACAGTGCTGAACTTGCTGCCTATCATCCTTTTCCTCTATCTGCCCAAAGAAAGGTTAGTTGAGATCCTTCTTCTACAGTGACTACCCGAGTACAGAAACCTTTATTACCCTCTGCTTCATTAAAACCTTTTGGCACAGAAATGACAATAGCCTAAACCAGGAGACACAGAGCCACTGTCAGGAATTTCTGAGCTGGTTATTTCACACAGCTTTGTAGTGACAGACTGGTACTGAGAGCTACGGCAGAGCTAGAACACGAAGCTGAAAGCTCGGCAATTAAACAGCTGCACTCTGCACCTTGAAAGAGCCAGTGTTTCTTGTACAGCTTGATTTATTGTATGACAAGTTTTGGAGGGTAGAACTCCTCCTCTTGCCTGTGTTTGTACAAGAAGAACTACAGACAGCTGGGAGCTGTACAACCAACCTTCTGTTTCCCTGAACTTTGCACTTACCATATCTCTGCAGGTAGAGGTTTCACCCAACACTTCCCAGCAGTATAACGGGAGTTTGTGTTGAGTTTGAGGTGGGGAGCAGCGGCAGAGATCATACCTCCTCCTCTTGTTCATAGTTACCAGTTACCGTGTTTGTACTCAAATCCCTGTCCCTTACTGAAAACACTCAGGAGCTGTCACCACCTGCCACTTCTCTGTCCCTCTATCACAGCCCCCTCCCAACACTTAGATCCCGAAGCATTTGCCCCCAAGGCAGGTTGTGGGGGCCGTAAGACAGTATGGAAAAGGAGAGCCTGAGGGTGTCTGGAAGCAAAAGGGGACTGAAGTTTGCTGGGTAAGCAATGGGGGTAAAGTGAAGTGACTGGAATTTTAAATGCAGCAGTCTGCTTTTTTACCTGAATGATGGACTGTAACTCCTGGATTTTAGTCTTCATCATCTCATTTTCCCGCTCCAGTTCCAGAACCTGTTCTTTTTTGGGTCGGTTTTCAATATCATTTTTCAGCTTCAAAGACTGATTCCTCTCCAGCTTGCATTCTTCTTCCACCTTGTTCAAGCGATGCTTCAGCTGGTCGATCTAGAGCAGCCAGGGAGCAATGAAACAGAGAAAGAGGAAAGAAATAACTCCTAGCTCTGATAGTTACTGCTCTGAAAACACTCTCCCTTGCAGGTGAAAATGTACTGTCAGAGGGGGAAAAAATAGCTTAAACTGTGAATGCTAACAAGTAGCAGATAACTGGGTATATGTGCATGGGCACTGAGTGTTCACAACTGCACTGCTGGACTCTTAAGCCTACAATTTGCCAACTGGTATGGGTGGGTTGGACCAACACAACATTCTGCCCAACCATCCCACACCAGCATCGATCTTCCCATGGGGAGGGGATGTCCAGCCCCAGAGAAGGCAGCTCTGAGATGCGGGAGTGAGCTCCACCTATGAAAAACCAATGTTGGGCAAAATGTCTGGTATCATAGAATCATAGAATGGTTTAGGTTGGAAGGGATCTTGAAGATCATGTAGTTCCAACCCCTCTGCTGTGAGCATGGACATCTTTTCCACTAGACTGGGTGGCCCAGAGTCCAATCCAACCTGGCCTTGGACACTTCCAGTGATGGGGCAACCACAACCACTTTGGGCAACCCATTCCAAGTCAATCATTGATTCTAAAATAAACCCATGTCCAAATCTGCTATGGGTAGTTGTTTACACATACACATACACACACAGGAGTGAGTGAATTTTATGACACTTGAAGCATTTCTCTCTATTTCCCAAACAGCCTCAAGCTGTTCCAATGCTCTATGTGAGACTTTCTCAATAAAACCAGCAGCTCTAGTGCAAACCTGGGTAACTGCCCCAAGATGCTACTGAGCCTGAAAAGCTAACATTATGTTTTTAGCAAATTTTTATGGTCTTATAATTTTGTTTTTATGTATTTCATATTCTGTTAATCCATTACAAATATGTAAGGTGCTTGCTATTAATCTGCATCACTGCAGATGTGATTTCTATACAGTAATGCCTTAATCATCTAGATAAGCAATGCAAAGCTCTACACTTTTCTACTGTTCAAGAAGGTCTCATTTTGCCAGATGTCACTGGCATCCTCCATTGCTGCTCTTGGTTAAAGCAGCCCAGAGAATTTCTCTCACCTCTAACTGGAGGTCTCGGCTCCTTATCACAGCCATGCTCTTCTCATCACTCAGCTGGGCATATCTCATGGCCAAATTGTAGTTCTCATCTTTCACCTTGACCAGCTCATCATTGTAGTTGTTCCTCTCCTCCTTCATCTTGTTGTATCTCTCCTGGAATGTCAGCAGCTCGATCTTGTTCAGTTTTAGCTGCTTTCGTTCATCTTCCAACTGGCGAGACTTAGCCAAGAGTTCACAGCGCTGCAAATCTTTTGTCTTTACTTGCTGCTGAAGCTTAATGATCTCATTCATTAAGAAATGGGTAAGGCCTTCATGTCCCTCCTCCACTGAAAATGTTTAAACAGCTTATCAACGTCTCATAAAGTAACATCATACTAAGTAGGATCAGCAGAACTAAGTAAGAGCCAGATGTCTCGGAGCATATCCAGAGGTGCAAAATACAGTCAAATACACACTTGTGCGTCTCACTGGCAACAGAACCAATGTTACACAGCATACTACCTCCAGAACTGCAGTGTACGTGCAAACAGCTTGTCTGCTTAGAGCATGAAGCCTCTGCAATTGTCTTGTTTCAGCTGACAGGCTGCTAGAAATAGCACGCACTTTGTAAAATGAACCTGTACAGCTGCAGTTAATACAAGTGCTGTGAATTTGCTGCATGTCTAGGTTATCAGGGTAATTTAGCCTACTGTTCCAATGTTTCTTTACTTGACATTTCTTCTGCTGCCTATCATTGAATTTGAAGCTCTCCAGCTTCGTTCACACAACTGAAATGTTCCTTTCTTTACACATTACCTGTTGCTAATGCATTTTACATTGAAACAGACTGAAAATCTGCAAAATGCTGCTACAGGATTAACTTGCCTGAAGAATCAAACCCAGTCATCAAGGTAGTCCTATTACGACAGGCTCCCTTCAGATCAAATCTACTCACCAACGATAGTAGAAAATCTCCTTGTAGGTTCTTTCCCTGTCACCAGTTTGTAGAGTTCAGGGTAGTAGAACTCTAGGCTCTCTAAGAAAACTACGTAGCCCCTTTGGCCCTTGGTGTGGAGGATGTCCAGCAGTCGCCCTAAGTATAGAGAACAGAGGTGACACATCCGCACTATCAACAGCAGAAGCAAGTACTGTATCACTCAAGTAAAATTGGCTTAAGGTTCATCTCTGCCACAGCAAAGCGTTGTGGCAAATCTGGCTGATTAACTGAGTTCAGCTGAACTCAGAAAGGAAGGCCACGTATTCTCTCTGTTTGTGCTGATCATTATTCTGAAGGAGTGCGGGCAAATTGGTCTCTGGAACAGAAATTTCAAAAGACGCGTTATTCAGTGCAGCCTTTCCCAGGCAGAGCTGAAACGCTGGGATGGCATCGCCTTCGGTGACAAATCATGAAGCGCGGCAAGACAGCTGAAACCTGCTCTTGGAATGGCAGTGGCTGCTGCTAGTGCTAACTGAAATATTTGCCAAGGCTTTGATGGGGATATGAACCCCATGAGCTCCAGTCTGCTCAGCGCTGCAAAGAGTCATTGTTATCAAAATAGCAGCAGCAGATTCCCCCTTTTAAGTTAAATCTCCTATAAATGAGATACAGGGTTTCCATTTGATGATCTGTAATTTAACACAGGCTCCCTCCAGACTTAGCAAAGAATGATTTGTCAGATAGGGATGCAGATGTAGCCATTCACAAAATAATTACCTGCTCGGTTAATTTTGGAGGGCAGCATAAGTGAGTTAAGCACCTCATCCTCATCCTGCTCATCGATTACTTTGCACTGCCGTAAGTAGGGGGTCAGCTTGGCTGGATTGATGTACCGGCTCAGCATGTGTCGGTTGCATTCTACGTTCTCCCACAAAGCTTCCTCCTCATCTTTCAGTGTCTCCAGGCAGTCATCCATCTCCAGCTCTCCTCCTTAACAAGGGAAACAATTGGCAAATGAACATCAAACAGGACTGTTTCTATCCTGCTACATTTTGTGCTTCCATGTCGCACAGGGCGAGCCTAGAATCACTTCTGACTAATGCTGAGTTTGCTTGGTATTGAAACTGTTTGAACTGAAGTGCAGCCTGTCCACAGCTCATCTGCAAAGTGCCAGTTCACACAAGTGCTATCTTGAGCCTATGAACTACTGCACATTGCTCTCTAGTGATGAATCTGTAGCTCAGCTAACTCCACGAAGCTCTCTGCAAGTCAGAGAATACTTCTTAATAACAGGAGCAATAGTAAAGGACACAGTGCAGTGCAAGGAGTATGAACATGCAGAGCTCAGAGGAAATACTTGCTGCAGCCCGTTAAGGGCTTCTACTCTCCCTACCTTTGTTCCTCCCAGCTGTACTGACTGGAACCTCAATTTTCTCCTGCACACGTGTGATGTGATGAGACAACATATGTCAATGATGCACCACAAGAGAAGTTCACTCACAAGGAAGCAGTCAAGCAGTTCTAACTGTCTTCTGCAGCCGGGTGTGGATGGATTGGTGTGTGGGCATGAAGGCAAGAACCCGTGAGTTCAGACCTTGCCTTTCTCCGTGTGAGTGGATAAATATGAGCATTGTGTCACTGAAGTCGGAAAATGCTCTTGCCTCATGCAAATATTATCACATGATTTCTGAGTGCTTGCTAAGCAATTTCCTGCCAACTCCTAATTTGTAACCACTTCATTAGAGAAGGTTATAAGGCAGGCAACAATGAGGTGAGAAAAATGGTACTAAAGTTAATAGCAAAGAAACTTGGTCAAAATCCTTCCCTCTTATTTTTGTAATAAATCTTAATCTTCGAAACGAGTCTCATTGTTGCATTCTAGCTTTCTCAAGATCTTGTGATCCAGGTGCCACAAGAAAGATAAACTTCTATTTCAAGAGTTAATTTACCCCATCACAGACTAGGGTATAAGAAGAATTTGCAGTTCTTAGGTCATGTGAAGTAAGAGCTGTGCTTTGCTGGTAATCAGTAACTAAAGACATCACAAGACACGTTCCTGTTCTTAGACCAGAATAGTTCTCTCCAGAGCTTCCAGCTTTAGGAACTGCAAAACAGCCTGTGCTACACTGAACGAGTCTGGGCAAAACCAGTTACTAATCTGTACATGTGGGAGCGATTTACTCCTAATTTTGAAAACTAAACCCCAAAATCCTAGTCTGCAAGGCAAGATGCTTGTCAGTGTTCCATCATGATGAAATATAGAAGAGTCCTACACAAATCCTTGGTGCTTTCAAATGCCTTTCCAAATCGTCCAAAACTCTAGGATGGGGTCTAGTATCTCTATGAGAAAAATTTGGATGGGTTCCCAATACTGTGGATAGGTTAGGGGAGCACTGCCAGGGGTTTTGCACTTTTCCTGCAGTACAGTTGCTCTTTCAGAGTTCTTTAATTTGTAGTTTCACATCCCAGGAACTGCCTAGCATTTGCTCTGCTGCCTGCGTGTAGGTTTTATTACTCCAGTGACTACTATTAAATGGGCTGGGAGTGAAAAGAGTCCTCAGAGGCTAAGGAATCCAAGGGACACAGAATGATGAGGGCATGACTGTAGTTATGGGACAGTCTCCCCGGCTTTATGAACTCCTCACAAACCAGGTGAAATTCCAACTGAATATGTATGTGTGGTAAAGATGGCACTGCAGTAACAAACAGTGTGAAGGTAAAACAATAGAAGCAGCTTTATAAAGCAGGTAGCAGTGGGAGGAATGCTAAAGATGAAATAGCTTTGTCTGCAGTACACACACATCCCCATGAACCTTACTCTTTACCACTTACTCTGGAAATACCTATATTTCACTTCAAAGGTGAATTTAAGGAATGCTAAATAATTGGAGAAGCTGAACTTTTGGGAGCTGAAGGCAGTAAAGCAGAAGGTCACACAGTACCTCAGTCAGCTTCCAGCCACAGCTATCTATTGCATCTAATAAAAGGTCTGCTGCAGGCCCTTTAATTTTGGGGAGCGTACCAGGAGGCTCCTGGATGGACCTCAGAGTGCAAAAGAAGCACTTGCCTGAATTTCATAAAATGCAGGATATCTTGTAATCTGCTGCACTGAACCTGAAATTATCACACACTGTCAGCAGTTCCCTCAGGACATTACTAAGGGATTTCTCCATTAAATGACTCAAAGAATAGTTCCCTCATCAGTGTAATTCTCAGCATGGATACATATTTTTACCAGATATTAAAAATACCTTTATCAAGTAGTCCCCTGTGTACGGGCATCATATATCCATACTGGTATTTCAGGGACATAATGCTGAACAGGAAAGTAATAAATCCATTGCATGAGTGGCTAAGAAATTTAAAAGCAGACATCTGGCAGCAAAATCCTGTTAAACACAGTCTATTATTAGGAATGACCCCCTAGAAGCATTTACTGGAGGGGTCCCTCACTGCCAAGCAGGAATTTCAGAATTTCTCCAGATCTGCACCTTGGAATTGCCATACCAGAAGCTCAGCAAAGTGCTCTCCTAACTGGCTGTGCTTTCAGCACCTCTGAGGGATCACTTCTGCTTAGCAAGGTGTACTCCTTGCTTTCCTAAAGCTTGAGGGGTTGCCTCTGTTGTGTTTCTATGGCCAGACTGGTCTGAGTGTAAACTTGAAGTAACCCCCAAGTGCCAAGAGCTATTCCAGAGACAGTAGCAATGGGTGATTAGTACAGCATCCTTATCATAGAATCACAGGATCATTAGGGAACAGAAAGGACCTCAAAAGATCATCCAGTCCAATCTCCCTGCCACAGCAGGATCACCCAGACCAAGTTGCACAGGAACACAGCCAGGCAGGTCTTGAACATCTCCAGAGAAGGAGACTCCACAACCCCCCTGGGCAGCCTGTTCCAATGCTCCATTACCCTCACTGGGAAGAACTGCCTTCTGATTTTTCTATGGGACCTCCTCTGTTCCAGCTTGCACCCATTGCCCCTTTAATATATTTTAATAATCTATTGTTACATTTCTTTAATATCATGTTGAGTAGGAAGTAAAATGCTTGTGATTGGTTGAAGCTTCAGTGTGATGGTCAAAACCCAGCTGTGACTACTGACACTCAATGGGAAACCAATAAAGGCATTAGTGTCTCTACGTTTAAAAGATTTTCAGCAGCGCATGCATTTTCTAGGTATTTCAAAACCTTATTCTCTGCTTTGGTCTTTCTGTCCTGTGATTATATTGAAGAAAAGTTGTTTTCACTTATAAAATTAAAAACAACCGATTTAAAATGTTTTCAAATGTGCAACCACTTATTTAAGCTGATGTTTATTACCATTACTGAGCTTCTGTTTCCAGCATGGCTCGAGTTGTAATCTAACACATTCAGAAGTTGTGATATGTCATAGAAATACTGTGGCATCCATTACAAACCACAGGTGTGAAGTCACAGAATTGGACTGACTTCCACAGACATTAGCCAAAAAGAAATAAGAATTGCCACAGCGGTAAAAAATTGCTCTCCTGCTGCTCCTTTGAGTAGTTAGTATACAAAATAGCTTTTAACTGCAGGAGATCTTAATCCAGTAGTAATCTCAGCTAGTCTCATCTATTTCAAAGATCTCTGCCGATGCAGACAAATAAAAGAGACAATCCCTTTTTACATTAAAAGCGACACTTTACTCCCCTCATGCTCTTTTCTCTCTCAGGGACTATCCTGCTCTTGGCTGTTACACACAAATGAACCTTCCTGTGTGTTTGCTGGGGTTTTTTTGTTATATTTTTTGACTGAACAAATCACCTTGCAGTTATTGCTGTTCTCTGTTCTCACTCAGACTCCACACTTTCATACGTCAGTGACATTCTCCACTGATCGAGGGAGCCAAGCCTGCAAGCTTTATAGAACAGGGGTTCTGTAAAGTGCTCATCATCAGGTTGCATCTAAAGCTTCATTTCTGGGGATCTGTTTCATGATGGTGCAGGAATTAACCCTTCAGACATTTAATTATTTGCATCCCCTTGCTCTGAAATCTTGTCAGCCTGTCGATATTGAGAAATTGTCAACGTAACGGGCTGCAAACGCAGCGTTCAACCAGGCTTTCTCAGTTCTTGGGATCTCCTTTTGACCTACGAAGGAAGAGGACTGTGCCTGTACTGAGAGGCAGGAGGACGTTTATTCTGGAGTGTTTTGGACTTCTGCTTTTGTCACAGATGCTCACAGACTGGCAGCATTGAAAAAGAAACCACAGCACACGAAATGTTGGTGCAAATGATAAGCGAAGAACAAAAGATTATGTCAAATACTAAAGACATGACCCAGGCCAGGGCTACCGACAAACCACCACAGTTTGAAGCAAGACAAGTTATGACAGCAGCTCGTTACAACTGTGTGCACAGTACTATTCTCAAGCCATTGAGGGTGTTGTATTGCATCCTCTTTCTACGCACATCTCTAGATTTCATGGGCAATACCCTTTCTTGCTCAAGTTCACACAGCACCTCACATGATAACAACAGGGTGATTTTCTGTAAAGCAGCTTCTATGGATCGGTGCAGATTTGCAGTATCAGAGACCACGAAACCACAAAGGGACTTAGAGCTATTTTTGATTTTAGAGAAAAGTCACAGTTTAAAGTGTGATAAGGAAATTATATTCCTTTGCTTAAAGACCGGAGAGCTCTATTTGCACTCCTTGCTTTCTAAGATGCTGAATACCAGCAGATTCCAATTATGTTGGAATAGTCCAGCTTCACTGTTGGATGTCACACCGTGCTGAAAAAAAACCCGCTTTAAAAGCTTAAACATTGATAAAGAAGGCTACGTTTGCTTACTTGTATTTGCAATTTTTCTCCATCCAGGTGCCTGTAACTGCACTCCCAAAGGAGAGAAGACAGTATCTTCATTTACCTTTAACAATCATGGCATGACAGAATGGCTCATGTCGGAAGGGACCTTAAAGATATTTACTCCAACCTCCCTGCCATGGGAAGAGATGCCTCTCAAACTGACTTGGTTGCTCAAGGCCTCATCCAATCTGGCCTTGAACATCACCAGGGCAGGGGCAGACACAGCCTCTCCAGGCAATCGATTCCAGAGTCTCTTCACCTTTGCACTGAAGAACTTCTCCTAAGATCTAGTCTAAATCTCTTCTCCAGTTTAAAACCATTTCCCCTTGTCCTATTGCTGGATCCCCTTGGGAGAACACCCTCTCCAGCCTTCCTGTAGGTACCCAGAGAGCTTTCTCTTCCCTAGGCTGAACAATGACAGCTCCCTCAGCCTATCCTCATAGCAAAGGTGCTCCAGGTCTTGGATCATCTTTGTGGCCTCCTCTGGATTTGCTCCAACAGTTCTCTGTCCTTCTGTTGTGGACACCAGAACTGGATGCAGTATTTGAAGTGGGGTCTCACAAGAACAGAATAAAGGGGGAGAATCACCTCTTTTACTCTGCTGGCATCACTTCTCTTGGTGCATCCTAGGACACAGTTGGCCTTCTGGGCTGCACGAGTGCGCTCTGCACTTTATAGCCTTTCTATATATTCTTCCTACCTCAGTGTCCCCACCTGAAAGCGGGGATGCTAAACATTTTTATGACAAGGTAGGACTTGTTCATTAGCACCTGGAACCATCAAGATGTGAAGGCCCTAGAAAAACATGAGTGCAGTTTTATTTCTTCAGATTCTGCAGACAGAATACTTTCTGAAGCCAGCAGCACTGCTGAATGGACTGGGCTGTATTCCTATTTTAGCTCACAATGTCTGTAAGATGGAAAGAACTGTTCTGTATTTATCAGAAACCCCTCTTTATATAAAGATCCAACCAGCCTATTAAACACCACAGCTTCAACAAAACATAAAAGAAAAATATATAAAAGATACTGAAGTAATAGAAGAGTGGGAAGCTTTAAACACAAAATAGGATTATTTTTGCACAAAAATATTCTGTTCAACTCTATTGAGCCTACAAAAAAACCCCAAAACACTAGCAGACTTGCAAGGCTTCCATGAGATAAAACTAGATCTTCAGTGAAGCCAGATGATATCCAGAGTCATAAATATTACTCCAATTTTCTGAAGAGAGACAGACATAACCAAACCAAACTCCTTAACTGGTTCAAAGAGCTCTAGAGGCGTACTCTCACTTCTACACACAGAGACAGGCAAGAAAATTCCCCTCATTTTCATTAGTATTGGCTCAACAACCAAGTGTGAGAAAAAGGAATTAAGAATTCTGTTGCTCTTATTCAGTGTCTCTGCTCAATGAAAAAAAAAGAAACAGATAGAATAATTCAGGGCCTGGTCTCTAATCACTTTTCCTGTCCTAGTGGGAGAAAGCCAGAAGAGTTAATTCTACAGGAACTGTCTTTAATTATCTCCTCTCCCATCCTAAGAACACATCCATAAAAAAACTCCATCTCAGAGAAAAGGAAATGGTGATGCACACACGGAGCACAGATCAATTACTAGCATTGTTACCCAGTACACCCAATAGGTTTCATACTAACACCTAAACCTGTTACCTAACAAAGACCCACATTTTTCAGGAGCGCAGGATAGTACTGCCTGCACAGGATTCCTCACTTACCACATCTGGCTTTTGTATGCTTTGGAAATTGCCCATGAAATTCAATAACATTTCTACCATCTTCTGGAGGAAAAAACCCTATTTACACATGAAGAATGTTGTTTTGCCCAATAAAATATTGTTGTGAAAGATCCTCATCAGTGCAGTAGTACTTGTTGGGACCCTGTAATGATCTCTGTTTCATAGAAGGCTGAGGTCTATGCTTCCCATTTTGCACTCCATCTGGTAAGAATATCTCAGGTCCATGTCTTCCTCATGTCTGGCAGCTTTAGAATTTCAGAGCTTTTATCATACAGGAAGGAAATGACTAATTTTGTCTCAATAGCAAACTGACAGCAGACTGTGCTACCCCGAACATGCAGCATCCAATCAGGGTTGGTTGTAGAACACGTATTACCAATAATAAACAAAGACTGTGGAAAAGTCCTCCTCTCAAACAGTCTAAATGATGTTTTGATGCCTCTGTCATGTTTCTGTGTGTCACTATTGTCTAAGTTCTGTGCATACGGTGAAGGTGCTTCCAGCTCCCTCAGTAATGTACTAAGCACTTCTGATAGAGGAGAGCATTTAAAGGGTGGATTCATCTAAACAGTTTAAATTGGGTATCTAGTTTAACTTAGAAATCTATTTCCACTCTAACAAATGTTCCAGACTTCATTCCATCATTTGATACCTCTGCCTTAGAATGCCCTCACTAGTTATTAAGGTTTCATCCAGAGTCCATGGAGAGATTTGTCCCTACAGGCAGTGCCTCTGCAGGTGGTTTGATGGATATTATTCCATTTCTCCAAATTGTTTCAGAATCTGATAGCCAGATTTCAGAAATTGTTAGCAGTACCATCGTTCAATGACAAGATATGTGGAAGGAAATGAGAAATGAGAGACGTGAGCAATGAGAGATGGACGAAAAAGAACTGAAGAGGAGAAAGTTAAGATCTGGGGATGGAAAATGGTGAGGTCAAGGGAAAAGCAAACATAAAATTGGAACAGGAAAAGCAAAACAGAGAAAGGGGAACTGAACAGAATAGAAGTGAGGATCAGTGGTGAGATAGAGATGAGAATAGGAAACCTCAGTTAAGGCAAACAGAAGGAATGGTGGGTATAAAGCAAAGGATAAATAGAGAAGGTCCTGCCACAGATCCTGACACATTAGAAATTCAAGTAAGTTCTGGGCATGCAAATCAAGATAATGGCACAATAATTTAAGTAAATAACGTACCACAAAAATTCAGTACAACTATTTTAAAAGACCTGCAAAGTAGCAGTGGATGGCCAAAAGCCTGACACTTAATAAATGCTTTAATTTATTTATTTGTTAGGCATGATGATGATGTTGACACAGAAATCACTGTACTAACAGTACAACTATATTTATGTAGCTGGCCGCCTTCTCTTGAGTGCAGCTTTACCTACAGACATGAGCACTTCCTTTCAACTAATGTGTGCTAAAAGTCAAGATCTGAAAAAGAAGCTGTCATCCTCAGGCTGATGAGGACTCCTGAGGATGCTGGTCCAACAAGTGCTTCAGAAGTCATTATTAGGTCTCAGGTTACTTTTTTCTGGAAACTGACTCTGTTTTTACAATTGATAATGAGATTCTCACTAGCTTAGGAGGAGGAGGCGGCACCGCTGGGGACAAGTGTATAGCTCTGTGTGATTAGGAAGAGGAAATGGATGTGATGATTGCAGGTGAGGTCCCAGTAAATGCGTGCTCCCATGACAAACCTCAACGCATTCTTTGTTCTGCCACACACAGGCAGCTCATGAGGGATTTGCACAGACTGAGCTACATAAGAATCTGCTAAAGACAAAGCTTCATTAGCTGATAGATCCACATGAACCTTATATAACCCTGGCACAGACAGCCCGATCCTCACTGGTGGTGTTAACACTTCACTTCTACTAATATGAATCACGTAAACCAGAAAAAGAAATAAGTGAAGCTCTGCTGTACTAAACTGCTATTTATGTTATATGAGTTAAAAAAAATAACATAAGCCACTTGGAGAATAACATCTTCCATGTAGTCAGATAATGATTCCTTGCAATGATACGCTCATCCCCAGTCAAAGTAATGCAGAATACATTAGATAGGAGGACTGCGCTCTCGTTTTACAATCTCCACATTCAGGAAGAACTGACAGTAAATGTGTAGGCAACAGGAAAGGTTACACTCCAATCCTGAATTCTGTCAGACAATCTCACTGCAATTCACCACGGCCCAAGAAACTTTGAAAACAATATTCCATACAGCAGGCTTTATATCATGGCAAGAAAATAAGGCAGAACCCTGCATTAAGAGTCTTACAGGTAGTCAAAATACACAAAATACAAAGAATGAAGAAATACGATGCCAGGTTCATAACGCTCATGTAAAGGTGAACCTTAACAAACAGTGCTACTCCAACGACATGAAAAAATAACTCGCATGCATACAGTTTGCTGCAGTAACAGCATCATTCACTGATCATGATGAGAATGTGTTTCAGTTATGTATCTTAAATGCACTATGTGAAGGTATAATAGCTTCCTACAAAGCTCTGTAAAGAGTTTTCCCTTCATATTTAGCTCTTAATTGCTCTGAATATATTCTGTTGGACTAAATACTGTGAAGTCTCTAAGGATGATGACTGCTATGAATCACGTACACAGTTTCATATAGATAGAACAGATATTTATGCTTTATTCCATTCCATGACCTCTTTGTAACTATCAATTTAAAACAGACTCTAATTTTAAAGAAGACCTCTGTCTTTGACTTGCTCATTTGACAGTGGCTTGAAAGATGACATACATGCCTTACATAGCAAATACCAGTACTCTTTCTATCTCAAAGTCACCAGAAGTGAGCTGAGCTTCACTCCTAGTCACAGACTGATAGAGTCTTTCATGTTCTGCTCATTGACAAATTCCTCTATCCTTGTAAGCATGCTTAAAGCTGCATGAACATCTCAGCCAGCAAAGCACAAAACATGCAGAAGACAACTGGATGCCATTGGACAAGAGAAACTCTACAACAGATCACAAGCAGCCTGGCCTAAGAAGGACAAAACCTCACCAGGAACCACAAGGAGCTTGCTATTGTACTGCTTTCACATGGAAATGGTTGAACTTGATTTATGAATAGATTTTCACCACTTAAGCTTTCTGGTCACATCCTCTTTTTGCTCTGTGTCTTCCCTCTTGTACGAGTGTTACTGTGTCACACAGCTCCGGAAACATACACCCACCATCCTCCCTCTCAAACTTACTGGCTATATATAGCTGATAGAAAGGTGCTGAGGGCTGCCTTACTTCCCTTTTCTTCTGAACAGAGATTGTGGGTAGAGGAAGTGTTCTCACATCACAGAGAGCTGTTTGCTCTGGATTCAGTAGGAGAGAGTAACTTCTACAGCAATTTAAAGCAGAAAATATCTGATTCTTTAACAGACCTGTACTTTATTTTTGTAAGTGGTAACCAGTCTATGAGCTTGCCTTGCTGTTTTAATACCAAATACATGGCAATTTTGTATTTCCTACCTCCAAAGCATTTCAAGGAAGAATTCAACATCTTCCACTGCTTTCTCCGTCCATTGCTCTGATGATACAGAATGAAATGCTGTAAAGCTGTCATGTGGAAAATGTACCCCAGAAGAATTAACTGTCCATCAGAAGAGACTAAACTCTGGTCTCATCAGGAAGCTTTGGCCAGCTAGGTTCATGGTTAACACATGCTTCTTGGAAAGACCAAAGAAGCAAAGTACCAGAAGAGCAAGAAGTCTCACTCGCTGTCTTGCTCTGGGAGTGGTTTTTGAGAATGACTCAACATACGGAGAAGTGTGAGAATATTATTGAATTCTCTGCTGACTGTGTAAATAAATATTTGTGAAAATAGCAACTGGAAAGTGATGCCAGACTGATGCTCCATCTGTGATCATCTCAGTCTTTGAGCATGGGCAGCTGCTGTTAAAGCAGCACCTACAAATGCAAGAGCTGCAGGATTAGAGGCACCCAAATCCTGATCTTTAAGAGAAGCTGTTTAGCAGTACGAAGGGTGGTAACCAGCTAAGGTCAGTGGAAGTTCTGTTTTGCTCTGCTAAGGTGCTTTGCAGCAATTCCTGACTGAGCTATCTGCAGTAACTGTTACCTCCCAGCGTGAAGTGTCACATGCAAAAGCAAAAGCAGTGCAGAAAAGCCTTTGTTTTTAAGTGCAGTGGAGTATTTGTGTACCAAGTAAGGTTACATGCAGTACAAGCAGTAGTAAACAGCTCCCACACTGAGGACTGATTTCCTCTATTTCTCATTCCTACTCAAGGGCACAACTCGTAACTAGGGTTGGATTTTGAAAGAGCATAGGTGGCATTTAGGCATCAAAATAAATGGCCAGATTTTTGCAAGAGTTGCCTCAGAAGGAGGGATAAGGTACTGTTATGAATCACAGAGTGCTAAGTGTCAAGCACTTTGAAAATTCAGGCCTTTCTTACACGCTTACATTGAAACTGAGCTCTTCAAATTCTTTTCACAGCTGGAATATCCTTCACATGTATTTTAAAAATGGGCCTTTAAAGCTTTGAGAGGTGCTAATTTTTACATGAATGGGAAACTGCTCTATATAGCACCTATAAATCTGGCTGGCAGCAGTATTTAAGTAGTTCTGGTTCTCCAGCATTGTATAAACTATCCAGCAGTACATCCACAGGGAGAGGGAAGATGCTGAGTGTCAGTGCTTACCTGTGTTAATTCTAACCTTTCTGAATCTATGAAATAAATATTTTGCTAGCTAACACAGCTGGTGTATCAAGCCCTTTTGCATTGTCTTCAAGTACAACTGAGATTTTAAAAATCAGTTGGAATGCTAAGCTTTGAAGCCTCTGAGACAGTAAAAGAAGGGCCTTTGCTACATGATTGTTTCTTTCTATGGGACTAAAACTCAAACTAGTGTTCTGTTACTCAAAAGCTGATACTGTGTAGAAACTACACACAGCCTTAGCTGAGACTCTCCTGTCACCATTATTTGCTTTACAATTTTTTTTTCAGAGCTGGTAAGTTCAGCCTTGCAGAATCTCTACTGCTGACTCAGCTAACTGAGCCAAAAAACTGAACAGAGCTCATAAAAATCTATTTTAAAAAGGTCCAATGATTTTATTTTCTAATCATAAATATGAAATTTAATTAGCATCTCATTGCTAACGAAGTCACCGTGGAAGACAAGACTGAGGAATTAGGCTCAGGGATGGAACATCAAGCGTAAAACAAAACAACTGTTATGCAGGAGCTGCTTTAACTCCTGCTTTCCTCTACTCAGGTTTCTTTTAAGAATGATTTTTACAGTTATGTGCTGTGCTCACATGTTTCCTATTCCAATGGCAAGGCTCTTCTATATTCTATGGCAGTAATTACTCTAGCATGATACAGTGTCGTGTGTGATGGAAAATACCAGCAGATAGGGTTCACCCTGGATTAGAACTAGAAGCAAGATAGAGCAAGTTGGATCTGAATTCAAAATCCTACTTTGTCATAAGCTCCCCAGGTCAGTAAGTGTTTCAAATCCTATAAAAGCAATACATTCATCAACTGAGGAAAGAACTCATATCATTCTCCAGGGTACTGCAAACATCAGAAAGATTAAAGGAACTTTTTTATAAGGAAGCATGTGGAAAATTTATAAAGCCTCTTTAAAATAGCCAAGGTGTCCAGCCTTTTCATGATTAGCACCCCTAGCATGTGTGTCCTAGGCTGACACCAGCACTAATACTGCCTTAACTGCATGGAATTTGAGCTACTTTTACTGCCTCTCTCCGAGTTCTTGAGAGGACAAGAGCTCTTGGTCTGGCTTTGCTCACCCATGCCTGTATGAGAGGGTTATGTGGGTGCATTTCCCTGCACAGCAGTGCAGGTGGTTACCTGAGGTGAAAGCAGAATTCTGCTTTCTGAGCATTCTGCTGTTGCTCTACAGGGTGCCTTGATGAGGGAGCACAAAACACAGAACACTACAGAAGAGAGGGCTCAGTGAGAAGTGGGCAAGTACCGTGGGAGAGCTCTGAAAGGGCTGATGAACTACAGTAACCACAAAAGTGTACTTTCTCCTTAGACTCACAGTGAAATTGTTCATAGCATGTCAGTGTGGGAGGAAGTGTTTACAGGATCTGTCCTGAGAGAGAGAGCAATTATTAATAATTTCTGGATCGCTAGAAAAGCTTTTGGAGTAACTCTGTGTGTAGGTATGCCCTTGGTTGCGCTCAGTGACAACATTCTCTGGGGTAAAATAGGCTTTATTAGTGATGGTCCTCGTTACTTCTAGGTGGGCAACCTTTTAATTCTTGTACACTCCCTGATGTGACTGGAAAGCTGGAAAAGGCCAAGACAGTGGTTGCAGCATTAAAAACTCTTACTGCCTCACAGCACGGCAAAGCCAGCTCGTCTTCATTATCAGTAATAGAAAGCAGAAGTTATGCATCAAGCAATGTTCTGTGCAGTAAGGCAGGAGCAGTCTGGGAACAGTGAAGCTTTCTTGGATGCTGTTAGAAAAATGATCTCAGAAATCCTTAAAAGAAGAGTTCAGTTTCCAGGGCAGCTGCCAATGAGTGCAATAGTATTTTCATACCTGCTGTAAGAATCAGTGGATGGAGAGAGAGAGGAGGGTTAAATGCTCCTCATGTCTCCACACTGCCAAAACCAGTGGCACAGTCCACAGGTTCTGTGATCAGCTGTCCTGCTCTAACTAGAGCATCTCCCTCTATCTCTCATCTAAAAGCCTTTTGGTAGAAGCAACAGCCTACATTCTAATGAAAAGCAGCAAGAGACGAGACTTCAGGAACTGTTCATTGTCTAGATTATGTCTTCGCTGTCCTTCTTGCATACAGAAGGAAAAATGATGGCTCTGGGAAAGTGAAAATATGGAAGAAGAACAGAATACCTGATTTTGAGATCCTGACAATCTCTCCCCTAGAATAAGCTCTTTCTATGCTAATATCCTTGCCTGCCTGGGAGAAAGGAAGCTGTGAGAAGGACGACTGGTATTTTGCATTTCTAATATTAATACTGTTTGTCTTTATTTAAAATATATTTAATATGCAAAAAAATAATGGCAAAAATTGCAAAACAAGCTCAATTTAATCTCTGTCCTGTTTTCAAAAGTGATAAAAATGCACATAAACCTACGCTCACATTAACAGATATGAGGTTCAGGATATAATTCTGACAGCTGGGCCTGGGCAGCAGAGAGCTGCATGTCTCCTCCTTTGCTGTGTATGGCCAGACTGAATTTCTGATCTGAGATTACAGAGTTCACTTCCTCCATGTGAGAGGTGGAGGAAGGTGGGAAGTAACCCACTTGCAGCTTTGTACAGTGTAATACAGAAAGCCAGGATGTGGCATTGCTCAGCCCACAAATTCTGATGCTCTGATCTTACGTACAGCAACTTTACTAGCAGGACCAGAGGATCAGTTTGGGACCATGTACAACATGTTCTACTGCACCCATCTGTATGTGTTAAGTGTACTACATGAGAGAAAAGAGGTGGAAGAATTTTGCAGATGAAAGTATGACCTCAACAGTGAGGTCTAGAAACCTTGCTAGAACAAAATGATCTAGCTTTGCCTTCTCTCTATAGTTTTTAATTTGCTGTGCTTGGTGCATTGCTTCATTTCCCCTAGGATCAGTCACAAACAGGAGGTGACACATACCTTTGGTTCTGAAATATGCTGTATACAGAGAAGTTTGCTGGTTATCTTTACTCACTGCTGCTGCTGCTGTATTCTGGAAATGTAAACAGAATCAAATAGGAAAGGAGATACTAAGCAAGCAAGGCAAGTCAGACAGGTGGGCCAGACTAGAAATAGAGAGGACTTGGGATGTCTTCTGAGGGCGAAAATAACAGTAACAAACCACTCTGTGCCTTTTCTTATGTTCTTTCCTCACAGTAGTTGAATGGTCAAGTACTTTTCTTGTTCCAGTCCCTTTGTGCAGAGACTGCATAGATCTGTGCCAATGGCACCAGCTATTTAACAGGTTTGCGTCCAACTTTTCTAATACGATCCTATTAGCATCCTAATACTATACTCAAATAGCTTTGGATTTATTCACTAGTGTCACGTAGTAATGATGCAATTGCAATGTCGAATGTTCTACAGTCTATCAGGAGCTTGTCATTAAATTCACAGCCTTCAAAGAAGCATTCAAATTCCGAACATTTCTGTCTTAGACCTAAGCATTTTCCAGTTGTTCTCTGCAGGTGAAAAAGTTCAGTGCTTCCTCATACTGTATTCTCACTTGGCTTCTAAAGTAACTATCGAGGCAGGCACTGCTCTCCCAGGTGTGCAACCCCAGTTGTTCAGAGATTCAGTGAAAGTGTTGCTGTCAATAGCAATTAATCCAGCAGAACTGCCTGTGATTCTGCCCTCACTACAGATAGGGGTAAGCCACACAAACAGGCTTTGCATATGAAAATCAGGCTTTCTCCATATGGAAATCACAGAACCACTGAATGTTAGGGATTGGAAGGGACCTCAAAAGATCTTCCAGTCCTATCCCCTGCCAGAGCAGGATCCCCTAGATCCAGTCACACGTGAACAGTCCAGGCGGGTTTTAAACATCTCCAGGGAAGGAAACCTCCCCAGGCAGCCCCTTCCAGTGGTCTGTCACCCTCACTGTGAAGAAGTTTCTTCTCATCTTTATGTGGAACCTCCTATGTTCCACCTGACACCCGTTGCCCCTTGTTCTATCATTTGATGGCACTGAGCAGAGCCTGGCCCTTCCTCCTGACACCCACCCTTTCTATACTGATAAACATTAATGAGGTCACCTCTCAGTCTCCTTTTTTCCAAGCTAAAGAGACCCAGCTCCCTCAGCCTTTCCTCATCAGGCACATGCTCCACTCCATCATCTTTGTGGCTCCGTGCTGGACTCTCTCGAGCAGTTCTGTGCCCTTGTGGAACTGGGAGGCCTACAGAACTGGACACAATATTCTAGATGCAGTCTCACCAGGGCAGAGTAGAGGGGGAGAAGAAAATGCTCAAGTATTGCTTTTCCTTCAGTCCAGACTTGCAGATTAAAAGAAAAAAAAAAACAGTGCAGTGTTTCCAGCCTTACAGGAAATGTAATATTCCTTCACTTTTTGTCTAACAAACAAAGCAGAAGAAACCCACGTTCTCTTCAGTCCTGACACAAAAGTTTACGTATCTTTTGTTTCATTCTGCATTGATATCTTTTACTGCATAAATTGCAAATATGAGAGAATAAAAGACAGAAGGAAATGAAACCTTCTACAATAAAACATGTTAGAGTAACTCAAAATACAGGAATGTGTTACTGAAAGGATGAAACACACCCAACATCTTTAAAAACTAAATATTGAGACTTATTCTGACTTGGGTTTTGCAGAAACTGAGAAGGAAGACAGAGCAGTATCAGAGAAGAGTCTTATCTTAAGCTTGCTTTTTGTTACTAGAAGAAAATCAGCTCAGAATAGTAAATGAGATAGAAATAGTTTATGGAGTTTTATATTTTCAGTTAATGCAAATCATGAGTTTGATGATCTCACTAACTGTATCATTATAAACTACACCCCCCACCCCCCCCCACCCCCATGGAGTAGGAACTCCCTCAACACAGTGCTCCCAGGCATTGTTTAGTGCTGAACTTGACAGAGTTAAGTTAATGGTTGGAGTCAATAATTTTAAGGGCCCTTTCCAACCTAAATGGTTCTCTGATTTGGAAAAAGTCAAGAAATAAAGATGCCGGAAGCAGCACTGTGACTTTTTCTTGTAAAAGACTGGGATGCTCCAGTAGACTTTGGAGAGGATCCATGCAAAATTGCAACCAGGGAGGAAACATTAAACACAGTCTTCACGCAACAGTTTGCTCAGTGAATGGTAAATGTTACTGGAATTTTAATTGAGATGTTAAGAGCCAAAAGCCTTCAAATTCTCTTACAAATGTGATAATCTTTTAGTTCATGATCAAGTAGAAAAGATCCAATCACCAGCTGCACTGTAGTTGGGCATGAAGTGTATTTGGTGTAATCTTTAGAAAAAGAGTTGAAGTAACCTTTGGGTGTTTTCCAGTTTGCTCAGGATTCGGAATTCACAGAGGTAAAAGGTTTCTTTGTTGGTGTTTCAAACCCTGTGTTCAAATATATTAGATGTGTGTAACAACCTATTAAGGATACTCATACTGATTTCAAGTATGGGCACAGCTAGATTAGAAATGTTTATACTCATACAGAGCTGTAAAAAATGAAGTGGAAATAATCCATTAACTGCTAATGATAACCTTATACGTACTACTAGCATAGAGTTTTTTCTGAATTCAAATGGAAGAAAACTCTTCACTTATTTTAAACAGAAACCCCATGTTAAATTTACTCTCCAATGCCTAAATTACAACCTAAGGAAAATTTGCCAGCAACCAACCAGCTCTCTGGAGGCCATTGTGAATCCTTTCTTCGGTTACGCTGAAGCTGTATTCCTCCCCTGAACTACAAACCAGAGGGCTAACTACCAGGCTTGGGCAAATAACAAGTACCTTTGTGTAAGGCCAAACTGGCTTGAGGGACCACAACAAACATTTCCAGTAATACTAAACAATGTTACTTCACACAGACAAATTCACTGAGGCAACAATTACTACAAATAACACCACACACCCAGCTGTATATACATTTATCCTTTCAGAAGAACCAAAACGTTACAGCATTTTGTTTGACATTTCTGATAGATTTCCAGGGAGATTCAACAAATTTCCCTTTCCTCTTGGGTTGCTGAACAGACTCACTGAAGTAGACACCACCAGAAAGTAATGTCCCACCCAGCACGGGAGATAAAACTGGTTACACAGCACTAATGTAAGAAGAATATTCTCTTCACTGCATGTTCAGCAGTGACAGCAGACAACACACAAGATGCTCCCAAGTTTGTGAGCTGTGAAAGACCCCCTGTGTGTTTGTATAAAATGTCCACAAGCCTTACCCTCTAGTAAAATATTAACTGTCTCTCTGGTAGATCGTTAAGCATATGAATTCATGGTACTCAGTATCATCATTCCTAGAGTCCAAGAGAAGTATTCACAATCAAAGTTCAGAAAAGACCTTTATGTTTAACTAAAGTTGGTGTGAGAACCTCCAGCCAAGGAGTAACCTACTGCCCACAGTCGAGCTGCACCATGTTTGGGTATAGGGCAGATCTACTGTTCCGGTAAATAGCTCTTTAAGCAGACAGGCATGGGGTTCTCTTTTTGCTTGAGAGAAGCAAAAGTGAGAGGGCAATGTAGGGAGATAATACTGGCTGAAGAAGCAGATAGAAAGAAGGTTTTATCACTCTTTGGATGTGTGCCACAGAGACCAATTATGTACATTTGACAGCAACCATTATAATTCCAGAGTCCTTGAACAAATCACAGGCAGAAAGGTTACCTTCCTGAAAATGTTCATTGCCATTAAATAACTGACCCAGATTAGAGGATGAAGGCAGCACTTAAGAGGGAGTTTGGGGGAAGGGAGTAGATGGAGAACCTTACTACATGTATAACTGAGAAAACCCCATCATTTGCTCTCAGAAAGGAATTACAGATTAGCTGCAGATACTCTGTTCTCAGCAAAGCGGACAGTGTTCTGAGAATGCAAATCCTACACATAGCAGCCACTAGACAGCCAAGACAAAAATAATGTCTTGCTGATATCCGTGACAAAATTTGACTAATCTTGAGGTTTATGGTTTTACCCTCCAGTCTGAAAATCACAAGACCTGGCCCCATATTCCTTGTTCTTTTAAGTTTACACAGAATCACACAGAATTATTGAGACTGAAAAAGACCTCTGAGATCATCAAGCCCAGCATATGATCTAACAAAAGGAGTCTCTGTGGAGGCTCCTGACAAAGAAAGCCGCCATCAGTCAAATTCCACCATCAGTTACCCACCCTTAATGACCACATCTGAGTGAAACTTTCATATTTCATGAAACAGGTATTTCAGTATCAAAGAGAGAGTTGAGCATCCACTAAAAAGTGGGTAGATTGTTGTCTCTCAATAATATAGGCATAATACCAGGAGAAATAAGGATCTCTATAAAATTTGTTCTCTGTGAGCAATCATTCCACATAACTGAATAAACATTTCACCAAGCAGCAGCATATAAACCAAGGTTATTTGGTATATTGCAATCAGATTTCTTCAGCACACTCCGGTTACTGGGGATGCATCCTCCTAGAGAAGGTTTGAATTGCCTTTAATTTCAACAGATGTTAAAATGTCAGATGGTTCCCTTTTCATCTACAGTTATTCTTCTCCTAATTAAGTTAAACCTAGTCAGAAGTAACTATTCACTTAAAAACAAAGAGTCAAACATGTGGTTCTGAATTTCTGTTCTAGGGCTGGTCCTCCCAATGTAGGATGGAAAGCTTCCAGGCTCTTCCCACCTGAAATTTGTCCTCTCCCAGACACATAGCTCAAGAAATGAGATGCACACCACACAAACACAAAACATTCCAGCCTCAAGTCCCCTTACAAGTGTCACAACCCAACTTTGACAATGCCCATTTCTAAATCAACATGCAGCAGTATGCCAGGATGAAAAAGAAAAAGGAGGGAGGAATAGAGGCAGAAATAAGAGATGTTGTCTCAGACAATTTATTTCTGGGAGACATCAAGGCCTTATGAAAAGAACCAGTAATGGGGGCAGAGAAAACTGAAAAAAGCAAAGCACAAAATCATCATACACGTTTTGCAGAATGACTACAAGGAGCACAAGTACTTTTCCCATCACAAGATGAGTTGTAACAGAGTAAGAAAGAGTTATGTGAGACCTGTATGTATGAAATCAACATCTTTTATTATTCTAGGCTTGTGACTTTTCAAAGATCCAAAAGACAAAGGTATTTTAATGTACCTGCTTCTGTATTCAGAAGAGAATGCTTACAGCTCAAAGGCCACAGTTTGCTAGCTCTGAATCAGAAAGGATGTATTATAATTGCAAACATAAAATTTAAGCTCCTTTCACTCATAAGGAGATGGACAATTTGAGAGAGCAGGACAGATCGCTAAGAGAATTCTCCCACATAGCAATTCTCTTATTAATTCAGCTGAGTTTAATAAGAGAGCCTTATTCTGTCCCCAAAAGCCCATAGCAGAACATCCCTAGAAATAAATCTTTGGTCTCAATGGTCCTGCTTAAGAAGGTGAGGCAGAAATGCTTCATCAAAGAAATGTACTTATTTGTCATAGCTGGTTCAATGCTTACACATTTAAACAAGGCATATTACCAGATGTTGTCCTCGGATGCAGTTTTGAGCCATGCCTGATCTTGGCGACTCACCAACATATCTGGTATAAAAGACATTTGTTGTTTTCATATCCTAGGAGCAAAATTACTCCCACTACAGCATTAGAGTTGAGAACCTCTGCTTCTGAGTTGTGAAATCCCATATAGAGCAACCGGACAAAACCAACAGCAGTGTCAAACCAGAAGTTCTGGTCTGGGGTAGAAAGTTGAAAATGCTATTAAGCTGAGTTTAGTGAAAAGGCTTATGATCAACTAGAATAATTTTTAGTTTTGCAAAGACATTTTGGATTGTGCTCACCCATTTTTATCTATCCTCAGTCTCATCACTAAGGTCTCACCCTTGCTGCAGCTTGCATATTCTGCAAAGGAAAGGGGAGCTGTCAGACTGCAATACTTCCTCCAGCTCCCCGATGGGTGCTCGGCAGGGATGCTAAGCCAGCACAGAGTAAGGCCACCTGCATCAGTACTTCCTCCCAACATGAATGCAACATCAAGATAAAACCAGATAAAGAAACCTGGTGGAGAGTTGCGTTAATGACTTCGGAAGGAGTGGGATGACAGTAGAGTCAGGGCAGGCTGTGAGGGAGAGGAAGGTATGCTGTAGTACAGGTGTTAGAAGATTCTGTTTGAGACAGAAACAGTGAGACAGGATGACAGCTGTTATTGGTTGTGAATGACTAAATAAGAGTCTGAGAGTTAGATGGAAGCTATGCAAGTATAACAGCTTTGTATTTTGGATGCATCCCCAAACCTGCAAATATGCAAATCTTGCCCAGTACATGAAAGGGCAGCCAGGAAAGCAGCATTTGCGTGCAAGGACAATTCTGTGGGGAGACAACACCACTGCGTGTGGAAAATGAACTTTGCAGGGCAGCAATGCATGCTGTGAGCATGAGAAAGCGGATAGAGCAAGAAGAGAAGCTACTGGAGCAATGGGAAAGGGGAACACAAAGCAGAGGAGCTGACAGAGAGGAAGGAGAAAAAAGATGAAGAACATGAGAGAGGATGTACAGTCTACTGCACAAGCTAAAAAGAGAAGGTGGAGGGAAAGGAAAGGAACGAACATGGGAAATATTTGTCACACATAAAATATGCTTGATGTAAAACAAGCATGAAAACATGGTGGAAAATATAGTGAGAAATACAGTACAGTCAAAAAAAGAGTAAAGGAAGTGAGAAATTAAAAAAAACCCTGAAAAAACAAAGAGAGAGAAATATTTTATTGGTTAACAGAAAGCATAAATCCTCAGTGAGGAGATTTAAAGAATAACCTGGAGAACAAGACACTATGGGCTGAAGCAGAAATTCCCTAGAGACCAGTGCTGATGATCAGTCCTTTCATCTGCCCTTTCTAGACCTCCATTTCAGCTCTCCTTTCAGCACACACATTCTTTAAGAACACGTTTGCACCTCTAGCTCCAGCCCATTTACCTCCCTGAACCCTGAGCCCCGAGCATCGGCTCATGCAAAGTGCAAGGAGACCTGTTGAGGGCAAGGAAGGCACGAATGCAATCATTTGCAAAGAAACCTGCTCTTGAAAATGAACCCAAGAAAGGCAAAAGGTGATAGTGAACTTGTAGCCATTCAAGTGCTGTTGCAGCCAGCAGTGCGGTGGAGCCGATCCACAGCTGCTTGCCTTACCTTGTGTGCTCATGGGTGACGGGGCTGTCCTGCCACAGCTGCTGCAGGCTGGGACTCTCTATGTCGCCTCCATGCAATTGCAAGTGTCTCTCCAGGAGACCTGGGGAGGTTATTTGTACTGTGCAGCTGCTGAAAAGTAAAGGAAACAAAGAACAAAACACCCCCTGGTCCTTAAAGTGCCAGAAGGTTTGGAGGATGAGGAATGAAGGAAGCAAGTGCACTGGTGTTAGAATGAGCAAAGAGCAACGCACAAAGTAAGAAAAAGTGTGTCAGAGGCTGGGAGGGGCGGAGAAGGAAAATGCAAAGATCTGACAGGAAACCAGACTATAAATCTGCTTGGGGTTTAAAAAAACACATTGCTGCTCCCCAGCGATACAGCCTGTTTGCAAATGACACGGCACAGAGGTGACAGCAGAGCCACGAAGTACCACTGTAACAAATAAAGGGGCATTTGTGCCCCTTCCCCAGAAAGAAGAGTGGGCAGAGGCAACAGCAGCACCAGCAACTGTCTCAGACAGAAAAAGCAGTCTGTCTCCACCACCGCACTTCTAGTTCTCTATACTTGTAGTGCATGTTCCCCTCAGGCAGCAGGGACATGCTGAATGCCAGCCCTGCCGATGCCGTGTCTCTCTGGACACGAAGCAGCAGCCCTCTCACTTCTCAGGACACAGGCTAGCTAGAAAGCAGGCAGGAAAGAAAAAGGCAAGAAAGGACTGAACAAAACAGTCTCAAGAATGGGAGTTTAAGGCAGAAGGAATTCTGGGCTTTCCCAAAGTTTCAAAGGCTTTCCACAAAAGCATCTATTTTATTACTAGCTGCTTTAGTAAAAAAGGAGTCAACAAGGTTTGCTTTATGCAAGCATTAGGTTATTTCACAGTTGAGTGGTACTTTAAACGCTGTATTTTCCAAAGGGAGTCTCTGCTGACATAAAGAATCCACAGTATCATGTATTGCTGTAGTCCTGGCCTCCAGGCGTTAAGGACATACATGCAAACCCACCAATTGGTGGGTCTCACTGAGGGCATTCACCTACTAGTCTGCAACTAGCACAGCCTCCCTTTTCCACAGGAAAGCCAGCAAAAGTGAAGTCAGACAGGCCTTCCCCTTACTGCTCTCCCAGTGCCACAGAACCGGGTGTCACCGTCATCACCAGTCCTTCGATGCTGCTGCCATCTTGCTCCATTCCCAGTCCTCCCTAGGGTTTACCTTTTGCACTGGGTAAACACGCAGAGGTGAAGCCTCCCTGGAGTCAGCTGAATATGTGAGAATCAGAGGAAAGACCCCCTCAAAGGAGAGTTGCTTATGTGTGATAGGGGTGCAGGATGATAGGAATGGAGTAAGAGAATGAGAAAGGAGAAACAGTTGTTAGAGAATAAAGGAAAACACTGCAAATGGACAGTAAGTAAAAAAGGCAACAGAATGGAGGAAATTAGAAGATAAAGTGAAAAGAAGAAATGTAAGGAAGAAAATACATGGCTCAAATGCCATTGCAGTAACACTCTAAAGTATTCCTATCAGACTGAAAGCCTGGATCCTGTGGGAATCATGAGGGACCAAAATATATTTCAGGCAGCAAAATGTCTGTGTGGCTCTGCTCTAATTGTCCCCTACTGTTCCTCTAATTTCATGTGTTTGCAATTGTACCTGGATCAGGGAAGGCTCCAGCTTAGCTATAGGGACAATATTGAAAGGGATTCTGGAACGGATTCCTGTTGTCTAAATCAAGAGCTGAAACACTAAAGGCGGCAAGAATTTCTCTCCCCCATTGATCAGTAACAGATCATGCTATGTCCCTACAAATTTTTCCCCTGTGAGGGCTGTACCGCTATGTGCTGCCCATGTTTTTGTGCAAATTTACCAAAACTGCTCTGGAACAAAGTTGTGAGCTGCATGAGATAAGGTACAGGACAGCTTCCTGCTTCGAGCAGCCAAAAACCTATCCATGTGAAAAGTGCATGGGTGAGGTGCTGCAGTGTCTGACAGGGGAAAGGCAGAGACACTTTGGGGAAAAACTGTGAACTACTGCTGTGAGAGCCATGGCCTACAAATATTTCATCAAAACCAGTAGAATTTATTTTTGAACCCAACTTTCTACTGCTTTCACAGAGGAAGCTGATCTGTGTGTGCATAGAGGAACCATTTTAAGCACAAATGGAGAAATTAACTCTGCTGGCCGGAGGTTCTGTGGCTTCACTTCGATTTAAAAACCACAGATCTTCTACACACAGTTCCTAACCTGAAAGCAAAAACATGCTAGAAGTCAAAACTCACAGCGTTTCATAAATGGTTTGAGGTTCTGCCCTTCATTACTTCAGCACATTGGGTATCAGAGTAGGATATAAAGCTGCTCTCCAGAGCCAAGCAAGGTGTTCAGTGTAGTTTGTTCCTGTTACTACTTTTGTTTTGCATCATGTTGTAGACTGCAAACAGCTTTCGAAAGTAAAATCAGTATTGAAAAGAAGATCCCCCATTTCTCTGGGTGTAAATGGATACCCTAGAGATGAAGCAGTCACCCAGGGAAGCCTGAGCAGCTTTAAGGCATCTACCACCAAAACTCAAAGGACCTAAAATTCTCCTAATCAAAAAAGACCTTGCTGGCAAACTGAGATTAGCTGAGTGGGATCCAGTCACCTAGCAGAAAGCCACATGTAACTGAGTATCAACTTTCTTTTCCGAGAATTTACAATCTTAATCCCAGTTTTCAGTTTCAAAAAGTCCTCTCAGGCTATAAATGTCTCAAGTTATAAAAATGTTCTCGCTGAGGTTACAGTTCCTTGAGGCTGCTAGATCGAAGCAATGCGTTTCTTACAATGTAAGGGTAGAAAATAATTATGTTCTGTTCTGTTAGGCAACCAAAAACCTCAAGAAAACCCACTAAGAGAGGCAAGAAATTTTCCTTTTTATTTTTTTTTTGTGAGAAACCCAGATTGCCTCAAAGAAATACTGGTCTCTGTCATCTGTTTCTTATTTTATAACCAAAAACATCCACTGGAACTTTCAGTTTAGCTAACTGCCCTGTTAGGGGGTAGCAATACTTCTTTCAGTTTTCCTTTTTTGTTTTGTGTTTGTTATGGCTTCTTATTCTGCATGATCTGAGCCCTGACGGTAAATCCTGAATAACAAGTGCACCTTAAGCCCTCTGATGTTGCTGTACCTTCCCTGCCTCCAGGTTTTTATTTTGGGATCCTTGCATTAAAGATTCAGCAAAATGTCAAGGTTATTCTATTAGGGTGACCAAACAGTGGAGAAGACTTGGCATCTTAGATATTCCTCCACATTCGTGCTGGCCTCCGAAGTATTCTGCTCATAGTGTCTTTCATATCATTACATTATTATTTGGGTCTATAGAGAAAGTTTCTCCTTCTGCCTGTCCCACAGGGATTATGTAAAATTTATCCAGTGGAAATTTCTCCTTGCACACCATGACTTCCTATGAGATGCTTTTTACAGAGTTGATTCATCAGCACTCAGGAGGTCAGACCATAACTCAGAAGTAAGTCTGCTAGATAGCTTTAAATAGCTGCAGACTGAAGTGCTTAAAAATAATAAAACAATCAGCATTTGGAAGGCAAAACCCACCTCCCTCCTCTCCCTTCCCATCCTTATCCTTTCCCTCCCCCTCCTTCTCCTCTCCTCACAAAGCAGCCAGCCCAGCCCATGAGGAGAGTGCCCTTGGCTCCTTATCAATGTAACAGTCCTGGAAATCTCTGGATAGCAGAAAGACATTTCACAAACTAGTGATTTGAGAATTAATATATTGCATTTCTCCTGCATGCCTGAGCACAGAAGCACCGCATATACTGTTAACACAACCCCTCCAACTCTTCAGAGCAAAGAAACAGACGTATTAAATATTTTCTACATTTTACATATTTTATATTATCAGCCTTGCTCAACTATCCTTAGAGACTATCAGTCTTACTTAGAGATGCTCTCAATTTATCATTTTTCTCTGGAGATCTGACTTCCAGAACAGAAGACTTTCCCTATGCAATTCACCAGCTTATGGAGAAGCAGCTGTTAGTGTTCATCTGCCTTTTCCGGGCATTAACATCAAAAATGCCCCTTGATCTCACACAGCAGGGTTTCTCTAACACCTTTGGGGGTAATGGTATAAATCCAGTAGGGAAATGTTCTCATCTATAGGTTTACGATGCACACTTAAACGATGTTTCCACTGCCTGAACTATGAAATAAGGCGACAGCCACACATCCATCAGTGGGGAACAGATAGCATCAGATTCTCTCTTTCATCTGACAGTGCTGGCGTTTACATATTTTTGCACAAAATGTACAGTCTCTGTCTAGTTCTACTGTATTAAGGGATTTACCTGTGTGTGTTGGCCGTTAGCACATTCACACCTCTTCTAGCCCATGCCGGGAGCTGGGTTCAGAGCCAACAGCACAGTGGATGGTACCTAGCAAACAACACATGTTAAATTTTTTTCTAAATAAATCAACCAGTTCTTTTTGCTGAAAACATGAGGTCATCTTTCCCCGCTTATGTAACAGTAGCATTGTCAATATGTAGTTTGTTTATTAGACTGCAAAGGGTTTAACATATCTAATGTGAAGTATAATCTATAAAAATGGAAATTTAGTAGATGCAAGGAGAGGGAAGTTACTTATTCTTGTTTGTTGGTTTTGAATGGGAAGGTTTCTTGTCTTCTTTACAGGTCAGCATTTATTCTAATTAAAATGTGTGTTTATTTTTAATAAAGACAAATTGAAAACAACTGCAGAGTTTTAACTGCTTGCATTTCTTCCCTTTTTATTCAGTACAGCCTCTTAGAAAGGTCAGAAGAAGGAAAACTTATACTAAGTGCTCTGCTCAGAGAGTGATACACCTTACAGAAAAAAATACTAGGGTTAATTAATAATAGAAGCGATCAAATCTCTAGAACAAGGGTTATCTATTAATCCATTCCCCATAGCTTAAATATCCACTGAACACAGCACAGACGTGGAAGTTAAGGACATTTGAACTTCTGTTAAAGGTCTTACATGGACATGCCTTGTGATTCACATCACCTAAGAGTCCCTCACCTTCTTCACCTGTAGAGAGAACTGTGACATCCTGCAACTGGAAGCCATTACATAAATGGCACATGTCAAAACTAGAACATGAAATCCCACATGAGCATAGTAAATGTTATAAACCCAAGAATTACTGTACTGAGTCAAACCAACCATCCATTCTGCCAGAGAACTCCTCCTGATTGGAAGTTGAAAGGGACCTGAAGGCTGTAGTGGACAACAAGATGACTATGAGCCAACAATGTGCTTTTGTGGCCAAGAGGGCAAACAGCATCCTGAGTGGGATCAAAAGGGAGGTGGTCAGCAGATTGAGAGAGGTTCTTCTCCTCTACTCTGCACTAGTGAGACTGCATCTGGAGTATTGTATCCAGTTCTGGGCCCCTCAGTTCAAGAAGGACACAGAGCTGCTGGAGGGTGTCCAAGGTAGAGCAATGAAGATGATGAAGGACACAGAACACCTCCTTTATGAGGAAAGGCTGAGGGAGCTGGGTCTCTTGAGCTTGGAGAACAGGAGGCTGAAGGGTGATCTCATTCACATCTATAAATATGTGGCAGGGAGATTGGACTAAATGATCTTTCAAGGTCCCTTCCAATCCCTAATGATTCTATGAAACAAGGTTTTACCAAAAGCAATGTGGCTAAGTAAGTAATTTGTTGGAAAAGCTTGAGAGCAGAGAGACCAGAGAGCAGAGTGAGATACCACCGTGTTGTTATGCCTTGTTACTCTATATTGCTTCTATAAAATAAAACAACATTTAGTGTTCTGCAAAAACAACTATGAACATTTTCAAAAGTAGAGGTTATAGAGGTGGGTTGTGAACATAAGATGGGTTCCAAGCAAGAGGTAGAAATGCCTGTTGAAGCTGCCGAGTAGCACTGGAGCACAGAGGAGAAGCAGCAGGTAGTGGAGAATTTTTCAGTGTTTTTTTAACAGCCTGTGACATTGAACTGGACCTCACAGCTTACAGCACAGCCTTGAGCTTATGAAAATCTTGATGTTACACTTGATGAGTGTGTGTGATTTCTCTGTGACTTGTTACTTATTCATTACATTTCCATCGTTAGATGTATTCGTTCTTCCAAGACTTCTTGTTTGTTTTCCTTTTAACTGTGTAGCTCCCAAGGGAAGGACGCTAAGCATTCCTCTAGAAGAGCTCTTGGAATGCACATAAATAGAAGGCATATATCACAGAAGATTTTTCATATGTAAGATTAAACATAGCAATAAAACTCCATGACTGCTATTTATTGATCCATAAATTAATACCTGCGTTTGAATTTTTAATAGTCCTCTGTGAAGCAATGCTATAGATTTCTAAAAGCTGCATGACAGCTCTGCATTAGAATATTAAATACCTTTACCTCTATACATAGGTCTATCATTTCACCCCATTCTGATACTTATATGCCCCCACACACCATGGACCATAAACTTTGCAATAAACAGCGATTCACTTGTCATTTGTGGAGTTACTTCTGATTCACCTGATGCAATAGATGCAGATACCACATATCAACATAATTAATAGGCATGAAGAAACTTTAAAAATATGTTGTGTGGATGTAGATATTTGTTGTAGATGATCTCCGAATTGCACTAATTATCTGGTTCAGTGGTAAAACATAGAAGGCAAGAGCTGAGCTTACTGTTCCCTGTTCATTCACAGAAGTGTCCTGTGTTATATTTTGTATATAGGAGGGAAAGAGCATAGAGATGAACACAGTCCCTTCATGTAAGAGTTTGATATGAAAATGTCTATGATTTACAGCAGTGCACAGTGTTGTTTCAGAGTCTAAGAAGTCGTGAGTATTACCCAGGAACAACCTTGCCTGTTTTTGAAGACATCAAAGGCTGCATTTATCCTGTTTTAGCTCACAAAGTAGGAAGAACTGCCTAGAAACTTCCAGGCTTAAACTTCCAGTGAGTAAAAGACAGACATGTTAAGAAAACCAAGTGACTCCTACATTGGACTTTTGGTGAGATGAAGGAGCAATGATCTTAAGAGTATTAACAGAAAGGAGGAACTACAACTTAGTATTAGGATTTAAGGAATTATGTATTGCATCAAATTCTTATCCTTACATGATGAAACAAACTATATTCTATCCTGGATATGCTGAGCTATTTCTCTACTCCAATATAATTGAGGAATTTAACTTTTACTCAAACTGATCCTGAGGATTTATTCACAATTAAATAGTTCTGCCTCAGAATATACCACCAAAGAGTCTTTTACTAATTACATACCAGGTGTTAGAGAATTGGCTTCCTTTCTTCTGAGCAGAAGCCTTGCGTGTCTTATACCTGAGGTCGTTGTACTTCTGTGATTATGGAAAATGAATACATGTGTGTGTGAGTCTATTTGCTTTCACTGTATTTAACAACTCCCTAATAGGTGGATCAAGGTATTTTTAGCATCATCTGCTTAACAAACTCCTTCAAGAATATTCAATAATCTTATTTCTGTCTGTGCTAACTTCTCAGGGAAAAGCAACATGTTTGAACAATGCTATGGTTTGGGTCTTGGGAGACTAACAAATTGACAACAGGTTGTCGTGAAGGCTGAGAGCCAAGGTACTCAGAAAAGCTCTCAGTCTTATACTGACACATTAGGGAATTGGTTACCTGGTAAACACTCTCTGAAATCTTTGTCCTTTCCTTTTCTTAGAGAGTCTGACTCCGGTGACTGCTAGATGTAAGATGCTCATAAAAAGTTGGAAGGAGGAGCTGAAACAGAAAATCTGATTTTCTCTGGCTTTTAGTTTTAGAATTTCTCTTTTATCTAAACGCGTATTTCAGTAATGGTACGTGCTACAGCATAGAACAGGAGAGTAATACAGTACTGTAGTATTGCAATAGTACATGCTGTAGATCTTATTTTCAAGGGGTAATACATTGAAAAGTAAATAAATAGAAAGGAAAACAAGGTGGATGCCTGAGGCAATTAACCTGAACTCTTTTCCTGCATGTGATTGAGGGTTAATGTCCAGCAGAGCTTGTGCACAGCAGGGTCCACTTTCAGGAAGCACAATGCTACAGAAAAACATGAAGTGCTCGTCTGGCTCTTTGATCATGTGCAGAAAGAGGAGTGAGAAGGCTAAAACGGGAAGGAAACTAAAAGACTTGCAATTCTAACAGGCTAGAAACCTTTACACCAATGCTATCTTCAGTTCTGCCTGCCAGAGATGTGAATAAGACAGATGGCAGAACTGTGACCAGCTCTTGAAACTGAAACAAACCACTACACAAACCCTGCTCAGACACCAGCAGATGAAACCCCCCTGCCTCATGAGACCACTGAGACAAACAGTAGTTTAGTACATGGCTGTATTTGAATCCGGCTTTGTCCAGCAAGATGTTTCTGGTCATCTCTCTTATGTGTCACTGCATTTCTTGAACACTTAATACCTTAAATTTGCTATTCACTGGAGGATCCCGATGCACTTTTAAAAGTCGCATATTTCACAGTATCACAGTCTCGCAGTAATGATGAGGCTCGAAATGACCGTAAACATCATCCAATCCAACCTAAAACCAAGTAAACCTAACACCTGACATCTAGATCATGCCACTCAGCACTTCATCCAGCCTAACCTTAAACACTTCCAGAGACAGTGACCCAATCACCTCCATGGGCAGCCCGTTCCAAAATCTGATCACTTTTTCAGTGAAAAACCTTTTCCTAATGTCAAGTCTAAACCTCCCCCGATGGAGCTTAAGACTGTGACCCCTTGTCCTGTTTCCAGTGTCCAAATTTACTTCCATGTGTGCTGTAGTATAAGAAAAATCAGCTTTGGTAAATAATATCCTATTATAATAGAGCTCACATAGAACAGGAACAAAGAGACAGGCTGTCATTTTCTGGAAACGAATGGAGGATGAGACAGAGTCTCCATATAGGAGTAGAATCCCATTTAGTTTTTACTACGTAAGGTAGTAAAATGCTTTGTATTTGGACACAGCCTGTGTATGGATCTACAAGCAAAGCAACTAGGTAATAATGTAGTAAACAGGTGGGATTTGGGACAACAGAGGAGCAGTGAAGACGGGTACATAAGTTTCAGAAAACTTTACTCATTGCAAAGACAAATGTACGGGCCATTGGTAGCCAGCAGATGAGGATAGTGGTCATGTTCTGCTTTCAGCAAAAACTAAGAATTAGACATTGGCTGTGAGTTGTACTGCACACTTCTATGAGTCCTTATAAAATAAAACAACATTTTTGCAATTTTTCCCAAAGGAAGAAGCTCAGTAATATTGACCTATAAGGGCAGGAAAAACCAGGACTTGAAATTTTACAGGGCACAGACATTCTCACTACAGGCAAAGAAGAAGAGTCCCTACACGACCTAGCACAACTTGATTCATATTAAATTCAGGGCCCGACCTTTTTCTACACAGGAAACCATTGTGGATGCCTTGGGTATAAGAAACAAGTGTGATTGTAAGTATATAAAGATCTAGTACAGATGAATTAACAAGTAAGAAAAAGTGAGGAGAGAGATCATGATGATGATATAATACTTTCAGCAGAGGTTTTCACTTTGCTGAGTCTAGTCTAAACTGACAGCCCTGGCTGGAAGCTAAAACTCAAGTGTTCAGAGCAGTGGAGAGGGAGAGCTCACTTTTATTTTTTGCTGAGTTGAAAAGTGTCACTTTTCATTTTGGTTTTATAGTTGCTGGAGACCATTACTGCTCACCCCATATTGGCTTTCCCTGCCCTGGAGAAAGTAAATGACATTTGAGAATGCAGTAACTGTGTGGTTTATCGGCCCATTACATGGTACCCCGACAAAACTACTGCAGGCTTATCCGTAACATTTTAGCTTTACATCACTTGGATGAATCAGTGCACCAGGGACAGCTACTTTTGTTTATATAAATCTCAACAATTTTACAATAGGGAGGCAGGAGCACAATGTCTGCGATGACAAGCCTAGAGGAAATTGTGATCATCACAGGAGACCTTGTAGGAACTTGCTGTCCTTGAAGAGAGCGGGGGCGGTAGGGAGAAGTATCAGGATGTGCAGTGGAATGTGTACATGGAATAGACACTGGGCAAAACTTAGTTCTGGAATGAGACATGCACATCCTTTGTGGCTGAATTCAGAATGTCTCCAAATGCTGTGAGGGGGTGAAGGTTATGCAGGAAGGAAGGATTCTTTGTGGCATGACCCTCAGAGCACAGTAAAGGGCACTGCAGAGGCCAACTGCTTCTTTTTGATTAAGAAATTTAGATTAACCCACTGTGAGACTTATGATGGAGGAGACACCTCTGGGGTTGCCAGGACCTCTCTCTTTTCCTAATGAATACTCAGCAGTCGTGTGGAAGGGAAAAGAAGGAAATGGCTGTGCTGCTGGAATGGTCTAAAAGCAAAAGGTAATTAATTCTGTCACAGTGCAAAAAAGAGTAAGAGAAAATACGAAAAAGCATTTCCTGTAGGTTCAGTGACTGGATGATACTGGGGTTGTGAAGTCAGAGACTGTAGGATCAATTCACAAACACAACCTGCTGTTCTGCAGCCATCTGTAACTAAGGTAGCTGGCAATTGTCCCTGAAAATAGTGCTATTACAGTATTATAATTAAAGAAGAAAACAAAGGCAAAGCTAGTATTCTGGATCTCAGTTCTCCAAATCTCATGTAGGTTCTTACCCTTCCATGCTGTGAACAGTCCTACTGAAGTATTAGTGCATAAAATTAAAGCCATTAATAAGCCTCTGCAGGATCAGGATCAAGGTTTGTCTTTTAAATCCCATGTTAATCCAGGAAAGTGGCTTCATGAGAAAGACATTAGAATAAAGTAGCCTACAAAGCAAATTCCATAAATTCTAAAATACTAGAATCTATACAAGCTGTGCTATTCATTAGCATTTTTGGTGTTCCCCAAAGTCATCAGAGATTAATATGATTGCTGCAGCAAAGGACTGAAATTACTATTGAGAAGTAAAACCTTTGCATATTAAATCCAGACAAAATTTGATTGCCTTTGTATAGCATCCTCATATTTATCTTGATAGATCTGATATCATCACATGTTAAAAAGAAAACACCAATTTCTTAGCATTATTTCTAATGTTGAATAAATCAATAATGTGAAACAGCAAGGTAAAAGCAGAAGAGAAAGGAGAAAAAATATGTATCATCAATAGCTGGGCAAATCTGGCATTTCATCCAGCTCAGGGAATACATTACTCACTTGATTATCAGTGCAACAATAGATGCAGAGGAAAGGGTTTGGGGTGAGAGGTTTTTTTCGCACAAAAGATAAAAATAAGTCGCCTTCCATGGTGTGCTTGGATGACTCTTTTCACTGCCTCAAGCAAGCTCTATCAACCCCTCCCATACTAAGTATCTTCCATTATCTCCACATGGATGCAGAGCAGGTCATCTCATACATTAGCTTTTTATTCAGATAGCTAATGATTTCAAACATATAAAAACTGCTAAAAATAAATCCCATTACATTTAAATAGAATTATTTTAGAGTTTATAAACTCACAGGAGCTAGCAGAGTCAGAATCAAATGTCACATTTCAGGCTCTGTATAAATTGAAAGGTGGGTTAAAATGTCCTTCTGCTCATTTCTTTTGTAGTTACTGTAGATTAAATTATTATATTTGCCTTTTCTTGAGATTTTTTTTCTCCTTCCCAACTGCCCTACACTTTTCCTTTTTCCTGTATGAGAAGAGACAATTCCATTCTTTGGTTCCCATGCAAAATCACATGAAACAGATTCAGATGTAAGGTAGCTTAACCCCAGAAACCAGGTCATTATTTTTTTCTAAATGTTGCCTTAAGAGAAGGGCAATGATCTGAAAACGTGAAACCAGAGAATGTATACAGTGTTCATTTTCAAACTTCTTATTGCTGTATAAGCCCTGGCACTTGCAGGATTTGCTGTCTCTGTTTAGTTTAGTCCTCCCAAACATCTCTCAGCTGCCTTGGTATTGCTTCTTTCTACCATCTGCAGGTTTGACGCTGCTTTCTTTATTCAGCCACTGAGACTGCTTCATGGTTTGGGCAAGAAGTGCTTGCAGCAGCTCCCTTTTCGTGAGCAAAACCACTTCCATACACTCCACCTTCCTCTCCCTCTTCTCCTTCCCCCTGCAGTGGTCACTCCCCACTGAACCAGAGGGGTGTGACAGCTGTACTGAGCTCTGCTGTTTCAAAGACTTCATTACTTGTACAGAATGCATTGCAGCACATTTACCAATGCGCCGTGAAGCATTATAAATAATTAAACCAAAAGCATTCCTGACTGAAATAAGCAAATAAAGCCCATTTTGCTATGCAGCATCCCTGATTTATTTTTCATTTAGAACATTTGTTAATTCATAAAACCCAGAAGTCCACACACAGTGGGTCTCTGAAATGTTACTGAGTGCTGGTGAGGTTCTGTCCTCTCGCTAGGCTCCTAGAAGATCACTTTGAGTTAATAAAATGATAGAGGATACAGAAAATTAACAACCATCCACTGCTGTATTCACACCCTGTGTTGTCCAAGGCTCGGTTTCCGAATAGCTCTTTTAAAGAATCTTAGGTGCATTTTACATTTGTACAGGGATCAAGCACATGCAGAATCACATCCCAAGTATAAATAATTTTAAATATAGCTATAGCTCTGGATAATAGCAACACCTTGACAGACCGATATTATCTTGGCAGCTCTAATTTCCAACGTGCTTGTTTGTGAGCATCATGAATAGCTGCTTCTTTTTAGTGTTTTAGTTTCACAAGGTGAGGATTTCTTTGGGGGGGTGGGGGGGGAGGTTGGGGTAGGGTCTAGGTTATGGTAGTGGTGATCAGGCATTGTTCCCTTATTTCTGTGTTATTGCCATAGTCTGTGTATATCTAGTTCACAAGAAAGCCAAAACCACAAGAGGATAAATAAGCATATCACCTCAGAACAGTGGCTAGGAATATGAAGATATACTCTCAAAAAAATAACTGTTTTGCTTAATCTCATTTTTAGAGAGATGAAGGGTGGAGACACATGCACACCTACAGCTGAGTTCCTCTATTAAGCACTGAAACAACTCTTTAAAATTTATAAAATGATAATGAGCTTGAAAACTCTCTATAAAACTAGATTAAAACAGATATCCATGCACTAGTGGCAAAATAAAGTCTTGGGAAAATATTGTGTCCTTCTAGTTCTATTCATTTAATCACAAACCCAGGCTTCTCTTCACAGCTCAGTCCTTGACATCAGTGATTCCAGTAACAGAAAAGGCTTTCTTTACTGGAAGAAAGGCCAGGAAAGTTGGAAAGCACAAACTCATGTGAGAGCTATGAGAAAGCAGAATGCTCTCTTAAGTGCCTTAATTATCTCTTAAGTGTCTTTTCTTATTATTCTGCCCCAAAAATTTAAAACTCTATGCACATATTCATAATATTTAAATTAAATTAATTCACACTGATCCAATATTAATATTAATTATCCTACACAATTTTGCAACTACTGCAGAGTTATTGTTGGTAAAATTTCATAGGTTTATTGATTGCGTGTGACTATTTTAATTGTGAGCAATTTCACAGATGGAATGTTTTAAATCTTTCCTAATGTTGCTATGAGCTTCTCTGGCCTATTTTCTTTTGCCATTTAGAGAGGAAATATATTCTCAGAAGTTCATTTGGATGTGAACAGGTAAGAAAGCAGAGGCTTTGTTTTCATCCTATCCTATCCTATCCTATCCTATCCTATCCTATCCTATCCTATCCTATCCTATCCTATCCTATCCTATCCACTGTTCTGTTCCATTCCTGTACTTTTCACAACACTGAAAGTGGAGAGGTTAGTGGACCTGAGCCACTGCACTTTTCAGGCAGTTTCCCAATTAAAGCAACTGTAGTTTACCTGTACCTGCATTACAAGACCACCCCAGAAATCAGTGGATTTAATCTAGTTACTTCATCACAGCAAAATTACCTATAAATTGAACAGGATGCAAATCTAAGTACCATACCTTGTAATTCTGAAAGCAGCTTGCTGTCCTGCATCATGTTTCCTTATTCCTTGATACCTGAGCAAATTACAAGTGCATCAATTCCCAGAGCAGATATTTGCATGTGTAGCCCTGCAATCTGCACACTGAACTCAATCTTGCATAAAAAGGACTTTGAGAAAGGTTTAGTCCATGATGACTTGAGTATTGATGCTCCACAGTGAGCAGGGCTGTTCTGCTATGCAGTCGTCCTGCTTTGTGCATGGAGATCAAAGGCAATGAGTATTTGATGAGTGAAGATGTAGGGAGAGTGGAAGAAGAACATCATCTTCTCTAACTCATACTGAGAGAGAAACTTCTGCAGAGCCTCCACTGTGAAAGTCTTCACAGAAGAGCACTTGAGCTCACCTGAATCTCCCAGCAGGAAATGCCTGTGTCCACACCTCCACAGCCAGGACATGATGCTGTTTTCTCAGAGGCCCGAAATAAACTTCCCTTGTGTTCAAGTGGATGGGATGATGCACTTACTGAGCATGGAGCCTGCCTTCTCCCATAAGGTACCACACTTGAGGTTTGAACTTATGCATATAATTATTTTTCTACTGCAATCATCTTTATGCATGAACCGGATTGATTTTATTCTTCTAAGCCATTATTTAATACAATAGGCAGTGCAGAAACTAAGAAGCTAATGCAATCCCTTCTGCTGTGTACTGTGATTATCTGGCTGCAAATGTGAATGTAGCAGAATGAAGTCTATCACGATGTCACTGGGCCTGTGTGGAAGGCAGCAGAGCGCTGGAGAAGTCAGTGTATTTAAAAAAAAATGAATCTGTTCCAGATAACATATTTCCTACTTTGCCATCAGTACTCAACAGCTAGTTTTTGTTAAAAAATTCAGACTGTTGTTGAGGTATTTGTAGGGAATGCAAACCAAACGATTAACAAGGCTGAGTTGTAAATAAGCACAGCAGCTTTAACCTGAGCGAGCTTCTTGTGCCTGAGCTTTTAAAGAAATTTGAACAGTTAAGGTGCTTTCCAGTTCTTGCTAGAGAAACAGCTCTGATACTTATTTGGAGTTGACTAATGCTGCAGAGACTGATCTCTTCTCACAGGACCCATCTTCCTACAAATGCTACTCAGTTTTAATGCTGAATGATCCTTATATATTTGCTATCACTTCCTACTTTATACATAATTTTCATCACAGGGAAGCGACTGCAGCAGGATCTGTTATGGTCACCTGAGTCCTGTAAATATTTTTATACAGGTGAATTTTGTCAGGAATTGCACTTCAATTTTGGTCTTGCGGAAACACAGTTGTTAGGTAGGTGGTGCAATGACTTTGGAACCAGAATATGTGACTCTTCATCTACAACAGAGTCAGCTCTGCCAGCAAACAGGCAAAGAGCTGATCAGAGGACGTGTCATATTAGGGCTTCCCAAAGCCTTTTCAGCACAGCTCAGATTTGTTTGACAGCAAAGGCATGGGCTGAAAGGGAGAGCTCTGTAAGCAGGACAATGAACAAGAGCAACTGGAGCTGAAGGACTAACTGGCTGCAAATGCAGAAGGGATGCATCTGCTGGGATGCAGGATGGGAGGCAGAAGTCACTGATTTTTGAGTTACCCTGAGATTTTAGTCTGTTACATTTATTTAAGAATGTTTTTGCCACTAAGTTAACAAGCAGCAGTGAAA
Organism: Upupa epops; assembly: GCA_013397515.1. Taxonomy (NCBI): domain Eukaryota; kingdom Metazoa; phylum Chordata; class Aves; order Bucerotiformes; family Upupidae; genus Upupa; species Upupa epops. Next base: position 791,708 of record VZRI01012193.1, on the reverse strand, counting down.
TAGCACCATCACTACAACAATGACGACTCTTCATTATTGAAGCAGCACTATTGAAATCATCCCCTTTTTCTATTAAAACATTAACAAAAAGTCCCCATTAAGTAATCTGCATTTCACAAATGATAGTGACCTAGGTCTGCTGCTGCTACAAGAATAAGTAGCCTTAGGGCAATGGCTCTTAACAACTGTCAGTTTATAGCAAATGAACATTTATCTGATTTTTTTATTTTATTGTATTGTATTTCTGTAATGGTGCTTGAAATTAACATTTTCACTCTGTTTTTTTCACTCTTTTTTGATCATTAATGTAGTAAATTATACCAGCAAAATGAGTACAACAGTTTTGTCTGTGTCCTAAAGAAGTTAAGTGCCTGAGTAGAAACAGTGCAGCATTTTTAGGCCAAATGTCTTATTTCTAAAGTCATATTTGGGCCTACTGACCTAAACTAAACTGACTCCAACTCAAATCTTCACACAAGAACTCTATCAATTTAAAGCATAAAGCAAAAGGAAAGAAGAGCCTAGACACATGTTCACATCATCAAAGCTAAAGTAATCTGTAATTTGTCAAAGTGTTTCAGTGACACCCCCTGGCTATCTGCCTGCTAGACCCCTATTATGTTCTTCAGATTCAAAAACCCCCATAAACGGAGGTATTCAGCAAGCTGCTGGATATAATTTATCTTGCTTTAATTTATGAGAACGTGTCCCCATATCACTGTTCTTGTTCTAACAAAGAGGTTTTTAAACTGGAAAAACTAAATGTATATTTAATTTATTTCACCCAGTAAAGAATTCTTGAGAAAATCAATTTCCATTTACAAAGGTACCCAGCAGGCTGGATGTCCCATTATTGCAGCACTGTACCTCTTACATCCAGGTTTATGTGACAGAGGGTATAATTTCTTCTCCATGATTCTATTACTTTTGGAAAACTGTTCAAACATCATTATAAATGTAACTTAAAACTGACAAAAGCTGTGGAAATCAAAGCTAATGCTGATTGCTGGCAGTTTTGGTTGTGTACTGGGTGATCGACGCATACATTTTCATATTTCTGCCATCACAGCACCAAGCAAACTCCTCATACTTCACTCACAACTACTGAGGTGTTACCAATAGTACTATTTCAAATCTGCTAAAGCGTGAAGTTCTTTTTTATTTAATCAGAAATGCTCACCAAACCCCAATTTTTTTTCCTGGTGTAGAGTTCATTTCTTAATCAAATGACGCTATCTAAATGCCTGCAATGCGTATCCTAACGCTGAACCATTGATAGATTTATAATCTACTGTTTCTCAAAGTATGGGATCTCAAGATGGGCATTTCATTCCCACAGCAAACTTCAAAGCACCATTTTCAAAATTTTAGCTTTAATAGGAGGGTACAGACAAAGCATAAGTTAGTGTGACTGGCTATCTTGTGTATATTAGGTTCCCCTACTCATAAGCCGTGCAACTGCTGAAATTGTTCCTTGCAACCACATTTACCTAGATCCCAAGACTGATAAATGTCATATTACCAGCTTTAGATGGCTGCAGTTATTCAAGTCTGCAACTGGATAAAGCAGTTCCCCTCCAATATGAAGTACACAAAAACTACAGGGTTCCACCTCACCCTTCCCTACTTCCCCAGGCTTGATTCGAGGAATGTGATTTTGGGTTTGGGGCTTTTTTTTTAAATTACAAGCATGGAATCATTACGGAGTCATTCAGAGCTGCATTGTTCTCCAAGTATATGTTTGATTCTAGAGCCAGCAAACAATTTGACTGTAATGAAGTACTCTTCGTATGAACTATCATTTTCACAGGAATTGAATTCAGTTTAAGGTTGGACCTTAATATCATTTATAATGTTATGCTAAGTATAAAAAGATAACTGTGTGTGTGGACATACAATAAAAGCTGTTGTGAATTACAGGACCCTAATTCTATCAGGACTTGGAGTGGTATCATGAACTATGGGAGAGGGGATCCAGTGGATTGTGTAACTGACAGAACTCAAAGCACAAATTACAGCACTATAATTCAAACCTGACCTGCTTTGTACTTCAGACAAACTATTGGTACAATTGCAGTGCAGTTGCCAGCATTATAGTGCTACTGCAACTGTTTACTTCTGCTTCCTCAATAACATACCCTAGACATACTCTAGTCTGTTGACTTTCACTGATCCTGGCTCCTGTTCAAGTATTTCTGAAGAGATTTGATATTTTTACACATGACATTTTGCAATCAATGAGCACAACTTCAGGAAGTATGCTGGCTATGGTGTGCAGTGGCACACTCAGGAATTATGAGGACTTTTTCTGCAACTATAATGTCCACAGCACTGCAGTGAATAATGCTGCATTCCCCAAGTTGGCATAAGAAAGGATGGCAAAACTAAACCCCACATAAACCAAGAATGACACAATTGGGGTTGTCTTTGCATCCTTGACTCTTCTGAATGTGCATATTGCCCCCGGTCCAGAGTACAGCAGATTTCAAAAGCAGCTAAGAACATCAGAGGCTCTGGTCTCGATGAAGTTCTGAAGAATGTAGCTCCATAGTTCTTTCAGAAACTGTTGAAAATATCATTTAGTGTATTTAATTATATAATCCCTCTCTCACACTCAAGGACAGATGGTGTTTGCTAAAGTCATGTCTGAGCAAATGTAATCAAGTTCTTTAAATCTGAGTAGATCCTTAAATCCCATTCACTTTAGCAGGAATGTCATGAATCCATGACCTGATGAGGCGTGATGTTTACTTCAAAATAATATCTGAAAGCAGAAAACATCTCATATCTAAGCATATTCCTTTTCTGAACCACAAGAGAACTCAAAAGTGAAAAGAATAAGACAAAAACTTGGTTTCCTCAAGAATACACATAATGACTGAAGTCAGAAAGACTGAAAATAACATTTCCAAATGTGGAAATTAGTCAATCACACAGTTAGTTCAGTATAAACAACAAAAGCAAAAGAATTGAAATTTGGAAAAGGAAATTACAGGAAAAACAGCAACTAATTTTAGCCCACAGAGAATAGTCGACCTGTGAGAGAGGAGGCATTCGATTTGTATAACTCAGATTTATGTCAGGTGACTGGGATCAGAGAATGGAGGGCAATTTGTTCCTGACAGCCCTTTGTTGCACAATTTTTACAAGGTTTTAACCTCTAGCAACTCCGGGATTTGAAAGGAGGAGGCATCTCCCTCATAGTATATCCCTACATCCCACATCAGAAGACGAGTAAATTCCAGAAAGCCATTAACTTTGTGTAAATCAATAAAAAACAAACAAACAAAAATAAATCCTAGAGGCCAAACGTATAAGATCAGAATTTCCAAGCACTTGTCTGATTTATAGACTTTCTGTACTAATTCTAAAGTCAAGCCTGCTATCAGCCCTCAGACAGAGCATCAGGAATGCCACACAGCCACTAGTCTTTATCCTTATCTTCATCACCATTTCCCCTCTGCCACTTCAACACTGTACAGGAAAAGCAACTACTCCTCTACTGTTGGTATCACTACAGGCATTTTCCTCTTTATTTGAATATTATGTACTTGATTGCTGCAGAAGCATACGCTCTTACAAATACAGTCATCTTCTCCATGTATCATTCTTTGATAGGCCATTGTTAAAGATGCCTTAAAAGCACAGCCCCTACCGCTCCAGCACATAAACTACAAAACATACAGAAACTGTAAGTGCTTCTGTTTGCGAGCTCTTGTATACATGCAGAGAACAGCAAAGAAGCACTTCTGTAACTTCACAGAATCAAAGGTTGGAAAAGACCTTCAAGATCATATAGTCCAACATTTAACCCAGCACTACAAGGTCATAGAATCATAGAATCCTTGGGGATCAGAAGGGATCTCAAAAGATCATCTAGTCCAATTCCCCTGCCACAGCAGGATCACCTAGACCAAGTTGCACAGGAACACAGCCAGGAGGGTATGGAATCTCTCCAGAGAAGGAGACTCCACAACCCCCCTGGGCAGCCTGTTCCAATGTTTGATAACCCTTTCAGTAAAAAAATGTTTCCTAATATCCAGTCTAAACCTCCTCTGCACCTATTTTCTCCAGTCCTGTCACACACCCTCCTTGCTCCAACCTCCATTTAGGTAGTTGCAGAGAGCAAAAAGGTCTCCCTTCAGCCTCCTCCAGAATAAACAACCCTAGTTTCCCCAGTCACTCCTCACAGGACTTTTGTTCGAGGCCCTTCGCAAGAGTTGTTACTTTTTTCTGGTAAGTTCCAGCTTTTGGTGTCCTGCGTGGGGCCCAGAACTCAACACAGTATTTGAGGTGTGGCCTCTCCAGTGCCAAGTACAGGGTTATGATCATCTCCCTGTTCCTGGTTGCCACAATGTTTCCAATACAAGCCAAAATGCCGTTATCCTGCTTGGCCACTTCTTGTCCTGTTGCTGCAACATATCTCAAGACGATGCTACTCTACTAGGGAGACCTACACAATGGTTCTGCAACAGCAAGTTCAGAAACAACGCCAGGAGGAACTGTTGCATTGAGCTACTACAAGCTGAAATGAACATGCAGAGGAACAGTTGTACAATGCTGGCTCTCTCCAAATATAGCTTAAGAGTATGGTTCTCCTCTACAAATCTCTTTGAATAGTTATGAGAAGTATGGGCTTCTTGTGAGCAGTCATAGAGCTTTGAAAATGAGTATTTTTGTAACATGGTGGTGACAGCACCAGTGGAACAATGCCACGGCATATGCTACAGAAATATATCACTGAAATCAAGCTTCGTCCTTTCCATGCTAAAAAATTATGTGAGACACAAAAATTTCATATTTAGAAATCATATGCTCAAAACAGGCAGTCTCGGTCCCAAGTTCTGCGCAGGCACCTCCTGTTCAGCTGCGTGGTTGCAGAGCTACTGTAGTGTTCATGCCGCGGTTCAGCGTAGAACCAGCCAGTGCCTGAGACGAGTGTGATGGAAATTTCACCTCTTAGAGTAAGCTAAATTAATCCCTGCTCTCAATCCACTGATGGCAGAACTCTTACATGGGAAATAGAGTTGGTTCTGCCCACGTAACACCATTCATCATGATATCCACTGAAATACCCTTGGGTAGATCTCAAAACCAAAATAGGCTGTTACAGATCTTTTGGCAGTGAGGTACGTTCATACTACCGGAGAATTTCTCAGGGAGTGATCAAAATAATTAACATATTATTAAGTAATGAAGCTGTCCCTAGGCTCTGGGTCTCTGATATGTTACATTAGAATCATAGAATAGCAGAATTGTTTAGGTTGGAATAGACTTTTAAGATCATCTAGCCCAACCACTCTATCAAGCCCACCACTAAACCATGTCCTTCTCACAAAAAGAAACCAAATCCAATGTTCTCCGCTCTGCCATCCTGTGAGACACCAGAAGCCAGCATTTTGTGACAATGACTGGTCATCACAGAGCTGCTTTTCTGTGGCTAGAACATTCAGTAAGTTTCTAGCACATGGGCTGCTGAGTTCATATCAGAGTAGGTGTTCTGCTGGCCATACACAGGGAGAAAGGCCCACAGGAAAAGCTTTGGAGGCAGAAGTGCAGAAGTGTAAAGAAGCATTTTACTGACATACAAGGGATTGGAGGAGGGCAAGAGCTCATTACGTGAACTTCCCTCCTGCTGTCATCCCAGGTTGTGTAAATATTAGCTATGTGAACTGGAACAAAGGCTCGATTGTCTGAGCGGGTGACAAGTGACAGTTAAGAACTGGGTCAGGATCAATCACTATTTGCATACCAATTAGTTCTTTCTCACACAAATAGAGTAAAAGGTAACATTTCTCACTTTTAGAATAAAACACTTCAAACTTCTTCCTCACAATGGCTTAAGTTGTATTTTTAGCAAATTGTTTAGTCCTCAGGAGCTCTGCCAAAACTCCTTAATCATAATTGCAAACTCATCTAAGTCCCAGCTTCATCAACTCTGCTAACATATCTTAGGCAATTCTGTTCAAGTAAACTAGTGTGCTTAGCAGTGGGTTTCTTTCTAGCTCTGGAGCACTCATCCCTACTTCAATCCTAAAGTACTTCTCCTTAACTCCCATATTTTCCAATGTGTTTTGGAGATGATGCTTTTAGCTTGCCCTTTCTTCAAGTCACAGGCCTTTTTTCAGCCCACCAAAAGCCAAACATGTGGTACTTCTGCAGATTCCCTCTGTGGTCATCATTAAAACAGAGCTTGAATTCCACCCCATTTCTGTGCATGGCAGATTTATGACAGAAATTACTAGAATCATTCATCTTTCTCAAGTTTATAGTATACTTCACTGCTGGACCATTACCTCTTGTAGAGAGGCTACTTGCAGCAAGGAAATTGAAGAGAGGAGCAGCTAGATGGAAACTTTTATCATTTGGACACTGTTCTTGTCCTTATTGATCCCTGCCTTAGTTCAGCCTGTACCCCCTTAGCTACAATAACACTACTTATTTTTAATGAGGGTAGAAGCATCAGAGGCACTGTGAATGGTGAATCGGTAAACCCACCACTTTCTAGGCTTGTTTCTTCAAGTAGTTTAGTATTTCAACGAATTCCTTCTAAATGTTTTAAGAGCTTTAAATTAGTAGCTGTAATCTGATCGTAAATTTAAAATCTTCCTTTACCAATGAAAAGCAATACTGCCTTCTTTGTATACTGATTGTTTGTTCATACCCCCCATCAAGAAATTCCCTGGAAACTGATTCTTACTCAAGAATTTGAAATTGTAATACAATTTCCATGCTAACTAACCTTGCATTACACCTTCATCAAGCAACTGCAACGTCAGTCCCTTCTTGTCATGCACAAACATGGGCTCAAACCCACGAAATTTTAAATGTAAATAAGTATTCCCAAGTTCATATAAACAGAGCACCTAATTCTCACATCAGAATGCAAGTAGGTGAGAATGTGTGTGTAATCATATCCAAAAGGAATTTCAGATGATTTAAAACCATAAATGAAGAGCTCTGGTCAAATGCAAAAATCACAGTAACTCATGCTTTTCCCTCCAGACAAAATGGGAACTCAGAATTGTAGTCATGCACAGTCGCTATGACTGATTTTTAAAAATTATTATTGTTTTTAGGTTTTTAGTATGGGGGCACTACGGAATCACATCTGGACATGACCCCATTGCTCTTGATACTGCATGGCCATATAACACTATACAGCTGCTTAGATCTAAGCCAGAGAAAAACTAAAGGAATTCTGGCATAAGGGGTCAGGGGAAGAAGGAATGTGCACCCACAACAAGTTTCATCATTATGAATGGCCTCTTCCCCTAGATTTTCAGACAAAATTAAAGGTTTTGGGCTACTTGTTAATTTCAATGAAGATGGATGCTCCACTAGACATTCCTGGAATAGCCACACTTCCTTTGATTGCATTAGGAATCATCCCTAGGTCAACAGTCAGCCACACATCAGGTCCTTCAGATGCCGTTTCTGCAGCTCATTGTATTACTAATGGAAACTGGGAACAAATTACAATCAAAGTATCATAATCCTAAAGATTCAGGAAATATAAAGGGTGTAATCCCAGAACTCTACGTTCATGCTTAAGTAAAAAAACACATGACTGTGATACCCCAGATATCAGCTCCTAGTGTTTAGGTGTCCTAGTGTTCAGAAAGTTTTCCTCCACTTGTACTGGAAGCTGGGTTACACAAACTGTCCAGATGCACATTCTTTGCCTAAGGTGAATAAGTAATAATGACACTTAATTTATCCATAATTAGGACTTCACATGACAGCTGCATCCCACTAAAATCAAGAAACTGTCAAATTGACTGAAGGAAGCTTGTTAGAACAGGAAATGGAAATTGAACAGGAGTTGAATCTCTGGAAATCATCAGCAGTTGGGATTGGTCGAAAAGTTTCACAGATACAAGTGCATTGTTGTTCTGTACTAATTTATCAGCTTCTTCACCTCAGAAATGGTCCTTCACAAATTCCACTGACTTGAGAAATACTAAACGCTGTAAGACAATAGCATGGTATCCCAAGGATGCATTTGTCTGCAGTTTAAGTAACTGCTGTGACATACCAGAAATAAACATTCTAACTGCAGAAAAAGTAAATAACAAAGTTCTTGTTGGTCTAATTGTTTTGTTAACAACAAAACCAGTAGCTGTTTTCTAAATATTTGGAGGTCTCTACCAGTATAAGGCCATCTAACTTACATTGGTTTCACTGCAAATTGTGCACTGGAGTACACCTGAGATTTCAACTAATGCTTACAGGTAGCTCAAGGTTCCTGGAGACATCTCTCCGCTAATGCCCTAAAAAGAAAGTTGCAGAAAGCCCGTTGGCTTCCAGTTGACAGAACATTTATGATACCTCTCGTCTAGACGTAATTTTATTGCATTCTCCCTGTTTCATTCCCTTTTAATTTAAAGATGTGTGATTAATCAGTTGGACTTTGGGTTCCACACACGATTTCGTGGCATGGCTTGCCAAACCCATAGCCCAAGTGTGCCACCTAATGGCCCTGGAGTCAAGAATGCGTTTATACTCCTGGGTTAGCAAATAAAATCTAAAGTAGAATTTCATTCGTTGAGGTAGAGGTGGAGTTTTATCATTCTTTTTCTGAAGGACCTATCCACTACATTTCACTAGTAATTCTGAAGCTCTGATGATATACTTCCTTTGAGGCACTTCAGAACATTTAGGTAAGCAAATATTTGAATGTGACCAAGGTTAAGGATTTCTATGTTGCTTTAACCTCACAAAACACTCATGGGTTATAAGCTGCTCGAAGCCTTTGATATCTTGGTTGCCTCTGTTTACTCCTAGACTCACTGCTAAATGACTGCAATTTCAAATGAAGTTGTGAGTGGCAGCAATAGATCCATCCTGCTAAATTAATGTGCTATTTCCCTTATCTGTTAAAGTACTTAGCAGAGGGCAAGTTCAATTTAACTGATATCATCTGCTTAGCAATGCAGTTCTATAATCAAGATAGGTGTGTCCCTTCAGAAGCATCTGGAAAAACATCATGTGTAGAGGAGCTGTGGAATAACATTTGCAGTGGTGATACATACACACATTAAGAGAATATAATTACATTCTAAAATAAATAATAAAGTAGCATGCACTAATGAACTTAGCTATCTAGCAAAGTTGTTAAAAATGCTACTTGTCTAAAAATGCTGTAAAGGAGTATAAAAAAGAAATACAGGTGCCATTTACTTCATGCAAATTTAATACTGGGGAGCATAGCTGCTTTATAATCATTTACAGCAGTAAACATCACAAATGTGGTGAAGGGGTTATAGGTTAAGGAGATGAGTTGATACTTGCTTACACAGAAGCTAAACACTGGGAAGGAGGGTTGGGATTTACGTTTACGTTGTGATTTAGAATAGATGACTATCAATCTCTGCTTTCTCCCGCTTGAAGATTCAGATAAATACTTACAATTGAATGGAATTAATGATTTATTATAGATTCAGTATGCCAGTAGATAAACAAGGGATTGAAAATACTCCTTGACATTCAAATTATTTTGACATATAGTTGGTGCTTCCTTTTCATTACCGTTAACTAATAATGTAAAATCTAAATCTAAATATTGTCAGATATAAAGCTGTATGGCAAGAAAGCATTTATATTATTTACGTTGAAATAACTTATAGTAATTCCTCTTTTATTTCCAAACACATCAGAATTCTGTGCCTTTCCTTCCCAGACCATACTTCATCCTGCTTTCTTAAGGCAGAGTGAGCCATATACACCTTTTTGATTCTGACAAATTCATCCATACCTCAAGATAGCGTTCTCTTTATCTAATGTTAACAGTAGTAACAGAACAATTATACCTGCTTTATGGAGCTGCAGCGCTGCAGAGTATCTCCATGATACATAACTATGGTGCTTTAGGAGGAGCAATTACTGAAGAACTGCCTTGTCTGTATCACTGACATAAGTACAGCAATAAGGAACTGCTTATGCATGTCATGTGCTCTCAGCAGACTGCCCTGAGCTGAGCTGCAATGGAACTTCATACACAGATAAGTATGGTGTTAAGTACAAATGTTCTAATCCCATGCATCCCCATGCATGTGTTATTCATACCGTGTATGGCAATGCATCCATGCAGATACAAAGTTTAGTGCCATTCTGCAGACTTCGCAGCTCTTGGCAGAGGGGAAGGTATGGTTCACACAGTTTTTGTCACAACCAAGATTGTTCCACAGCTGGCTACATAAAGACTAGGAATGGCTGCAGCTCATGGAGTTATAATAATAGTTCTGTTATTGTGAAAAGCAAAAGAAGACAGCCTCCCATCCCATCCCATCCCATCCCATCCCATCCCATCCTTCATTTGCTGTGTTGTGCAATTGTTATATTTCTCTCAACCAAACAGAAGGTGCATTTATTCCATCTCATTGCCAACAGAGACCAAAGGACTTAGTTTCAATGCAAAGTTATTTCCACTCCTGGCAATTAGCATCAGCTGATGTTGGGACACGTAACCTTTCCTACTCTTTATTTGGAGATAAACTTTCTCAATGCATTGCTCTCACGATGTGTGCATATATATTAAGGCTGCAATTCTGTAGAAATATTTAAATTAAATCAGTGGCAGCTTTCTCTAGTGATGAAATACAAATGAAACTTGGAAGGAATAGAAAAAAATGTTTTTACTGAATGCTACTGGAAACCACATGAGGGTTTTATGGAAATTTTTCTCACCACTCCTCCTCTCATTTCCTGTTGTCATATAAATAATTCACCAGCAAAATCCTCATTCTGAATATGACATGAAAAAATTAAATAAACAGAAGAACTGAAGATATGCATGGGCTCTGCAAGGGTTATAACTTTTTGGGGTTTTGTTAAAACAAGTAGTCACTTGTTAACAAGACAGCCTGTCACACTGGGATGAGAGGAGGGGACTGCGGAACTTCCAAATAGATAAAACTGCTTGAGAGGCTGGAATTTGATTTCCTTATCAGAGTCAGAAAGTTAACTGATGCAAAGCAAAGTGCAAACACTGAGCTTTCGTATTTTAAGTGTGCAGAGAAGAAATGGTAACTGCACAGTGATGACTGAGTTCATGGCAAAATTAGTCACTAAAACAGGTGAATAATTCAAGTCTGTTATATCTGACAAAGTAGGGGAATGGGCCAGGTGTCTTAATGGGCCAGGTGTCTTCCTGTCAATAGCAAGTACTTGGTAGGTGTTCCCCCATTGCTATCATGATCCAAAGATCTTGAAGTCAAAGAATCTTGTTAGGTGAATAACCACTTTTAGCTCAGTGGAACAGAATTTGCAATTATAGAATGTTGCTGTAAACTTTCACATCATTCATGTCAATGTTACTCATGTCTACGTGTCCTGTAAGATTAAAAACCATTTCCAGAAGGTGTTGACACCTTAGAGTGAATCCTGCTTCTCAAGTCCAAGTCCTTCCAAGATTATTCTTCCCAATGGAGAAACCTTGAGCTTCTCAGTTTGATTTTGGGATAGTTTCTTCCTCTAAGAAGAAGAGAAGGAAACTTTCAAAACGTTTTTCATTCTTCTTACTATGAGATTGTAGTCACAAGGTTGCCTGGAGGCAGGTACCATGGCCACGCCTCCATTGCTCTGTCAGTAGCCACTGTTAACAAAGAGTAGGTTAAGAATAACAACAAAGCCTTTTCCCCACTGACTTGAAAAACATTGTGTTGTCAACTCGGGGAAAAGCCTGCTGAGATTTCTGAATAAAATTAAATGTGCACTCATGTTTGAAATGCTCCAAGGAAACAACAATTTACAGCATTAAAAGGTCCTAGAGCTACAATTAGTTCATCCATCACTATAGCAACTTTGAGGTACAGACAGTGAAGATGAGTTGGGATTCTTGGTTGCAGAATTCTCAGGAAGGGCAGTATCTCATCCACCTTATGGGTGGTGCCAGTAGAGCAGGAGAAATATGTGCCAGTGTGTCCTAGGGACAGCCTGAATGCTCATAAGGCTCAGGACCAGACTGACCAAATCTGCTCCAGCTGCTCTATGGGACTGGCTTGCCATTTATCTGGACTAATACAAATCAAGCACTGAAATCTGGGGATACTGACAGTGGTACTGCCAGGACATCCTAGGTAGTCAAAAGTATTGTGAAAGTGTAACTGGGTAGAATTTTAGCAGCAATTTATAAAAGATCATATACACTGCTGGAGTCTGCAGCTGTGTTGTGCTGATATTTAGCTGCTCTATTGTGAGCCTCTGACTCCAATATGAATAAATACACCCATGACAGAATGCACAAGCACAGTCAGTCTCAGGGGGACTGCAAATGGATTTTCTTGTTTGGATTCTTTTTTAATCATTCTCATCTCCTTTATTTGGAACAAAGGATTTTGTGGGGAGAAGGAATACAGAAGAACCTGATGAAAATACTGTCTAGCTATTACTGAGTTCTGATTTTGCAGCAGCCTGATGCAGAGTAATTACACTTAACATCACACTAACAAATTCTGTTTCTGAAGAGTAGATGGGAACATGTTTGTGGTGAAACAAAAAAAATCCCATCCTTTTTTTGTTTTTTGTTTTTTTTTTTGTCTCTCCTGTTCAAGAGAGACCGGGAACTGCTGGAGAGGGTCCGCTGGAGGGCAATGAAGATGACTGAAGGCCTGGAGCATCTGTCTTAAAAGGAAAGGTTGAGGGAGCCTAGAGAAGCATAAGAGAGCCTAGAGAGGTTAAACTGTCCTCCAGAAGAGAGGACTGAGGAGAGACCTTATCTTGGTCTATAAATACCCTGAAGTGTGAGTGTAGAGGGGATGGAGACAGACTGTTTTCTGTAGTGCTCAGTGACAGGACAAAGGGCAATGGGCACAAGCTGGAACACAGGAAGTTTCATTTAGGTGTGAAGAACAGCTTCTTTGCTGTGCAGATGACAAAGCACTGGTACAGGCTGTCCAGAGAGGTTTTAGAGTCTCCTCTAGAAACTTTCAAAACCTGCTTGGATGCAGCCCTGTACAAAGTGCTCTAGGCCTGTCTGCTTTAGTGGGGAAGTTGGGCTAGATGATCTCTAGAGATGTCTTCCTACTCCAATAACTGTACGATTCTGTGTAAAGAAGATTTTGGATACTGCAGAATTTCTCTGGACATAAGGACCCATCTTTCTTCTCCAGGCTAATGGGAACAATGTACACTGGTGACCTTCTCAAGTCTGATTGTTACAGTTCAGTCCTATTCACTGACTAGGGTTCACTAGCTAATTCTATATGTGGAGAAGGAAAATATAGGACATGCCTAAATGATGAACTGCAGACAGTTATGAGCTGAGTATCCTTTGTTCTGGTCTGCCTGCATAATGAACCAGCTGGTATCCAGAGGCACTTAGACATACTGGGGGGTGGGAGGGTTTCAGCTTTTCCCAGGCTTCCATCCCTTCACTCCTCATAGGTGCATTGAGATAGCAAGTCTGTGCCATGCCAAGTTAGGCTGTGAGTAGGGCTGTTGTAACAGTTATCCATGCCCCCAGCTGATGTCTGCAGTCTCAAAGCCAGTAGCCTACACTGGGTCAAAAAAGGAAAAGTTACTTTAAATTTAGGTAAAGTACTTTTCCTGTCGCATGAAAAAGGTTTTTAAATTCCATGTTATCTCAGATTCTTATCACTGAAAAGAAAGATTGAATGAAAGTGGAAATTCAATATTACCTGGTTTGCATTAGCAAATGCATGGTTTGACTTCAAGATCAGCAGGAAGAACAATGTGTTTGGTTGAAAATGCATGACTTTAACACCACTATGAAATGGGAAAAGAAAGGGGGTTTTTTTTGTCTCAGTAAAGATAGTCCTGCTAGGTCAGAGCTACAGCTTCACTGATTAATCTAGATGCAGTGAATTCAGGACTAAATGCAAATCAACTTTTACCAAAGGAAGAAAGTGAGTGTCTGAACTAAGAACTGAAAAGTACAGATCAAATAAAACTAAGTAAGATCAGTGAATTTAAATCTTGCTCCAAACTGCAGAACGATAATTCTGAGTGCACAACTGTAAAAATAAAGATGTAGGCAAAAAATAATTTGCCATTTCCTTTAAATGAACCCAATGATTTTTCTAGAGCAGCATTAAACTCTTGCCGTGCTTAACCAAAATCAGGGGATTACTCTCCATTATTATCCTATAACAAACAGAATAGGTTAATAGCCGTCATTGCCATTTCTAAATAGAGTACCGGATCATTATGCATTGTTAGAGCTGACAGGCGCACATCCCTATTACAGCACTGCTATAACCTCACACAATAACAGCAGTGATGTTTTGCAAGATGTTTTGATATTTGCAGATCTTATAAGCTTTTTTGAAAGGCAGTGTTTAGGTTAGATAGGGGAAAAGAGAGCAAAACCAGAAATGTTCTTCTTCTTCATTCTAATTTAATGTTGTTTCCTGCACAACTCTTGCAACTTTTTTTGACATATGAGAAACGCCTGGAGGAGGCCAGTCTGTCAGCAAAACAGGCAGGAAGAAATCTATTTATGGAAAGAACGGTGGTGCAGTTAAAAAAGAAAATAAAAAATACTCCCCTTTGAGAGGAGATCGAAAAGCAGCTATAGACTAACAAGAATTTCTTGATCTTTCCTCCTTACAAACAAAACTGTCCCAAACAAATTGGACTCTTAGCACTCAGAACAGAAATGTGATTTTCCATATAGCATCTCCCAAAGTTTCTTACAATATTAACTATGCTTGTTGCGGAATTATTTCCCACCTTTCTCCAGTGTAAAAGAGGAGTTTCCGTAAGCAACAGACTGGTATTTACTGAAGATCAAGTGAGACACAGACCTGTAGTCCACTCTAGCTTCAAGCAGCCTTTGGTTGTGACAGACATTACCCCAGAATTACGGTGCCCTTACTAATGGCTGTTCTTATCTTCAATTTCTTGCAAATGTTTTTGAAAGACTGGAATTCTTCTCTTATGCCTAATTGTATTGCCAGGCTTTTCAAAAATCTCTATAAGATGGATGAAGGAATCACAGAACAACTATGATATGGATGGCAAAATTATTGTATGTGGCATCAACTTGTTAGAACCAAGATTACATTTCCTTTCTTCAGCTAAGGTACTCTAAAATGAACTTGGACAGTAAATCCATCTCTCGGCAATCCTGTACCATTCCATGAAGTTAAACTTTCCTTCTGCACTGTATACTAGGACAGTACACAGAGACTCTCCTGAATTATTATGTGAATTTCAACTCCATTGCACTGTTTAAGCTTATGACAAAAAAGCCCCTTTGCAATACCCGATTCAAGTGCACAGGTTCTTTGAGGAGCTGGAACTTCTTACACCAAGCTACTAATGGGAAAACAGAACCTATGGCAGTGCTAAACATATTTGTAAAATATTTGCACCTAAATCTCTGGGTTAGCTATTGATATTCTCATGTGAGTACCACTGTCTCAATTGGAACTGCATCTACTGACAATGGTATGATTTTATCTACAGCCTGTTTGAAAGTATGGGCAGCTTTGTTGCAAGGAAACACATTCTCATAAACTCTTTTTCTCTATCTATCTTTCTTAGTCATTCACACCATATAAATGCTTTTGGTTTCACACGTATCTCCTGCAGCATACTAATTAAATGTTTCAAAAGGCTTTATCCATGGTTAAGTGAAGATAAAATTTTAATGATTTAATTAGCAAGCTCCAGGAAAAAATAATAATGAACAAAGGCGAGTGCTTTTTGTGTCTCTTGCTCTCACGTTACATTAGAAGCACAGGAAGATGCTACATTCACTTTACCTAGCAAACTCACAGAGAACATCGTCCATACCATGCTAGGTGGGAAGTGGGGAAACAGAATGGTAGAGTGAATTAAGCCAGTTCTTAGGNGGGGGAAGCAAATCTAAGCAACTGGGGAAAAAGTAATGCTATTTTCTGAAGAAAACTGGTTCACTTTCAAGATTTCCTCATGAATTTGTCTTAATTTTGTCATTTGGCTGCTTTACCCTCCTACACCTCTGCATTCAGATTTTGATAAAGATGACATTCTGTTGTTCTGTATTATAAGCTGGAAAAGAAAAAGCTAATTGCTCTGTTTGAATAAGTTCTTATTACAATTTGGAATTTATTCTTTTGCTTTTGTCTCCACCAAGATTAGCCTATTATGAAAACCACTACCCAGACACTACATATCGTTGACACAGAACACAAAGTAAAGGCTGTCTGAGCCTGCCTCTGGGACACAGCCATTCTAATCCCACCAGTTGGCTCTCCCTTCCCAAATGTGAAGAAGTTGGTTATAATATTCCATTTCATGGATGCACTGTGCTCTAATATACATACTGAATATCAAAACCTGTCACGTAAGGAGATGAAAGGGAGTGTGGATTGTTCACTCATTATAAAGCATCATTCATTCAAAGAAGTTAAATGCATCAATAGGCAGCTTTACTCCCTCGGCACAATTCAGAAGGATCAACAGGACATGCTAGCTCCTGTTTTAAGAATTAAAGATGAGGCCAAAGCAGAAGGAGGGCACAGAAAACATGAATTTAGCTGCAATTAGAATTCCAAGCCATTGTAATGTAATCATTATTTTAGTTCACAAAATTTGCAATTGGCAGTGATCTTACTCTGTCAGCCATCACTGAGCCCGCTCTGGAAAAACCAAGAGCTGTGCTCACAATCAGCTCTTGGCAAAAGTGGTCGCCATGCAGTCACTCAAAGCAATGTGATAGCTATATTCTCATCTCATTATCATTTTTCTTCTCAGCCAGGAGCCCTGGTAAGAAGACACAGCCGGCCAAGTTCTATGGAAGGCTGTGTGCTCAGGATAATAAAGCTGTGAAAGGTACATGCAAAGGGAGGACACATAACCAACACACCATGCAGAGAGAAAGCACCTGCTAAGGGATGTAGTGAAGAAAGAGAGGAACCGGTCCCGGTCATGGAAATGCCGAACAGTGTGCAGCTCGGTAACACTGTGTCAGAAGGGTACAGTAATATTCTATTCTGGTTGTTGTAAACTCAGAATATGGGCACTGCTCAGGCCTTTAATCTACAAGTCCCCTGAAGCAAGGATTTATTTTTATATGTGCTAGTCAGCCTGTTGTAAATCACTGTGTACAACTAACAACACTATATGAATGACTATCAATAAAAAGGTGATAATACAGGATGGTTGAGGAACCGGAGAGATAAGCTACAGTGAGCAATGGTAATACTGATGTGTACACAAAGAAACACTTGAAATCAAGTCCATGTGTTCAACTTAAAATCCAGACTTCTGTTTTTCAATGCTTAGTTAAGAAACAAATTATGTGAGCTGTACATATCAAAGTCCCGTTTACTGGACATCTTTATGCTGCTTGCTTCTGTGCAATATGCTCTTCAAACTATTTGACTTCCTTCCTGTAAACCTGACTAACCAAAGATGAAGTATAGTGTTGCAAAACACTCAAATTTAAATTGGTTAATAAAAGCAGGTTTGGAGGAGAGCAAGAGGAACAGAGAATCTGAATCATTCACTCATTAAAAAAACATCATCCATTCACAGCTGGTATTTTGTAGCTAATGTAATTTGTTTTGCTTTCTCTGCACATAAAAACTGACCAGGGAAATCAAGAGTTTTGAACTTTGAGTTATAGTGAAAGCAGATATGAAGAGTGCAGCCCCTGATCAAGTTAACCCCCACCCCCCAAATAGATTTCTTACAATTTAGATATTTTTTGGTACTTAATGGTAATAATCTGAAAGAAAAACAATGTCTGGCAAACTCACATCTTAAATATCAGTATATCATCTTGTAATGTCCTCACTCTGTCAACCTTCACAGTGAAAACTAAGGGTGGTGATTCGAACTTCATTTACTGACATGAGGGCTTTCCTTACTTTCCCTCAGTGCAGTTATTTTTCTGGTGAAACTACAGGAGCACTACCTCATTTTTCACCAACCCTAAAAACACAGGAAAACTTGTGGCATAAACAGATTACAGTTTGGTTAAAATCTGGTTACAATTATCACAGGCTTCTAGACAAAGAAGGTATTTCCAAAGTCAGATAATGTTGCCTGGCATGTTTGCAAATTTCCCTATAATGGTCTTCAAAAGTTCTTTGACAAAGATTAAGCAGGAAAGAGTCTATGTTTGCAATCTCTTAATTTTCCCTGGAAATGTAAATGTTTGAAAACACTGTGAGATTAGTTTCAACTCTTTTTCAAATAGAATACTCTCCCTGCTGAGATAGATAGTCTTATATGGGCACAGCCAAGGCACAGAAGCTCCATTTTAGGATTACCAGTGTAATTTGTTGCCTAGCTGATCAGCTGTTACAAACTGAGCTGGACAGAAGCAAATCTTCCAAGTTCTAAAAATCTCCTACCAGGAATTCTCACATTGCAGTGGCTGCAATAAAAAGTCTATCAGTGCTTAAGTCATAAGCCTTGCTTAATTTAACTGTAAAACTTTGCTGGAGGCAGAGATTTGCAATATAAATTTTTAGCCTGACAGCGATTTCCACTTTACACATTTTGAAAACACATGTGACAGTGCTTCAGTTAGTGGAGAACAAATAATGCCTTAGAAGACTGTCTGGTACAGGAGTTGAGAAAAGGAGGGTTTGCACATTTTAAAGCTGACAAACTCCCATTACTATCAATACTGACGTGTGCTTGGTTAATTTGTACTTTACCAGAAACCACCATCGAGTCAGGAAATGTAGAAAGAATCTAAATGCTTCAGAAGCATCCACAGAGGCAAACCAGGTTTGATTGCCTTGAGCGGTTTAACTAGGAAAATTTAGAATATGTTACAGAAATCAAGACTTGATGTTTCTTTTCCAGGTACTTGCTGGACAGAGGAGTGGAAATAATTCATCCCCTTACTCAGCAGGATGAGACACATAGTCATAAATTCAGATTTCCATAACGACAGGTATATCTGTACCAAAGGGATACTTTTTATGTGCAGGAGAAGGGGTTAATCTCAGACATTAACAAAGGCTTGTGGATTCGTTATCACTCTATTGCATTCCAAAAGCCAGGTAGAATTCTTCTGTTGGCTTTTGCACACAGAAATTCCTCAGAGCACTGTGTCAGGTTTTGGTTTTTTGTTGGTTTAAAGAAAAAAAGAACGAACCGAAGTACAGTCATTGAACACAGTGTTTATCCATTGCTGATTCTTTAAGATGGAGAAAGGGAAGACTGAATTACTGCTGTAAATTATAATGACCTACTGGATTTCTAGAATGATTTTATGTACTAGCATGATAGTTGTTGTTAGGTAAGTAGAATTCTTTTCTCCTCCTTCACAGGCAAAGGCAAGAGTGCTAGCATTTATAGAGAAGTCAGGACAAGCAACTGCTCTCTTCTTTCTAAAATGTCCTCAAGACCAGTCCTAGTGATGACTATAAATGACTTAATATGAATGAAATCTCGTTAAGGATAGGATTCGAGTTATAATCCTATGCATTGTCTTCAACAAGCCTAATTTGGATTCAGTATCCATGAGCCTGTCCTTTGGAGGCTATGATCATTAATATATTGATTGCACCATAAGGGGCCTGATAAAGCAAAGTACTCCTCCTTCTATGCAATAGGATCACTTTGTAACATAAGAAATCAAGCATTTGCTTGCAAGCTTCTCTGCCTTGATCTCACTATTCCTCTGATGTTCCTTTGGGAGCCTAGATTCTTTAGACACCTTTCAGCAAAGCCTCTCTGTTAGTCAGCTTATTCTCCTAGAGCTTTAACAAATGATCTCATGATTTTTTTACAGTGGAATGCATTGTTCACCATCCCTTATCTTTTACATCATGTCAGAGTAAGGCTTAATTTTGTAGAATGAATGACAGGATAACTTTCCCAGTAAACAGCACAAAAATTATATTCTTCATGATAGTTGATGTGTTTTTAAGGGGATGGCCTTACCCTTAGCAATTTTCTACCTTCTCCAACTTAATGCTGTATCATCATGAGAACTGCAACACAAACAGTGCTGTATTGTGTACACACACACTCTCAGTCAATCTGATGTGTATTATGTAAACTGTGTAAGTTTTGTTTTCAACTGGGTTACATAATTTTCTTCAGGTCTTGCAAAATTATTTAGGACTGATGAGGTACTGAAATTGTGAAAAGTTGTAAGAAATAATTCATAGCAAAATTTATGCTTCTGTGAAGGGAAAATTCTCCTCATACTCCACTGTGACTTGTCATGCACTGAATAGTCACTTGTGATACCTGATAATTAATTGACTTAACAAAATATCAGAACTTGGATATGAGATTTCGTATTGCACTTGCCTATGACCAGCTGGTGGTACAGCTAGACAATCCCAGCATCTTCATAGAATTTCTCCTGTGGAAATTGTTTTACTGCAAGCAGCAGGTTTCATTAGATAACTGTATGAGGGAAAAGAAAAAATTGCACTAACCACTCCAATATTAGAAAAAAGATAGTTGGTTTCTGGATTTTTGTTGCTTTTTTCCTTATAAACACACATTTGTTTTTGGATTCCTGTTGCTCTTTTGGTTTATGTGTGTCTTATAATTTTTCCTGTAAATCTGTTGATTGCTGGTTTTCAAATATTCTGAAAGTATAATGAGCCATCACACTACTAGAAGTGACAGTTCTAGACGTAAAACATGAGGCCAAAAAGAGCCAAAGGCACCAGAACTCTGGACATATGGCAGAGGTCCATACAGTTCTGGAAGTGCAACATTGTGTGATGCAAAAGACGTGTCTGCATGATTCCAGAGATGCCGTGACCCTAAGAGCATGTAATGTGTACACAGTTCCAGCCACACCAATATTCATTTGTCCGCAAGACATGCTCCAATATATTCTGATCAGCAGTTGTGGCTGTTTTCTGTGTAATTAGCATTTGTGTGCTTTTCACTGCCCAGGACTGTCATCAAGAATCCTATAGATTACTGCTTTCCATTTCCCCTCCAGCACTGTCATTTCTGCCAAACTGCCTGAATGCCAGAGAACACTGTTGTATGATAATTAAGGAAAAGGAAAGAAATGAACAAACTCATCATGTGTGATTTGGACTGTTCATTACATGACACATGTTTTTCTCTCAGGCTTTGATGAACTGCTTACCTTAGGTATGGCCGGCCCTACAATCTCCACTTCCCAATTGAAGTCTTGGTTGCAATTATTTTCATGAAATTAGAAAGTAGGTATGAATTTCCCTAACAGCTTACTGGCTTTTGAATCTTAATTTGATGAGCAAGCTTTCACTTACATCTTGGTTTACTGATGAACATCTTGGTAATCTACAATAGTCAGATAGTACTGAAGTTGAAGTTTCACAAATTGAAAGCAAAACAACACCAGGCTCTCAAAATGAAACCCACTGAATCCCTTGTGCTGGCTTTTAACCAGCCCCTGAGACAAGGCAGGGTTTTACTGGATGCTGTGAAGCTTAATGCACTTCAGCCCTGATGGACCAAGGAAATAAATTAATTGCTCCTCAATGTAAAATGCTCTGGTCCCTGATTCCTGGTAAGTACATTTCTGCTTCTCCAGTTGTTTCAAATGAATAGATATGACTTGAAGCAAGATGGTCCCTAGGTTATGTTGGATTAACACCACTACAACCATAGTACAGATTAAATAGTACCCAGAAACAAACTGGAAGCCAATTAAAACTAGAAGGAACAAAGATACTTTGTTCCACTAAGAAGCATTCCATATTAGCTGAGATTTCAGAGATCTAGCAGTACAAAGTGCACATCAACAATCAATTCTGGAAATGGCAAAGACATAGATAACTGTAGTAGGACTGCTACCTTTAAAAGTCAGGAAAAAGAAAACAGCCATAAAGCAGAACAATGTTGGAAATAATGAATGTTTTATAGTATTTATTCTGCAAAACTGAGCAAAAGTTTTATTAAAAAAATCTTCCTAGGAAATGCACTTTTTCCTGTGAACAGAACCATTCTGGAGAGCAGATACATTCATTAAAGTGCAAGTCCTACTTTGTATAATAATCTCAATGCAAGCTTAACTGCTAATTTACTGCTGATAGCTCTGTAATAGGTGACTTATAGAACACTGTTCAAGATTTGAATATTAACTATTTACACTCCTAAACCTCTTCTGCCTGAAAAATACTGGGTACTTATCAATTTTGAAAATCTGTCCTTGCATGTCTAAATATAGATGTAGAGTGTTCTTGATCACTAAAGCATCACAGAATTCTTTTCAGCTGAGTAAATATTAATATTGCTCTGAATCGTAATTCATCACTGCATAGTGCTTGGAGATCTTTGGATGTAAAGCATTACAGATCTATTTCCAGAACTCTGGGAACATTTAAAAGCTCTGTAAAGTCTTCCTTTTTAAGTAGAACTTACAGTATATGCTCTCAAAAGAATGTATATGCTATTTGCTTTTATATCCTAGCAATTGGAATTCTATTAGACAGAATTCTTTTGCCTTACCCTACTCTTTCTTGTATTTTTGGTCTTGTGTCACACTTTTATTAATGGATACTGTAGCTGTACAAATTGGTGTGACTTTTGATGAAGCTAAGCTCACTTGTAGCTTGCTAGCTTTATCATGTTACTACTTTTGATACATAGGCTGTGTCTTGTCAATGTTATATACATAACATTATATATATATAAAACATTTTGAATATATATATTCAAAAGGTAGTAAATGCTGAAAAATAAAATAAAAGTACATGTGTGATCCTAGAGCCCGTGGGGAAAAGGTGAAATAACAGCTAGGCAACCCTCCAGCAATGTCACAGTAGAAGGTAGGCTCTGGCTTTTGTTGCATATTTGATCTGTCCAGAGCTTTTTCATTTATCAGCACAGCTGGTTTACAGCTATAGTGGTCAATTTTTTGAATAATGGTACATTCATCTTAACCCCATTAAATAAACAAAACAAAAATTCTCTCATGACTGCAAAGGGTTTAGCTTACTTTTTTTTTTAGGAGGCTTTCTGTATGTTGAGACTAGCAGGACTGCTTTTTAGAGAGGGGGAAAAAAGCATATCTGTTCTGAAAAGGTCCAATTAGCAAGTCTCAGGACGCTCAGCTTACAGTGCTGAGTGAAACTGGAGCTGGACTTGTGCAAAATGAAACCTCAGTGCACTGCTCACTGGATAGAAAATGTAATCAACTGAGAAGCAAGATATAAGAGGAGAAAAAAAGTGCATGATAAAATCCATTCTCTCCACATGTTTTCATTTATAGTGTATCATGAAAGCCTACTTAGAGGCTTTTATTTACTCTTAAGCTAGACACTGGAGTTTTCCTTGAATATTCAACATCCCTCACTATAAATAGTAATGCTATTTTCATAAATAGAAATGTTTCTTTTTTATTTTTATGAATATTGGATTTTTTAAGTATTGGAAATGATGCACAGGTTGATGAGTAGCCTGGGGATCTCAGAATACACAGAATTGCTTTGTTTTCATGCAAAGGGGAAGGAGAAGAGGAAAACATTCAAGATGAGTAAGTATATGAAAACAGTCCAGTCAGTGCAAAAGAAAGGAAAAGAAGTCACATCACAATTAAATTCTAAATCTAGCAAAGGGAGCAAAGAAAATTCTAGCAAATCCCATAAAGCCAAGGTCATGTCTAAGTTTTCAGTCGAAGTACAGACACAGGTCCTCAGTTCTATGATTATTAATCAATATTAATATATCTATTAATGTCTAGTTTTATATTCATATTCTTCCTAGTACCAAGACAATGTTCACAGATTCTGTTTTTACCATATCAAATAATAAGGACCTAAGGAAAAAGCAAGCTTTCAGGCACAGAAGAGTGCTTTCCAATAACACAACCCCTCCTAGCTGCACGTGTGACACAGGCAAATTACAGGCTCTGTTCCACTGGAGCCAAGGCTGGACTCCTTACTGGCCAGGTGTTCCCAGTAGCCTCATACTCTGCTCTCCAGCTGTGTAGCAATGAATCAAAGGCACATGCATTCTGTTCATTGCACTGATCTCTACCTGGTGCAAATTCTCCTCTTTTTAGAGAGGAAGGTAGGTGATCATTCAGCAACAGGTCTCAGACATAGTGTGCTGTGTTCTGCTTTATCTTCTCTGTCCTATTTTAACCAGGGCACTGCTTAACAATAGCAGTGTTGGGCAGAGTTGTGCTTTCTCTAATGGGAAAAGGACATGGGAAGAAAAGTCATACCCAGCGGTATTTACAAGTCTGTGACCATTATACATGCCATATATCGGGTATCTTTACAGATGCTCATGTATGCTTACACATGCATATGTATATAAATCTATCTTAAATATACATTTAAACATGACTTATATAGTGGGGAAAGCAAAAGTTCATACAGATCATTCATTTGAAGCATTCTGCCATACAACATTGAAAAAGAAAACTTTATAAGGATCAAGCAACATGTGTTTTCTGTTTTGCAGTGACAAATCATACAACAGGCTTAGTTATCACATGTAGTATGGTGACATGGCTGAAACATCAATTTCAATTATAAGCCTATTCACTGTGGTTGACCCCTCTAACCATTCCAGCAGCATCTAATGTATCCTGAGATCTCTAAATAGGGTACGATCAAACACATAGCGAAAAAGCAATCAGGAGATGCTTATGAACAAAAAGCAGCTAGGCAACAAGCCATAAATACCAAGCAGGGCGGCAAGCCAGGGGCTGCCTTGGTGCCTAGGCACAGGGAAACACAAACTGGAGAAAACCTGTTGGGAGCCTTTGGTAAATTAGGTCCCCAAGGGATGTTCCCCAAGACAGCAGAAAAAACACAGAGCAACCTAAGCACCTTTATGAGACTGTCATATGGAAGGTATTATAAAAATGAAAAGCAGTATTGTTATTGCCACTGGTACTGGCAGCTGTGCAAACACAAGGAACCATCTGCTGTCGTTTTATAAGTGCATGGGTGATCTGGGACAACAACCGGCTAAACCCACGATCTTCTTAAGTGAGTGAAGTTGGCTCAGATTCTGACATTTCTGTCAACAAAACTGTGGGCTAGGGTCATTCTCCTGAGACATTCCCAACTTAGTCTCTATGTGTAGGTGTTATTAAAATGGTTTTTAAGGCCATAATATTTAAGCCCTCGGGACAATAATTGCAATTCGTGGATCTTAAGGGATGATATTGTCAAACATGACCTTGTGGTAGATGCTGACCACCTCCACCACGACCAATATAAAAATACAATGTGCATGAAAAATGAACAAATAGCACATTTTTGCAGCCCAATCCACAACAATATCCCATCTCAAATGTATTCATTGATTTGAGGTTTTTCTGCTTCGCTGCCATTGGTGTGCATTATATGTCATGTCCAACTATACGTATTCAAAGCAATTCATGGTCTTGCAGCACACAACATAATGCCACAGTCCTCAGAACAAACAGACAGTTATCTTGACCTGACTACTCACTAATTGATTCTCATGAATAATTTACTGTTGAAAATTACTCTTGCCCTGTCAATGTATCACTGAATCTTCTGCCTCAGATTTAAACTGTGGGTTTGGCAAGGCATCCACATGAGCATGTTTGAATCCTTTCACTGGATTTTGGTTGTGGAATAGTCCACCACATTTCAGTGGAAGCTGCTTACCACAAACTACTTGATTCCTCCTCTTCATGAAGTTACTGCTCACAGGAGTGAGTTAAAGGCTTATCTAATTGCCTTAAGTGTGCTGCCTTTGTATGTGCATTGTACCTGGGCATGTATGTGTATAATAGGCAAAAAAATCCCTTGAGTTTTAAAAAATACTTCCTCAGTACAATGTTGTGAACCTCTTTAGTCTTATTAGTGATTTTTTGTGACAACACATGAAAATCAAGGCTGTGATTAAACATTTGCTATATGAACTCATTGCTACAATAAATTTGATGTCACAATTCTACTTAAAATAGAATTCAAAAGGATCAGACAGTTAGACAAAACAACCCATAATTACATCAGGTAGAGTGATTAATAGGGGTACAAACCCTAAAGCCATTTAACTGGGATACAAACCCCCATGCTTCAAACCTTAAGCCAACTTTGTGTCTTCTAACACAAAAACCTTGTGGATTTTTTTTCTACCTGCCACTAATATGTTCTATACTTGCTAGTGACAGATAGGAGACAGCCTTAAACAACCTGTCATGACAATTCTTAGCTTCTTTAAAATGTAGGAAAGATTTTGCAGTATTCACTGTGAAAGCCCAAATCAACTGGAATGAAGTAGTAACAAGGTAATTATTTTCGTTTTGAATGAATGCACAATAACTTCAAAAGTGTTAATAATTTGATTGGATTTCTAATCTGATTTTTATTATTGACACAACAGTTGTGTGCAACAGACTTCATTCACTTTCACTGAGTTGGCATCTAAAATGCAATAATCATGTTACCACACAAAACTTCATTCTACTGCTTCATACCACCTTCATTAAATGTTCTTTAGAGTATTGTATATTTTTGAGCTACATGTATATTTTAATAATGCTGAGTGAAAAATTTATAGGAAGCCTTTTTGCATCTTTTCAAGCATGAAACTGCCTTAGTACAGATGAAGAGCTATTCTGCAGGAGTGCATAATGCTATGACAGCTCCGGAATTATGCAGATAACCATGCACTGTACAAGCATGAAAGAAAAAAAGAGTGTTCTACCTTATGGTCATATACTCCACAGATTGTTCCATTAGACTAAAAACTTCAATTGCTTTCTTTGTCCCTCCTCTCGTCTTCACCCACAGTGGCACAGACACGATTTCACACACACAGTTCCTCAAAATAAACTTTGTACACCTGAAAAGTAAATTATAAATTATAGCCCCTGGAGCTGAACTACTGGTACTCTTAACGCACATGGCCAGCAACAATATAGAGCTTCATGGTTACATAATAAAACAGTAATTTAATCACAGGATCCTGATGCCACTTAGAAATTGCTCCAGCTTTTATGATGTCAACATCACACGTTCTTTTGAAATGCAGAAGGATTCAGACATAAAACTTGTATTTTTCTACATGTACAAGGACTGGAAGGCAGTATCCACATAAATTTAACCAAAGGGAACACATTCTTTCTGTCAAAGCTGTTCATTCTGTTCACCAGGTTGAGACATATTTCCTGAAGGGAGGAAAGGTAGGTAGACTGGCCTAATGCTTAAAGGCTAAGACCTGGCAGAAACTAGACAAAATACATCTGAGATCAAAGGTCACTTTCTCTTACTACTTTTGCAAAATCCTGTACACTGGGAGAAAAGGGGGTCTGAGTTCTAGCCAGCCTTGTAAGGCAAGCCAGCACCTTCCATTGAAGTAGTGTTTTCACAGCACATATTTTATTTTCATATCTGGCACAAAATTACAGTTGGAAAACCATATGCCCACAAGTTCAGGGAAAGCCTAGAGGAAACCAATAGAACAGAATTAGGTCAACAAGGAAAAGAAGAAACAGTGAAAAGAGGGGGGCAAAGGGGGAAGAAGAAAATGAAAATTTATTTCCACTGCTGTAGATACTTCTCCCTAAGAAGTCCTCAGTCGAAGTTCATCAAGTGTGTTGTGATATGTTACAGTATAAGACTTTTTGCAAATACATCATGGTATGGCAAACTGTCACCACAGCACTGCTATGGAGGCTGGGGATATCAGAAGTCTAGAAGGAATTTTTTGTACACTTACTGGGTTTTTAAACAGCAATTGGTTTGCTGGACTACTACCACAACAATTGCTCTTCTAATGAGGAACCTCTAGGAAAAGTATTTATGGGTTCTTGCTACATGAACAACACCACTTAGTCTTTTAACAGTTAGAAGAGAGGAAAAAGACAGCACTTGGCACAGTTCGATAGTTTCACTGTTTTCTTTATTTAAGAGTTCACACTGACACCCTACTGCTCTTCAGGGAATTTTTTTCCAGGTCAGTTCCAACATAACACTTCAACAGCAGCAGAATTAGTATTGTCTGTCTCTCACCCTTCCTTTGTCAGTGACCTTGGTTATTTAACAATATAATCTGGAAAATCTACAGAAAGAGGGACTACACTGAGAACGGTCATCCCCAGAACTTTAAAGAAAGTTTCCTTGAATGTGGACTGATTTGTACTTCAGATTAATAACCAAGGAGAATGTATGATGAATGGGTGACTCTTGAAATTGAGAAACTGAAGTATAACTAAAAAAAAAATAGGTTAACCTCATCTGGCTAGCATTGTGGCAGGAGCAATGGGAACCACAGCCTCTTCCTAGACAAAGTATCTCTGAAGGGAAAAAGCATTAGTCAAACTTTACACTCAGCTTCATTCATCTCAGCTGTCTTTGAGAGGACTGAACAGCTGACCCACCATTTGACCTACTGAATTGTAATGGGGAAATACATATCTGTGCTTAATTTTCTGCAGGGATATCTATTCTGTAGGGATATTCAGTCCTAAATCTATAGATGGTCATGATATACCTTCTGCATTTAAATACCTCAGGTATTCCACACAAGCAGAAGAAATTTGTGCCTAAATTAAGATAAATCTGACTCTAAATAGCTGAGACCTCACTCTCACTGCCTGTTATATATGTGTCAAAGGATTGTAAAATGCTGCTACAAGGATTCAACTGGATTCTACTGAACCTCTCTACTCTACACAGGCATGAATGACTACCAAACCAAAAGACAACAGCGACTTTGAAGGATTAGTTTAGTTACTATTTTCTGCAAATATTCTTTCCACTGCAATTCTTGTGTTATTCAGAAATTAATATTAATAAAGCAGAATTATAAAGTAGAAGTCATAGCATATATCAGTGACATAACTTGCCATGTTTCACTGGTTCAGTAAAAGTCTTTCAGCTTTAAAGTCTAGAGCAATCAAATAATCATAGAACATCTCAAGTTGAAAGAAACCTATATGGATCATTTTGTTCAACTCCCTGCTCCTCAGTGGACTACCTAAAACCAAACCATACAGCTAAGACCATCTTTCAGACACTCCTTGAACACTGACATCATTCCTCTCTTTGTTTTACTACCACAATTTTATTGAATTTGAACTAATATTTTTACTTTGTTCCAGGCCAATGTAGAAACAAGGCAAACCCCACTGCTTACATTCTAATCTAATGGCAGCTGTTTTCACATAGACTGGCTGTCAGCCAGCCTCCTGATGGATTCTTTTGTGGTTTGCATGAACACAGGTCACAGACTGAAGTCTGGGGAACACAAGAGCATACTTCAATGTATGCTTCATAATATAGCTCCAAGATAATTGAGCAAGCATTTCGCTCTCAATGGTTCTACAAGACAATAAAGGTGATTTGGCCTCAGCATAACCTCTGAGCTTCTAACTGGAATGACTTAAGTTTAGGCTTTTCTCAATTTAGGGAGCCATTCTGAACTTGTCATCCTTGTGTTCTGTTAGAACAACAATCCCTCCATTACTCTCTTTAACTGTATGAGAGAGATTATTTCAATCTCACTTTAAAAATGATTTTCTTTCCCTTGCTCCTTTTCCGATTTAATCTTTTTGCTCCAAAATGTATTTCTGGAGGATGCAGAAGGAACAGTGGAATCATCGTTCGATCCAGCTTGCATACAAACATTAGGTGACTTTGTACTGCTGACATTTTAACAGGTTGATGTCACTAAAATGAATAAATTCCATCAAAGAGTTGGACCCTAGCCACATGTCATTCATATATCAGAGTGGGAAGAATCACTGTTTTTCACTCTATAGAATGCCCAAGTCTAATCAGATGGCATGAGACTTCCTATTCTGGGAAGGACATCAAACTATAAGAAGATTTTCAGTGTGTGAGAAAAACTGGGCAATATGGTCAAAGCAGACCACTTACCCAGGTCTGTAAGTTTATGGGAAGTATATTCATAAGCATAATTTCTCTCTCCATAAACACCATCAACCTGCTTTTCACACAGACTTAGGAAGCCAACCATTGTCTTAGACAAATACAGAATTCACCAGCTTTGTCTCCATGATTAGCTACAGTCAGTGGGAACACAAAGATGATGGGAATGTAGATTATTTTCTATAGCTGGGTTTTTCAGACTTCAATAGTATATAAACACACCAAATATTCTCAGATTTACTTTCTAAGTGTAGTTTCATTCCATTCTACCATTCTGAGCCATGTAAAATCTCATAGTGCTTGGCCATTTTTGTGTGACTACAGTATTTACAAGTAAGACAATTGTAAATACCAAATTACAGCCAGAAGAACAGGCAAGTCATCAGGGTTGCATACAAATACTACTTTATGTAGTGAATTTATGTATTATATCTCCTTGCTCCTATAGCCACATGATTGAAGGTTAGACGAGAGATACCTGGTATTTGCTTATTGTACAAAGAACACAACAGTGTCATTTGAAGGACTTGCTTAAACATCACTGGTGAAAGACATGAAATAATTTTACATCAGAAAAATGTTCAAGTAGTCAAAATTCTGATGGGTTGGGGGGAGGGGGGGGCTTGGTTTGTTTTTTTCTTTAAGTAGGAAAAAGAGTTCATACTTGCTGATCCTAAATGTCTTCCATCTCTTTGCAATGAAATCACCCAAAGATATAAATAAACTATTCTAAATAAAGTTCAGACTGACTGCAGCATTAGAAATGTGTATGTGACTGTCAGCCAAAATAAATTAACCTCCAATAGAAGTCATTTTCATAAAATTAATTATTCCAATGTCAGCTAAAAGAGACAGGTGCACTCTCACTATTTCTTCACCTAGACTTTTCCATGAACTTCTCAAGCAGGCTGCAGTTAGAAAAACTGAAAGATAGGTGTATATTTGAAGATTTTCTTTCACTGTTCTTTGTAGGCTGTGAGTTTGTTGGTTTGGGTTGGGTTATTTTTAGTAGACTAAAGGATCAAGGAAGAAAAATAAAGGATTTATAAGAAAGTTACATATGGTATGATTTGTTGTAAAAATATGAGATGAAACCCAGAGGTGGAACGAACAACATTAAACCTCATGAACTAGAACATGGAACTGGCAAGCACCTGCTACTCACCTCAGGGATTTGGCTTTTGCCACTCTTCTGAAAATTTGCCCAAATTTAGTTGCTGTGCATCTTTGAAAAATGAGCTTGTGTAACCCACTGGAGACTTTGATTCTAGCTGCCAATGCCTGCAAGATTCAATTCACATTCAGAATAGAATAGTTCAGTTGGAAGTGACCTACAATGATCATTTAGTCCAGCTGATGCATTAAACACACTACAGTCAAACCTAATTGGACTTCCCAATGCAATTGCAGCTCTTGGCTGCTATGAACTGTCTGCTTCCAAATGCAGAGCCCACGTGAGAATTTCTGCATACCAAGTTACTGTGCTATCCAGACATACTCTAAGCGAGTATGACCAATGCAGCGCACTGAACAGAGCATGAAGCCTAAGGGAAAAATCCAGCAGGCATGCAGCTGAAGTCTGTATTTTGTAAATCATGGAGCAAACATATGGATAACTATTAATTACAGAGAAGCAGGTCATAGTTGAAGATGGACTTGGATTTTGTGCTTTTAAAAAGGATTCAAACTGTTTGCTATATCTAAAAAGAAGTGAATTATAAAATTTGCAAATAAATCCATTTGCTATTTTCTGAGGTAAAACTGTTTTAAACTGCTGAAAAACTGAGTTGCACATTAAAATGTAACTTAGGATTCTGTCTGCCTATTGTGAAACTGCGGTTAATGCTCCAATCTTCCAGAAAGGAATTAAAATATAATGTCCAGTATTATAAATCTCAGCATTAATAACACCACAGATCAAGCCCAAAGGAATCCACATGTGTTAAGACCTGGGCATGAATTATTTAGGCATCAAAACACTCCCAACTGTGTTTCTGTAGCATTGATAGAATGCTGTAGGAGACAGCTAAGAACCATTTGCAAGTACCTGAGCTGACACCAGTCAAGTCCAGAACAGCCACACAAAGCAATGGGGCACTGGGAGAGACCATTTTCTGTCCTCAGGTTCTCTGGTTCTACAGTTTTCCTAGCATTTCCTGCTATACTGGGGGTCTCTTCCTCAGTCAGTGTCATACTATAGCCTCAAAGAGGAAGAAAGTATTGCTTGCAACTCAAGTTTAGCAAAACTAGTGCTACAAACATATTTTCGTTGTAATTATGTACTTAATGTAGAGGTTCATGGTTTCTTTATTTTTCACTAGCACAACCATGCCATGTTTCCTTGCTCTATGCCACCCTGAAGGAGGCTGCAAAACACTAGATATTTTTTCCTCTACGTTGGCATTCCTAAGGTTAACTAAATGACACTGCTGACGGAGTGTTCAGTCCTCTAACCCTGCTTCCATGCCTCATTGATCAGTTTAAGTCCAAATGCACCAATGCATTTTTCTAGGTTTGTAGTCCCTGTTTTTGGAATTACTATTACATTTTCCTGACATAAATATGTACCTTTGTTTGACTGTATTTTAAGGATGCTAGTATGTATTCTCAAACTTATTTCCTGCTTGGCTTAGTATTTATTTATTATGAGGGGGTGCTGGGTGTAACAAAACCCGCTTGACTAACATAATGACAGTTTGCTAGGGATAGCTATAAGCTGGTTGTGAAGAGGTTGGGCCTAATCGTCATTTGTATATAGGACCATATGTTAAATGTATGGGTAGGGAAAAGTCATAATGCTCTAGGCAAGGCTTTGCTATGGAGTACAGATCCATCTACTGCACAGAAATACAATAGTTTCCTAACCTTACAACATTCCAAAAGAGAATTGGAGCATATACTATTCAATTTTACAAAACTGTTGAATTGTTCACTTGGGATGGTAAATA
This sequence comes from Upupa epops, assembly GCA_013397515.1. Classification (NCBI taxonomy): domain Eukaryota; kingdom Metazoa; phylum Chordata; class Aves; order Bucerotiformes; family Upupidae; genus Upupa; species Upupa epops. The sequence continues at coordinate 758,998 of VZRI01012193.1, read as the reverse complement.
TGGACAGCATGATAGACAGATTTTTTATTCCAGTGAAATTATTTTGTCTTGATATTCTGTGTCCATGATGCATCCAAATAGCTACCCTGGGGCAGGACCTCTGTGCAATCAAGCTGTCAGGTTTAACATAAGATATTCTAGGAGAATAACTTTAATAAATAAATTAAAGATCAAGGCTACTTGCTAAGCAGGCTAGTCACTATTTTATGGGCAGTTGCAACAATTTTTATTTCTAAAATAGCAGGTTGTCATCAGATATATAGGTATCTTCATAACGAGCAGGATAAACAAAACAGTGCTCCCCAACCTTTAAATCCCTTTCCTGTCTTAAAAATTCAAGGCAGAATGAACTTAGTTGTACTTTCAGCATACTAGCTGGAATATGAGCCCTGTCATTTTGTTGGACTAAACCAATCTGTTCAAACAGGGCTCAGAAAAGAGCTTCAGATTTGGTTCATTCATCTGTCTGCTTTATTATTTGCAGAACGAAATAGAGGGTGTTTTTTTTTTTAAATCAATATCACACTCAGCAAAGCATAAGTTGCAGGCCATAAAAATATTAATTTTAAGCATTGACATATTATTAATTAATTTGCATCTCAAAGGGGGTGGGTGTCAGGAGGATGGAGCCAGGCTCCTCTCAAGGTCATCTAGTGATAAAAAAAGGGGCAATTGGTGCAAGCTGGAACAGAGGAGGTTCCCTACAAATATCAGGAGGAACTTCTTCACAGTGAGGTGAACAGAGCATTGGAACAGGCTGCCCAGGGGTATTGTGGAGTCTCCTTCTCTGGGATGTTCAAGAGCTGCCTGGATGTGTTCCTGTGCAACTTGGTCCAGGTGACCCTGCTGTGGCAGGGGGATTTGACTAGATGATCTTTTGAGGTCCCTTCCAATCCCTAATAATTCTATGATTCTATGATTAAAGTTATTTTAAAGTAGTCCTTCAGCCTCTTAATGTATGGGGTTCCACTGTTATCTACAAAAAGGGTTGTATTTCTTGGTTGCTATAACTTTGAAGCAGCAAATACCTAGCTGCGTTTTACATCTCTGGGCACTCAAAGGAGAACAAAGGCTTGAATTGTAAACGGTAGGTAAGAATTTCCCAACACTAGGTATTTTAGTTTTGTTGATTTTATAGGTAGGAAAATACAGGCAGCAAATGCAGTAAAGTTTGATTTCTAGAGAAAAACATAAAATCAGCTTCCCAAAGCACTTGCCTTTCTCAGAAAAACAAGGAAATTGGAGCAGTAGCCTGCCACATCCTGTCGATTCAATGGACAGCAATGGTACAGGGCTTTCAGACATTTGGATGTTGTTATGGGAACTACACAATTAGAGATCAGACAATTGCAGGTATCACTTAAAAAAAAAAAGCTATTTTTCTTCAAGTTCATTTTGGCTGGTCACTCTTCTCAACACTAAAAATCAATAGGTACTTGATATAGAATTCACATCCATTCCTTTCCATGCACTGCAAACCATGATATTTAATAAAGACTAATATAAAACCTTATTTCCTCTTCTGTGTGATACTGTCAAAATATTTTAATAATAGGCTTGAACACAGCTTGCTAAATAACCTTCATTTGGGTTTTTTTTGTTCCAAGATTGGAATAATCTGTGTCAAAATGACAGTCTAGCAATTAAGTAATTACTCAACATCAGTAAGATTGCAAGAAGCAGATCTTTAGCATGTCTATTTGAGGCTTGAATTTGAATGAAGGGGGAGAAAAGAAGCAACAGTTCAACAGAACTGCTGAACACATACATAACTTTAAACTTGTTCTTATTGTGTGGTATATAGGCCACCAAAGATACAAGCGAGTCTTATTCTGCAGCAATATCCCGTTTACAAATGAGTGCCCTACACAAATGAAATTTCAGTAAGAGGCAGTTGTAGTAAAACACAGGCAATATAGAGTTTAATTAAAGCAAGCCTCTAATGATGTCATCAGTAAAACACAGCTTGTGCTTTGCAAATAGCAATTACTCCAGAACTGCAGAATTATTAACTTAATCCTATTTATCTGCTCCTCACTATAAAGCCTTCCTGCTTAGGTTGTGTTTTATAGTCCAACATGATTTTAGAAAGCCAAAGTATAATAATAGGGTTAATACAGCTGGGTGTCAATACATAATAGTGTTATAACTGTGACATTTGTATTGAGGGAAAAGTGCACCTGAAGAATGAAAAATCATTACCTTACATGCAGTCACTGAGGGGTTCTTATGACACAGAACCTAACCTGAGGATTATCTTCACAAAAGAGTCATAGCCATTACAGTGAATATCTCAAGCTTTAATTTTCAGAAATCCATAACTGCATGCTAGGTGCATAAAGCACAGAAGAAAATAAAGTCTCTCAACATGGAGTTTTGAATAACCAACAAGTGGAGACCAAAGGTAATCAGTTGAAACCACTAAAGAAAAATGTGTGTCTTGAATTTCATTTCATTTGGGCTTCAGACTTGTAATTGCAGATTCCAAAATATGCTTAATCTTGGTTTAGGATTAGTCACCTACAACATTTGCCAATCTTAACTGCTATTCCTTTAAGAATAAAAAGAACAGATGCACCTAATTTTCTTTTAAAAGAATGGAGCCTTGTAAAAATTTGTCAGTGCAATGCAAGAAGGGAATAACAAAATGAAACAACTGCTGCTGAGGACCCAACATCTATGTATGTTTCACAGGGATTTACTTCAGACTTGTTCTTGTCTGATCCAATGAATTGAACACTTGAGCATCTCTTTGTTTGGTTTATCTGAAATAAATCCAGTTTACATGAACTAAGACTACTCCATAATACAGAACAAGACATGCTAAATATGGACAGCTGGCAGATTAATTTCAAAAGCCTGTTCCTGATTCAAGTTAAAATGCTACTGGACATAGATACTGATGACACCAGAAATTAATGGAGAAGGGTTAGCCTGAAGAAATCCAAAGCTTTTAAGGTTCCAGGAGTTTTTAGGGGTGGCATTTTTCTTTGCTGTTGAAGCTGTATGACTTTGTAAGTTCACAGTGATTTTTTTAGCTTGGAGACTGTAAATATCTGTACTGCAGTCTTTAGTTACATCATGTTTGATATATCTCCTCTTTTAGCTGCATGACTTCTTAGAAGCTAACAGTGAATGAACTGCCTTTTCATCAAACCATTTTTATGTTGGTGGGACTCCACTGAATTTAGTGAATTTCTGTTCAGGAATAAAATGGAGAATAAGGTTCACAGGGTAGAATCAGGGACCATCTGGTTTGAATGGGTTTTTCAGTTGAAATCCCTATAAATTGCATGAGAGAACATAAATCCAATCATACACAACACATAAATAGAGGCCAGTTTCTTCTACTTTGGTCTCATTGTAAATATGGAGTAACTAATGTCACAGGCACTAGTTCCAGCCGGAACACAGAATGGCAGAATTCTTATTGATTAAAACAATATTGAGTCCAAATATTTAAATACATTGAGGTACATCGATGTATGAAAACGTGCCAGTGTTGCATATGTGTGTAAACACGTGAACAAGCTTTACATTGTGTTAATTTTGTGTCTAATATTTTATAATTAAAGTTCTTTTTCATTAGAGGCATGCTGCTAAGACACTTTGCAAATACGTCCAATTTATCTGCAAAGAATGACAGACTATAAACAGCACATTAAGCAAGTGGAAAACCATTTGGGAAAAAACTCAAAACTTAATTACAGAGTTCAAATTATTGAAATTGCTCATGCCAGTGTTAAAGAAAAAACAAGACCAAAAAACCCCAAACTCTCCAATAGAAATTATTGACCCATTCTTGTAAAGCTAATCTAAAAAATACAATTTGTCTTGAGGCTTGTCTTAAGAAAGAAATAATTTAAAACTCTGCTGGTCCCCAATAAGTAAGGCTCCAAGACAGTTTTGATCCATTGATGAATTCTTCCTAATATATTCCCTGAGGTACAGTTTTCCTAAACCTATTAGACATTTACAGTCTTTCAGGATGTGCTGTCTGAGATGCTCTATCACACTGTATTAACTTGACAAGGTAATGCAGCGCTCTCTTTTATTTCCATAGAAAGAACTATGTTTGACCTTGGAACTACTAACAACAGTTTATTACCCCTAACCTTACTAGAGGGACATTCTGATCTATTACTGCAAACTATTACACTAGACATACAATACACATAAGACATATAGAAAGTTACAAGTTGGGGTTACTCAGGACAAGATCCAGAATCTGCTAAGAATCCGGTATTGTTTCTACCTAATGCCCAGGTATCCAAAGAAAGGCAAAACACACAAAAAGCACTCCATAATGATCTGGCCATTTACAAAATGCAGGTAACACAAGAAAAAACAATTCCCATTTGTTGTTTAGTGGCTTCTTTAAGCAGTTCCTAACAGCATAGGATCATGGTACTAGCTCCTCCTGCAATCATAAAAGGTCTTGAACCCTAGGTACAACTGTTCTTCTTCCACTACACACCCTTGTTTGTGGTGATGAAACAAACTCCAGGCTATCTATCCTTCTTCTGCATGAACTTCTGGAAGAGTACCTTGAGTATTATTGCATTGGTAAAAAAAATCACAGCTATGTTGAGCACAGTTATAAACCCTGCCATGCAACAGATTTTGTGAGTTTGTGCATCACGGTAAGCTTCCAGGAATAAGAGCTATTTGTGTATTAATCTTCATCTTAATAACCCCTTTGCTCCAAATAAATTAGCTATACTTAGCAGTGTCATAAGACGATATACTGCAATGTGCTAGAAGGAAAACTTCCCTTTCATTTTTCAGAACTACTCTTCTCTTCAGTGTTTATCAGGGAGTCAACAAAAAGTATAACTAGTCAACACAGACAAATGGCTGAAACAAGGGTTCTTTTTTACTGCTTAGATGTTCTTCTAGGGATACATTTATACATTACTTAAATATATATCTTTAACTAAAAATAGAATAATTTACATTTCTTTGTAATGGGAAGATTCTACATACTTAGTATTTTAAGCAGCAATTTCAGATGTATTGATTGTACCTTTTTCAGAGCTTTTACAATCATTTATGTTACAGTATTTTTAGGATCCTTTTTAATGAGATTTTGCCTAAATAATGAATGCTAAGTGACTCTAAGTCCCCATGACTTGATAGAGAGATCAACTAATAACAGTAAGCAAGGCACAATATCTCCAACCGTAGGACTGAGTTCTGCTCTAGGTGACATTCATTGAAACTGGTGGTGTCTGCTTAAATTAAATCCTGCAGAGATATTCCTCTGCTGAAAGTTAAGCATGTATATATTACTGCTGTAATACACAGGATTTGTTCCTTGCCTGAAGTTGATGTACTAAGTCCTTGAAGTATTAAGGCTTTATTTTGGATTTATACTACTATGACAAAGGGCAGAATTAGTCTCAGTATTATTTAGAACAAGCGCACATAGAGAAAGTGGAAAGGCCACATCTATGAAAGCTTTTCTTGATCTATTGCAGCTTCCCGAGACATCAAAACCCCATAGCAGGATTCCGACTCCATCCAGGTATCCAAATGATTAAAGCTACTCATTTGTAAAAAATTAATTATGGCCAAATGAAAGAACTCTCTGAACATATGGTTTTGAGATTTACCAACATCCAAGGCCAATTTATTTTTTATCAGTCTGTGTTTGTAAGATGTCTGAGACACTGTGTAAATCTCCTTTGGAAAGGCTGAAGTCAAGAGCTGAGAAAGAAAAACGAAGTTGCAGGCATTGTTCAGAGTGCCACAAGGCAGTGTTTCTCTCATCAAACAAGAGAAATGTGGAGACTCCAAACTAACTGCTACTGCAATGCATTTTACACATTCATTTAATTGGATATTTTTGGTCTAAGATTTAATTGTAAGTGACCTTTCTTAGTGGCTTTGTTCTTCTCTTCAAAGCAACCATCTTTGTTTTTCTCTTGGCAATTCTCTTAGAATTCAGAACTTTTCATTACCTTTGTTTTCTTTCTTACTGCACATTAGAGTAATTCTTTGGGCGTAACTGTGGTCACCAAAGATCACTGCATTCAGGAAAAACAGAAAAATCAACCAGTGTGCAACAACTTCCTCCCCTCTCTACATCTTGAAACTCATGGCTAAGCTCACACAGATAATTTTTCTCTAGCTTGTGAGGTAATGGTTTTCTGAGGTTGGTAAAGCATGTTGGCATGTATTGCAAACTCTCACCAAATTTTGAAGCTATAATTATCTGCAAACTTTTAAAAAATATTAACACAACCATTATTTTTATTGGGAAGCCATACTGAACATTAAGAATTATCTAATTAGGAAGAGCAAAGATGATATTTACAGACTATCTTCTTAATAAGAAACAATGTCTTCTACACACAGGTAAAGTATTCAAAGACCAGTAACCAAATGGAAAGGTGTAAGTGGATAGATGAGAGAAGCTTAGCTGGTGAGCACTGGCACTAAATTAAACAGGTCAAACTCCATGTAGATTATTTCATTTCAGTTGTTAAAATCCCTTAAATACCAAACTCCAGCACAGTATTGTACAGGTTACTTGAGAATGCTAGCATCCACAAAGGGATTTATTGTTTTCAATTTGTGTTCTCTAATTTCACAGTTTCAGTTGCCTCAGATGAGCTTTTTCTAAGTGTCACCATACACATGTAAATCCACTGTTGACAACCCTTACACTTATTTGTAGTCTGAAATTTTAGCATAACTTTTCAACTGTGAGCTTTTTTTTCCCCTTCCCCTCAAAATATGCTTCTCCTGACACATGAAAAAGCTATCAGAATGCCATTCTCCAGGAAGCATCTTGAACAGCATCAAGCCAAAAAATAGATCTGACAAATTTCCCCCATACACGTGTCTTCCACAAACCTTTTAACCAGATGATGGTTTTCTGAAGTTTGCTTCAATTTACTGCTCTAATCTAAAGGGCTGAACATCAGATGCTGCACATTTTATACCACAATTGTGCAAGACATGGTCAAATGACAGTGCTGTAGTCAAAGTACATTAAATCAAACAATGGAAGACTGTCAACCTTGCAATCTCATCAAAAGCACCTGCATGCTCATTCAGTATCTATTTTAAAAAAAAAATTCATATCAAGCAGCACTGATTGTTAATATGTTTCTACTGTTTCCATCTTAACCACCCTTTCAGCACCTGAGAACTAATCTTTAATTAAGACATCTAGGATTACTTGTGGCATCAAGTTTAATCTTAAAATATTCACACCATCTTAGTGTTTTTTCTCACTCATCTGGACGCGCTGGAGGGAAGAGATACCATCCAGAGGGACCTGGACAGGTGGGCCACTGACAATCTCATGAGAGGTTCAACAAGGTGAAGTGCAAGGTCTAGCGCCTGGGTAGAGGCAATCCCAGGCACAAATACAGGCTGGGTGGGGAACAGGTAGAGAGCAGCCTTGAGGAGAAGGACTTGGGGGTGTTGGTTGACAAAAAACAGGAGCTGGCAATGCTCACTTGAAGCCCAGAAAGACAACCACATCCTGGGCAGCATCAAGAGAAGTATGACCTGTCAGTTGAGGGAGGTGATCCTCCCCCTCTATTCTGCTCTGCTGAGACCATGTGTCTGGAGCACTGTGTCCAGTTCTGGAGGCCCCAACACAGGAAGGATATTGAGCTGTTGGAACAGAAGAGGGCCATGAAGATGACTGGAGGGCTGGAACACCTCTCCTACCGGGACAGGCTGAGAGAGTTGGGGCTGTTCAGCCTGGAGGAAACTCCAGGAAGATCTTATAGCAGCCTTCCACCTACTACAGGACGCTGTAGCCCAGGAACTACAGGAAAGCTGGGGAGGGGCCGTTTCCAAGGACTTGGAGTAATAGGACCAGAGGAAATAGTTTCAAGCTGGAAGAGGGGAGGTTTAGACTGGAAGTCATAAGGAAGTTCTTCATGATGAGGATGCTGAGACACTGGACCAGGTTGCTCAGGGAGGTTGTGGCTCCCCCTCCCTGGAAGTGTACAAAGCTAGATTGGCTGGGGCCTTGAGCAGCCTGGTCTAGTGGGGGTGTCCCTGCTCATGGCAGGGAGGTTGGAACACAAAATCTTTAAGGTCCCTTCCAACCTGAACCATTCTAGGAATCTATGAAAGTTTAATGACAGTTCAAGATATGTTAAAAAGAACTCCGGTAGTTCACAGAACGTTTTAGGCCATCCTTTTAAGAATTCCTGGTATATCCAGGCATTGTTCTGTATTTTATTATATTGCATTACATCACTCAAGCATTCTAAAGTCGAAGGCATTTTGCACCCTTCCTTGTGACTCATGTAAAGTATTAATTTTGACTTACAAAGTAATACATTGCTATTTCTTTCCAAACACAGAAACAAAATACATCAGGGTTGTATCTGTAAATGATGATGTATGCACTGCTTTCCTTCACTTTGTTTAGCCCTAGTTATTAATATTTAGGCTTTTTTAGGTTTTAAGTTTATCAACCTCATAAGGCAGGTCAGGCATGAGTGAATGAACCCGTTACAACTCACTATTGAAGTTTCACTCTTATCTGCCAAGTTTTATCCTTGTGAGTGGACTTTAAAATCTCCTCTGCAAGAGTGGCATTAAAAGCAGTGATACACATTCTCAGCATAACCCTTAATCTAATCTTGCATTGTGTCTGATGTGGAATCCACTGTAGTTCTGGGGAAAATACACAAATATCCATGTTTTTTTCACCTCACCAGTATAAACCACAAGTAATGACACCAACATCTGTAGAGTTACATTGGTTTAATGAATATACTAGATAAAAATTAAGTCCTGTTTCTTTGTAGCAATCCAGACTGGGCTGAGAATTTATTTCAGTGTTAAGGCAACAGGAGTCCTGTCCTGATTACCGAGTGCTTTATATAGCTTGTCATATCACCTTGCAGTTTGTACTTACATTTTCTTCTTGTACCTAGGAGAGCACTATGGAGCTGCTCCCAAAGGAAGGTCATATTATAGTCATCGTGGAATACTTAAAAACTGATGATACACAGACAAAGTCAGAAATGAGATCAGATTTAAATATTAGTGTGAAGATTTATAGAGATTTTTTACAATATATTCATTTAAAAAGCCAAAATGCTGTAATATTATTTTACCACAGCTGCCCTCAGTTTAAATTTCATTGTTTCCCATATCTTACTAAATTCATTGCTGAAAGAGAAATCTCCAATCTCTTGCTGTTCCAAACCCCTGTAGAATCACTGGTGTATAAACCAGATACAAGACTTGAATCATACTCTAACTCACTAACAATTATTTTGAAAGTGTATTTAAATTCATCCCATAGAAGCATAGTACGTTTTTTCCATTACTGTGAATTATTTACATCAGAAGTGTTGATTCATGAAACTTAGGTTTCATCAAACCTGACCTATGTGAAATGCATGCATCTGATGTAGTTCTCTGAACTATTGATTTTTCTGCATCCATCTGTCTCACACTCACTCTGTTCTGAGTACTCTCTGAAGAATAATGCTGGCATCTGTTTTAAGTATAAGCATTTCAAATTACCGCATAGATGCATTACAGAGTAGTTAAGAAAAATCAGTGGTTTCTATGTAAATAACCGCAGAGCTTCGCTGCTTTCTTGAAAACATAAATTTCTTTAATAAAGATTGTTTTATTTTATTTGTGTTCCGATATTTCTCCTTTACTTCAACTGCTGCAGTCAAAGCTATCATCATATTCTGCCGCTGTTTAAATTAACCACTGGTGTGAATTCATTTGTTGGGGGTGGGTTTTTTCCAAGGAATATGCACTTCATATTGTGTTTACTACTGAAAAGTGAGATTTTGGATCTGAATCAAGAAAAAAGACCTTAGTACGCATTTGAATATGTTTTCACAGCTTTCCCAAAAAAAGGCACAAGGGTGGGTGTCACCCAAGTGGATTGGTTAGAAAATATTTCAGATTAACCTTTTAAAATAACATTTAATTGCAATGGAAATTAAGATAAAATGTCTGTAATTAGTATGCATTCTTCCCTTCTGAGCACGGATCAGCAATAATAACCTTGAGCTAAAGCTATGAGAATAGTAAAATGGACAGCCTGGATTTCTACAAAATTAATTTCTGTTAGTAGAATCGTGATAAGAGACCTGTGGAAAAGAAAGCACTTCAGTGCTAATCTGGACCCTTGTCCTATCTTGAACAGATTCGAAGATATAATATAATTGCTTTTGATCACCTTAAAAAAAAAAAAGAACAAAAAAAGAAAGCAGCTCATATGGATAGGAAGAACCACTCTTGAAAAGCAGTGAAGCACTGATTAGATATCAGTTGAATTATAGACAGTCAAGAGAAGGGATGAGTTGACACACACAAGGATGCAGCCAAGGAGAACGATGGTGACAAATTATTTTAGCTGCTAAAGATAAGAACTTCCTGGTGAAGATCCTCTGGGCCAAGTAACTGGCAGAAAAAGTTTTGGCACAACTTTAATTTTCTGTCAGAATAGCAGACTTGTAAAAACCAGCTGCAACAATGGCTCGCTCATGTGAATCCTTTTACTTCACCTCCCTGATCTGATGCAGGCTGGTCCATTGTTTTATTTTTGAAAACCAGAGCTGGAGGATCTGAGCTTGGTGTCTCAAATTCAGTCATCAATAAATCTGGAAACTTCTTGAACACACAAGCAGCAGGTCTAAATGATGAATAAAATAAAAATGACACTAAAAGACAAGCAGTAGTCTCATTACGGCAGAAAACTCTCTGCTGAAGTCCGTAAGTGGCAGATTTCTCTGCATTTCAATCTTAATTTCAAACACTAGTAATCAATACCTTTTCATATCCTATGGAGAACAAAATAATTTAGAACCAAGGTGGCCAATGCTGCAATCACTGTAAATACCCTTCTACGTATTCTTTAAAACTTACTTTCTCATTTCATGACCCGTTTATTTTATACGATGGGCAAATTGAGACTATGATAGCAGTAATATGGCTGAGATGTTCAGTTATAGCCCCTCCGTAAGTGTGATTGCTCAAGCTCTTGTGGCAATCGTACTCATCCCCGTACTTGTTATGTGTTTATCATATTGTAATAAATGGGATTTTTCTTTTAGGTTATTCCATTACATTCTTGCCGATCAATTTTGAAAAATGCAGGATTGTAATACAGAACTAACTCATCACATCTGTTACTTTGCATTTTTCAGTGCATTTCAGTATCTCAAGAATACAGAGCTTTGGAATATGATCTCCATGTATACGTTGAACACTGTTCTTCACAGTAATATAATGTAATCTCATCACAAAATGTTCGGCAGATGTCCTTGCCTATTTAAGGTGTTTATACTACATCAGAAAATAACCCATACATATCATAAAAACACAGTCTTCCACCACACTGTTGAGAGGCTGCAAGAATGTTGTTTAAGTCTTCATAATATCATTATGAATACACATATGGGAGACAATAATCAGTTCACTAATGAGTGAACTAGCATTGCCTCTGGGTGAAATCATGGTCATAGTATAGCAGCTTAGTGTAAGAAGAACTGGAAATCAAGAAAACTGTAACTCGATCTTGCATGGCATAGAATGACCCCAGTCTTTTCATTTGGCATTTTAAATATCAAAGTGACTGCTTTGAAAACTGGAAAATACCATGAAATCTAACCTCATTTCAAAGTGCTTAAAGCTTTATGTTCTACCTGAAAAATGTCCTCCCACAGCAGTACCTTTTAAAGCTGTGGATGATTTTGGTTTGGTTGTGGAGAAAAAATTATAAAGGAGGGAAAAAACACAACAAACAAATTACCATCACATTCCCTACAGTTTGATGGTTCTCTGAAAGTCTTCTGCCTAGTGTGTTCAACTGTCAGTAGAGGCATTAATGCATTTCAATCATAAAATTCAGTTGCAATTTAGACGATTTCTTTTCTTATGGTTTCATGTTCTGCTTTATTTAGCCTTTTTCCCTGATCAGCTAGAAGGTTAAGAAAGTTACCAAGATGGCACTCATAAGTATAAAGGTTAGGTACAATGACAGGTTTAGTCTTTGTCCAAAGTCCTCCCTCATATTTATGGCCAATTTCAGACATTCCTCAAAGTGCCCAGGTCACTTATGCCTGAGGCGTCACCTGAATCATGAAAGGACAATCCCTGCAACCCATGGCTGGATAGCCCTACCGGCTCGCGTTTGAAGACTCAGACTTCTTAAAATAAGATCTCTCTCTACACTCTAGCCAAAGTTGTCTGGAGTAGAATCATTACAGCCCCTGTAGTCTTCCTCTGGGAGGCTCTAAGAATGTTTTCAAAAGTCTACATTTCAAAAACACAGAACCTGTTGTCTTGATCCTTTATGTTACTTCGCTAACTCTCTATTCCTTAAAACACAGCAGGGCAACGTGGCTCGGTCATTGTGAATTTCTTCTGATAGCTAAATCGGAAAGTCTATTGTTATGTTGGGATAATACAGAAGATGGGATGATTCAGAAACTACTCCAGCCCCTTCTCCTGACTGTACAGAGATTGTCCATACCCACTTAACTCTATTTGAACATAAACACAGCTGTGCTGCAGCTCTGTCAGGATATCATAGACTCATAAAAACCATGAAACATTTAAACCTATTCATCCTGCCCTCGACTTCTACCGCCGTGCCTTAGAACTGTGCCTTGACTATTCCCAGACTTCCGAGCACAATCAATTAAGCAGCAAGTGAAAGAACTTAATTCTGAATTTGCTTGCATTTCTGAATTTAAAATCAGACCTAAGAGGTATATAAATCTAATTCTAATTTCTTTTATGTAAATGCAAAGTACATGGAGAAAACAGAAATCTGTCATTCTGTTTGTTTTGGGGCTTTATAACTGACACCATATTCAGTTATTTAAGCCCAGTAAAATGTAATTGGAGTTATTCTTGTTCTTGCAACTGTGTTCACTGTAGAAGATGCTTCCAGAAGTGTGGTGAAGTCATTGTTTAATGTCGCCCATGAGACTTCCAGCTATGTAATGTGATACTTTTTTTCTTCTTTTCCAATGTTCCATATTGATGTAGAAGTATATTTACACCATAAAAGCAAAGCAGCTGGCTAGCAACCCTTGGGAATATACCCTTGTTAAGGAAGATTTTAGCCCCCTCCCAAAAGTTTACTGTGTTTGAGTTGATTTAGTAGCCTGAAAGCCAATCCCATTTGAAAGTAAGTTACTCCCTACTCACATACTCATTATTTTCTAAAGCACTGTCCCTCTTGGGAGAAAAGGAAAGGCAATATAAAAATCTTCTGGGAGAAGCCTGTGGTAGTCAAGCAATTATTTGCCCTGGGTTTTGCACTTCAGATTTTTGAATGAAAGAAAATGGAAGTGTAGGAACAATCCACAAAACTTTTTTCAAGGTTTGAGATTGGTGAGATTTTCCTCTGGAAATAATTCCATGCTTCCATGGAAAAGCTGCTTTTCACCAAGCAGCCTGTATTGAACAGTGGACTCTTCTGTTCCTTCCCATCTCGCTGTCTGAACACTTACGTAAATAAAATTCTACACTAATTATATAAAAGTCTACAACCTTTAAAACTTTTACACCTCCATGGAGAATACAACCGCCATTTGTAAAAACTCTTTGACCATGTTTCCTCCTCCTTTAAATGAAACTAACTACATTCCTTCTCTTCTCTTTTTTTCATTATTTTTTAAATGCCTGATAACTCATCCTCTCCTTTTCTTCTGTCTTTATGAGCATCAGATTTGTTGTTTCTGCTTTTTCAGATGGGAGAGCTATTCTACTAATCTTCCTGCTGCGTGGTTCCTCCTTTGTTATGTGCATGCAGGAAGGTGCAGAAGTAGTAAACAGAACAGAGGTAATAAAATAATTAAATGATTTTACTAATCTAGCCAACAAGACTTCAGATAATTATTTTCTGATTTGAACACTGTAAGGTAGCTATTGCAATCAAGGCAACTAGAAAAGAACCCCAAGAGCACAGATGTTGTCATCTGTGATACATCAAAGGGACATAGTTACTGTTAAAGGAAATAGAAAACTCAAAGTGTTTTATACAAGACACAGAGTTGGCAACTACAAAAGACATTGCCATATTTAAATAGTTTTTTAAACAAGGTCTGAGTGGTGAAGATCAGTTGGCTACCTATTCTCATGTTTCCAAGTAGAAGAGATTTAAAGTGCCACAAGGACAATGTGTTAACTCCAAGAGGACACAAGCTTTCACTAAAACACAGTGTGAGAAATCAGTATTTCCCTTGTGTAGCTGCTTGATTTTGAAACTTGTTTGACAGCTAGCCTTTCACTGGACTTTAGACAATAATTTCACCACCACAAACTGCCTCCTTTAGAACTTATATGGAAGAACTGAGTGCTTCCTAAGATATCAAACTAAATTTGAAATCTTAAATGAAAATTTTCATCAGCAGCCCTGGCTTCCTTTGTTAACAGCAGTTAAAAAAAACCCCAAACCATCAAACACACAATTAAATACATTTTCCATTTCCAGTTAAGGCAAATCAGTCCCACCCAAAATTACTAGTTAAATAAAAAGTTTCTTCATGGTTCAGTAAATTAACTGCTATTAACAGGAGTTACAATCAGGTTGTTACTTCCTTGAGGTCAGTTCTCAATGCAGCCAAAAACAATCTGGCTTCACTTTGCATTGTTCTCAAAACGGACATATTGAAGGGAAAATCATAAGTGCTGGGCCCTGATAGCTGTAATTATTCTTGTGGTGTACACACAAAAAAAGGAAAGCGTGACGTGAGAGATACAACCGAATTGCTATTTGCACTCTGTTGACCATGAGGAAGAGATGGCTGTTGAAGTACATCTCATGTCTTTTAGTCATCAGGGAAAGGTGCCAGAACAGAATTTCAGTACAGCAACTTCTTGAGCACAAGGGCAATATGCATTCACACACAGGGAAGAAGGAAAGGCACAAAATGGGTGTCATAAACACTAACCTGTCAGCCACTAAGAGCTGGTACCACAGTAGATGAGAATCTGGCAGCAAGATTTACCTGTGAGGTGCAGAGGGAAGATGAAGATGAATAACTGACCCATAGTTGGTGTGGATTTGGTGGATGGGGAGGGGGTGTGTGGTACACACACGAGGTAGTAGTGAAAAAATGTTCACCTGCACTGGGCTGGTGTGAAAACAGTGAAGACACTATAACATATATATCTAATATTGTGCTATAATACATAAAACGAATCCTAGAACTACAGAATGGTTTAGGTTGGAAGGGACGTCAGAAATCATGTAGTTCCAACCTCTTGCCATAGGTAGCGACATCTTTCACCAGACCAGATTGCCCAGAGCCCAACCAGCCTGGCCTTGGACACTTCCAGGGGTGAAGCAGCCACAGCCTCCCTGGGCAACCTGTTCCAGTGCTTCAGCACCCTCACAGAGAGGAAATTCTTCCTTAGATTTAAACTAAATCTCCACTTTTTTAGCATGAAGCCATTCCCCCTTGTCCTGTCAGAGTTACGCATAAAAAGTCCCTCTCCAGCTTTCCTGTGCTTTCTTCTCAATAACACACCGCAGTGAGAAGCCCGCGATGCCAGCGGGCAATGAACCGGGCAATGATCGGGCTCCTGATGTGGTTAATTCCCGGTGTCTGCTGCACGGCTCCCTCCCACCGGGCAGCGAGTCAGGAGGGGACAAGAGCGGGCTCTGGCTGCCCAGCCCCAGCTCAGTGTCAGAGTTCAGCGAGTGTTCAGGACCAAACCAAGCTCGGACTCTTCCCTGCGCTGCCAGCTCATCCTCGGGGCGAGGAGAAGAAGCGCAGCGCACAGGACGGGCGGCCTGGGGTTGATTTACACACCCCACCCCGGCTCCCTCTCGTACCTCCTGCTTCCTGCTTTTGCTTATAAAAAAAAAACAAATCACAGAAGGCACCGGCTGCGGCAGCCGCGCCCCGGCCTTCCCGGGCGTGCCCGGTTTGTCCCCCGCCAGCAGCTGCCACGGCCGCCAAGCAGCGCCACCAGCGGCACAGGCATCGCCTGCAGTGCCGCAGCTTGGTCCTAGGGGGCGCCGCGAGAGCAGAACACCGACCCGCGAGGCACGCAGGCGCGCGGCCGTTAAAGCGTGCACGCGGGGAGCGTTCCGCCGGGCGCGCGAGCGCGCAGCACGAGCTCCCCTCGCAGTGTGTGTGGGGGGGCAGTGGTGCTAGATGGCGGGAGTGGGGAGCACGAGCGCGGCCGTTAGCGGGCGCGGGAACGCGATGCTACGTCCCTCGCACGAGCGCGGGCTCACCCCCCCCCCTCCGCGCACGCCGCAGCGCCTCGGCCG
>VZRI01012193.1:708835-742704 GCA_013397515.1 Upupa epops | reverse complement strand
GGCTCCTCCTAAGGCCGCTGTGGAGAAGCCAGCAAGCAAACCCGTGGTTGCAATCCCGTCCCCTCGCACAGCCCTGGTAGTTCCACACACACCACACATAAACACACCATCCCCGCCCCGTCCAGCAGCGTCCGCAGACCGCGCAGGATGTGCCCCCGCGGACACAGCCCCGGGGAGGTGTAGGGCAGCGGGAGGTGGGATGAGGCGCGGCATGGGTTTTGGGGCGGGGGGACGTGAAGGGAGACGGGAGGTGATGGGAGACGGGAGCTAAGGAGGCAGGAGGGGAGCGACGCGTGTCTGTTCGTGTGGAGGGAGGTGAGAGGGGAGCAGAGACGCAGGGTGGGCGCCTGCAGGCAGGGAGGGATGGGTGGATGGACGGAGAGAAGGATGGCGGGTGAAGTGCGAGCCGCTCTACCACGAGAGGGTTAAACCCGCCCTTGTGCTGAAGGAGGCGAGAAAAGTTCAGGCTGGCTCTCGGGGGCGGGGGACAGAGCTGACAGGATTTTTGTTTGATCAAGTTGACGCTTAGGTGCTTTGTTTTTAACTTGCGTTTATCCCGGGTGGACTTCTCTTGTAACTACTCCTTTCTTCTTAATAAGGGAGGGGGCAGGGAATCTCCCACGAAACTTTTCCTCTTACGGAAGGCGGGACTGAAACAATACCCGATGCATTGTTCAATGTAAAACCCTCAGCGCTGGGGTTTGGGGATTTTTTCATTTATTTATTTATATATTTTTTCGGTCCGGTTTTACTGCCGCTGCTGCCGCTGTGATTGCGCTTTGCCTCTTGTGTTTACAGCTTCTACGAGGGAGAGACGCTCAGAGAAAGAACTAGGATCCCCGGGCTGCATAAACAAGGAAAGCCGGAGACCATCTGAGCAAAGCTGGAAGGATTTCACCTTGTTGCTGTTTGTTTTGGGGGATTTGCTCCCCCCCTCTCCGCCCCGCACACCATTCAGCTGAGGGGCTGGTTTCTTTGCTGCCTCCACAGCCGGCCAGAAGAAAAGCTCTTTGCGTGTTTGAGGTGATTTCTGTCTTGGGCTTCCTGCAAGAAAGAAATCAGCACCAATCTTCTAGGAAGAGGGAGATGTGATCAACTGAGGTTTTCCCTACCTCCGGCTGAACGTGAGAGTTCAAGTGACATCGGCAGTGGCCTGTGGCTGATTGACTGCAAAGAGAGCTGGAATCACAGCCAGAGCTGCTCAATTTACCTGCTCGAGGACCCTTCAAACCCTTGTATTGACGGTAGAGATTTGTATCCAAAAGAAAATCGGATTAATATAAACTATGCAGAGCTTTGCGGGGATATCTGGAGACTACCCTGTCTGCATGGCTAATCTTGAAATTGTCTGAAGTAAATCCTGAGCACAAGGAATAGCGAGACACTTTCAATTAGGCTTGCTTTTTTTTTTTTTTTATTCCAAGAGAATTTAACACTTCTATCGCAGTTTTTGCAGCAGGATGGGACACATGCTAGAAAACTCACCACGCTTTCTAAAACCCGCGGGGGTAACAGTTTCCATCATCGTTGCGGTATGAAAGGTACTCTGGATTGTCTGCTGGTGGCTAAGATGGATCAGTCTTTCTCTGCTCCTGTTAGCGATGTGCTGAAGGATCCGGATTTACTGAAACACTGACGCCTATAAACTTGCTCCCTCTCTGTTGAAGGCGTTGGATGTGACAGCGCAGAGAAACATGTGTTTCACATTTCTGACTGGTTGTTTTGGTGCAATCAATACCTCCACAAGAAACATTGACTTAGGTGGCGATTATCGTACCGGGAGGCACACGGAGTGCTGCTGCCGGGCTGCATGCAAAGTGAGCACAAATCAAAGAGTCCAGCGTGGCTGTGAAGTGGGGGCTTTGCTTGCCCCCAAACTCCGGGGCAAAGCCAGCGGGGGATGGTCCCAGCCCACCGCAGAGAGCCCGGCCTCGGGGTGCGGATTGAGCAGTGGCCGGAGCGCTGTCAGGAGAGACGAGCACTCGGATCCGGTGGAGATCAGTGAGGCAATAACGGTTCAAAGGAAGGTGGATCGCGAAATTATTGCCCGGAGGAATAGCAGGCGAGGCGGAATGATGATAAAGTTAAACTTCTGTTTCATCTTCTGTCGGGGATGGTGGGCGTTTCTGTTGCTCCAGCTCCACATGTTGCAAGCACTGGCACAAGGTAGGGCTAGAGACATTTTTGTTTATAGAAATGCTGCATCTGCCTTCTAAGAGGAAGGGAATCTCGCTCTTATACAGACAAACCCCTTTAGTTTATCCTTATCAGAGGTAAACTGCGGAATTCACACTGTTTTCATGCAGTGATGGTCGTTTCTTACACACAACCATTTCTTTATGAAACAGAGATTTGTAGACTGTACCTACATGTTTCTCTTTCTCATCCTATCCTCCCCCTAATCCCAACCTCCCACAAAGAATCAAAAATCCAGTCGTGACCAAACCTGCTTTTTTATTTACTTAAATACATCTCTATGTTTCTGTGCTTTTAGGCAGCAGAAGAGTTAACTGCCTGTTGTGTGTGTGTGTGTGTGTGTGCTTAAAAACACTGTGCACTGAGATAAGTTATTAGGAGAAGGGGAGTCATAAATCCTCCGACTAGAACTAAATCGGGCATGTAAAAAGAATTCTTTAAACATACTATTCTATGCAAGGCTCGGTTGGAGCATTGTTCATTTCTTTCGGATTGCCAAGAAACATTTACCCGAGACAAAAACTGCAATTGATTCCTATCTGAGCATTTCCACATCACAGATCCTTGCAGTCAAATGAGTCACTTGTAAACGAAGGGCTAGAGTCGACCAATAGACTTTAAATATCAAGTGTCAGTCACTTTGCATGTAAATTCCCTTCTCCAAAAAAAAATTGCCAAATGTAGTCTAATTCTTAATAATCCTTTGACAGAGTAAACAATAAATGGCAGGCAGGAACATTACAGTTGGCTGCGCCAAATAACACGCTGAACAAACGCAGCTTTCACTTTTCTTTGCTGGGTCGAGTTTTATTGCTGTGTGCATTGTCTGACTGGAGTGGTATGTGTAGGACAATGCACAACTGTGTTGTGTGGGACGACGAGTTAGTTATTAAAAGCGGAAGTTAATGCTCTATGAAGGGGAATGGTCTTTGTGTTTTACTTCTTTGTTTTCAAGTATTTCATAGGGAACAACGGTGCATTCAGTTTTAATAACTGGATGGAGCTTGTGTGTTGAGGAAGAGGGGTTATAAGCCAAGTCTGCTGTAGTTTGACTGCTCAGGATTTACTACTGCATCCTCAGAAAGTTTGGAGCCGCAGGATACAGAAGAGTTTTAATCCAGTGTTTAATAATGGACTCCACCCTCATAAACCTTTCTCAGTGCTTTGTTTATGCTGTCATTGCTATTCCCTAACTGCTCATGCCTAGGCCTGCAAGCCCTGACAGGGTATTGTTATTGTGAAACAAGACATACCTGAAATAATTGTCTCTGCAAATTAAAATTCACATCATTCCCCCCCCACCACTTGTCCCCTCTTTTTTGTTTTTTTGGTAGTTGTTGATAGGTGCCAATGTGATGGCTCATTTTGGAAGACAAATGCTAATGATTCTCAGTGTTTACATGAAAAATGCAAAGAAAAAAATCATATAAGGCGGTTTTAAGTGCCAGTGATTCAGGAAGCAGTTGAGATGCCATGTAAAACAGCTCTCTGTGCTTTAGTAGTAAACTAGCCAGCTGATTGGATTAGAAAGTGAACTGAAACTTTTGTTTAGCCCATAGATGTTTTCATTAGTGTGTTTGGGCTTGCTAAACGTTTGAATAGTCTCAGTTTTAGATATTGTGTATCTCAGGGAGTTACACAGTGTTTACAAACTGTCCTGAAGAAAAGCCCCCAACAGCAACTTAGTTTCACCCTTAGTTGAAAGGGGGAAGGGGAAGTAAAGACAGTAAGAGATGCTGTTTCTGGAGAAACCTTGTTGCAGATCAAGGTAGGCAGTTTAGAGGACACAAAACAATGAAAGATAAACTCTTATATAATGAAGAAACAAAATGCATTAGCATCTAATGCAGAACACGTCCTCTAAAATTAGTCCTCTAAAAGATCTTTGACACATAAACCAGCACAGAGGTTTATGAAACGGGATGCTTCTATTAGGTTTTGACAACATTTGTATTCATTTATTACTTACAGTTCTTTTTTGCACTCTGAATTCTAATGCATTCTAATACATTCATCATTTTTATGCAAAAATTTACTTTAGAGAGAAGATGGCAATTTTTATAAAAGTCCTTCATGAAAATGGAAATTCTGCTACCGCCACTGAAAGTTTTTAATGGAATGATGTGGTCATATGCATGAGAGAATTACATTACTCCAATCCTTTTATGTGATAAAAAAAATGAACATCCTAAATATATGGGCCATGGCTATTTTGAATGAATCATAATACTGTGCTATAACCAGCTAATGTTTCTATAATAACTATTTCAACATTAAAGACATAAGAAATATTTCAGGCATACTGAAATGCACGTTCTTAGTTCATAGGAAACAGATTAGACAAAGTCATTGAGATTAAGTATTTTATACTCCAAGGTGAATGGAAGAAAAGGTTTTCAGCTGCAACAGGTTGGTTGAGTGTTCTCTAGACTTGAAAGATCATACATGTGAAAGCAGATGCAGAGGCAAAGTGTAGATAAAGCCACTTGTAAATTCATTTTGTACTTAGTGCTTCAGATTGTCTCTCTTCTAGTAGTTGCCTTACGTAATTAGATATAACGATTTATTTGATACTTTTTTCCTTTTCAGAGTGAATGTAATTATTATGGAACATACAGTGGTTTATGGTACTGAATAATAAAGCATTATCTTTGCACCTTAGCATTGCTAATGCAGATCTTCTTGTTATGGGAGTGATTTTTCTGGGTAGAAGCATACAGATGACAGAGGGGGTGGCTTGTCCAGTGAGTGTGGCCTAGAAGTGTAATGCTTCCACTCCTGTGATGGCTGCAGAGCTGCACAGATGTCCATTCAGACTATATGTGCATCTCTTGCAGCTCACTATGTTGACCCATCTGTGAATGGGAAGCTTGTCAGAAGAATTAACCAGTATGAGTCTGACCACTGTTGCACGCTTCTTTGTTGACTCGGTTTTTCATGCCTGCTGGCCTTTGCCATGATGCCTATTCTCATGGCATTTTTGTTAAATTTGAGTATTAGGTGCTATTTAGCCTCGAGTCATTGTGTGTCATCAAATAGTGATGAGTTGCTAATTGATAATCACTATAATTATCAAATTAGAATTCATGAGGTGATGGTAGAAGTGAGTCATTTGGACACAGTAACTATGGTACTTGGGAGTACATTATCCTGCAGTGACCTCTAGCTCAGTGGTCTAGCATGCCTGGGCATAGGCATAGAGCTGGGTACAGGATTGGAATGTATTGGTTAGGTATGAGTTTAACAAACACTGAAGTACAAAACACTTCACTGAGGTACAAAATGTGTACTAAAATACTAGAATATTTGTTTGGGAATAGAAGAATTCTGCTTATTTAAATAAGTTGGAAGTTACTAAAGGCTACTCCCCATGAATCTTAATGGATTTAAGTACCTTCCCCTTGTCTCCTTTTGTTGAGCAGCAAAAGAATGGTTAGAAAATATACTTCTTTCGATTGCTGGCTGTTTTCAGAATGATTTTAAAATAGATTAAAGCAGTGCAAAACTTTAAGCTTCTCCAGCAGGAGATGGATATCTTTAAATATTAAGAAAGAGAGCTCGTCTGGTTTTCTCTTAGTTTTACAGCAATGGAAGTATAAGCTTTTTATGCTACTTGATCAAAACAGTAATGCAAAATCCTACATGTACCTGAATGTGCATTTAAGATGATACTTATATCTGTTACGATATGGAAGATAGAAGCAAAGGTTTCTGGGGCCCAACTGGTGTAACTTTGTTTAAGTACAGAATGTGTTTTCCAGCAAATAACAAACTGCACTACATACGGTGATGATAAGCAACTTGCATAGAGTAGTTGTTAGAAGTGCAGAGATGGTTAAATGTGAGGACAATACTTACTAGAGAAAGTATTTTGAATTAGATGTAGAATATGCATTTCTAACTCCAGATAATCTCACAATTTATTGGAAGCGCCATTTGCATTTGATTTATCAAACTTTAGATGAATGGATTAAATATCTGTTAGTTTTTAAACTGGCAAATTCTTTGAAAATATGCTCACATAAATGTTGATTTCATACATTACCAGCAGACGCTTAGACCGGGAATGACCTAGGTGTGTGGGGAGAGGTTGTGGCACTTATGCTGTGCGACTTCACATCGCTCAAAAAGGGTGGAAGGAAATCAATGTCCATGGCTTACAGCAGTAGAAAGCCTGTTCTGGAATGTTCTGTTACCTCTGTATAGTTACGTATTTTGAATTAGAAAGCCAAATACTGGCTAGTATTTTAAGGATTGTCTGACTAATTAAATAAACCATAGAAATTTAAAAAAACAGTCTTAAATGGAATTATGAGGAAGCTGTCAAATGAAGGGCTTGGGCTTTCCTGTGTTACAAGGGGTTGTTTTTTAGCATGTTTTATTGTTATTACCAGTACTTGCTTATGAGTTTTGAACGCACTCTTGATTCAAGTATAAGAGTTTAATGCATCTAGCAGCCTTGTATATAGCCTTATCTGAACAACAAATTCTGAATTGATTAGTTATTTGGTTCACTTGGACTTCCTCATTATAATGAATCTGAGCAAAGTAGGGGCAACTGGATTTCTCACGGAGTAAACTCTTGTTCATGCTGAATCCATGCAGGAATAGACCTTTCTGTCTTTGTGCATGTACACACATAATATATTTAAATAATTTTTAATGAGCAAATATTTATTGGCCCTTTCAAAATTGTGTTTTCTTTAAGTTACAACATGAACTAGAATGATTTTGTAAGATTTGTGCGGAGACTAGAAAATACTGCAAGTAAGGCAGCTTGTGTATCTTTTATCTGAATTCTTTGTGCTTGTGCATTAGCTTTAAGTTTAAATTAATACATACTATTTCACAATACTACTTAGAGCTGACAGAATACTTCTCACTGATGAGCTCTTCAGCATTTTGCTTTCTTGTCAATGCTTGGCTCCATCTTTCATTTACTGAAAGCAGAAGACTTGTGTGGAGTAAAGGAAGAAATGTTAGCAGCTATTGGATTAGACTGGTTACAGTTATTACAGCTGCAAAGCAGGTGATTGGTGAGACTTGGTTTCTATTTCTGAAAGGGAGGGGGAATACTCAAGGGAGTGTTTTGTAGTGAATAAAGACTCTTCACTTCATGTGGCTCAAAGATGACCCTTCATCACCCATGTAGCTCATATAGAACAGAAATAAAACTCCATGAAAGATCTGTTCCTGAAGATGTTGGGGTTTCTGAAGTTATTTCTGCCTGTGCTGATGTTGGTCTTGTTACGGACAAGCTCAGCCGATTTTTTAATTTTAGTTCTCTTGGACTCTTCTGATAAGTGGCCTCACACGTAGCCTAGTTACATTTATTACATTGGAACTTCATGCCTTCTTTAAGCAACTGTGTTGATTTCTCATTTTGTTGGTTATAAATAGGTTCTAAAGAGATGTGATTTTTTTCCCTGTAAGTAAAACTTTGTGATTCGTTTATGGATATGGTCTTTGAAATATCACAGCCTTGGAGCTTCCAGTAGCTTTGTAGGAAACTGTTCATGTAGCACTTGCAGGTCTGAGTTCAAAGTGTTTCATGGCAGAGAAGGGTAGAACCTTCTATTTTAATGTGCGTAGTAACTTACTTTTAAACATCTGTGACAGGTTTTGTAAGATCTATTCATTATACCAATACCTGGCTACTAAACCTCCATAGTATTTATACACTGTAACTTGAACATTAGGTTTCCTAAGGGTTATTTTCCATTCTGCTCTTGCTACAAAAAAATAATACGTCTCTTCCCAGAATATATAATTGTCTGTTGCTAATCATATGTTTTATCTGTGAAATGCTGCTGACGTGTAAGACAAACAGCACACTCACCAATACTAAAAATGTAGATCTAGGCTTTTTAAAAGAGGTGGGTTTTTAAAGTGCATTTTCGGCTGTTTCGCTTTCTGAACTCGCTCCAACTGGGGTCACATAAGCATCAGGGCCAATGCAAAAGAGGTGATGGGAATGCATGGCTGGGGGCCATGACCCTGACAGCCATCACTTAAGATCAGTTTAAATTGTCAGAGAGTTTTCAGGCTTGGACAAAACACAAGGGAAGGTGCACTGCCTAACTTCTTACAAACTTGTGGAGGCTGCTATTCCTGGGTAGCAAATAGAAAGGTTAGTGCCTCTAAAGGGTGCTTTACATGACTTTGCATTTCTTCTCTGAAAGACTCTTCCAGGGAGTTTGCCCTCTGTTAGATGGAATCTTCCAAAATAGTCTTCCTAAGCTAAACTTGTAACTGCTAAAGTTAGGTTCCATAAATATTCCCCTTAATTCCCTTACAGCTTAATTCTCAAAATCCATAATGGTTTTTCTTAAAAAAAAACAACTTTGTATCTGAAGTTGCAAAGCCACATCTATTTATGTATTAAGTTTGTGTCTAATATGCAGATTCACCTGGGAAAAATGGTAATTTGAGGTCCAACAACTGATAGAAAGAGGTCTTTAACACCCCATTATGTGGAATGCAGAAGTGGATTGTACCACCTTATGTCACGCCATCCAGATAACTTCTGAAGTGGAATGTTTGATAAATGGTGAAATACTTGCAGTTTTTAGGCAGATAACTTGAATCTCTAATCCTGTTTTTCACATTTCCATGCTCTATTGCCTCTGCCTGAAGAGAGAGTTGATTCTGGTAGATAAATCATTGTCCCCTAGGCCTCTTTAAACCACTTTATGGTCTTGCAAGCCGTAAGCCATATATTTTTCTAATAAACTCCTAGGTCTAACAACTTATCTAAAAAATAATTTGTTTGGTATAGTTCTTTTGGACAAGAAAGTAGAGAATAATGAAACATAGCTCAAGTACATGTTGCCAAAATACCCCCACATTGATTTGAGGCTGAAATTGAAGTTTGTAACTCTTTATTGTTTGAGCACATCCAAAGAAGCGCAATGAAGATGGTGAAGGGGCTGGAGCACAAGTGCTCTGAGGAGAGGCTAAGAGAACTGGGTGGGGACCCTAGCCTGGAGAAAAGAGGCTCAGTAGAAACCCTGCTATCTTCAATTACCTGAAAAGGCGGTGTAGCACAGTGGGGATCAGCTGCTTCTCCCAAGTAACAAGTGATGGGACGAGAGTAACAGACCTCAAATTGTTTGCTTGGAGGTAAAGTTTGGACATTAGGAGAAATTTCTTCCATGAATGAGTTGTCTAACATGGGAACAGGCTACCCAGGGTAGTGGTGGAGCCCCAATCCCCGAAGGCATTTAAAAGATGTGAAGATGTGGTGCCAAGGGACTTGGCTTTCTGCTGGGTTAATGACTGATCTTGATGATCTTATATCTCTCTTGCAACCAAACTGACTCTGTGATTACACAAAGAATCAGATCTGGTAGACGCTACCTTCATCCTCAGACTCATATTGTGCAACTCTCTATTTATTAGTTGAGAATGCTGTGGCTTCGGTACGTGTTTTGGCATTGAATTCACAGGAATGTAGCAATGCTACATTTTTGGGAAAGGTACTAAGAAAATAATGGAACTGTAATGCAAATATGTCAAATGTTAGCCACTGAAAAAAAACATGTTTTATAGTGTTGCTGTTTGCTCACCTAGCATTTGTGTTAAATGCAGACTGAGTACAGCCCAGTCCTTACTATCTTCCTTGCATGCTGGGGAATGTCCCTTGTTTGTTATTTCTTATCTGTCAAGAAGTGCAAAAGACATTCATGACTAAGTACTTCTGAAAGAACTAAATGGTATGCAGTGATTGGAAAAGAAATATGTGGTGCTAGGCCATACTTGCAATTCAAAGATAATACGTTTATCATAACATGGAACACATGGCAAGCAACTCACTGCTGTAGTATTGAAGTGGGTGAGAGAACGTAAGGGGGATTCTCTGTCAGAATTACCAAATGGGTGTACTTCTAGTGTAGCTTTAAGTCCTTTTGAATCTGTGCATGTAAAGATACAACTAACTCATCTTGTGGATTGTTATTTTTCCTTCAGTATCAAGAGACTGAACAAACTCAGATTCTAACCTATCATACAACATTTGTAAAATAGGACCCTTGTGCTTTCTCCTCTGTTGCCCCCATTATTTAGGATAAATGTTTTGTCTATGAACTAGCACATCCTTTAAAGTCTCCAAGTGCTCTTTTTTTGTTTTAATGCATCATAGTAGCTCAGCTGATAATGAGTTGGAGATACTGTTGTCCCATGATGAAGACGGTCTCATTGTTTGTTTGTATGCCCATTTGTGTGTCTCACTATTGTCTTATATTTGCTTTATTCTTTTGTCCCAAGTTGAAAGAGCCTCTACCACAATGTGTTTCTGTCCTCTGATTATTGTTCCTGCATGCTATTGTAATTCAAATAATGCCTACTGCTAGTAAAGTACTGAGGTGATATTTTAATATCCCTGGTTCTACATGTGAAATGTAGAACAGATTCCTTAATTATCCTCTAACTGAACGCAGAACAGATTTTCTAGGACACTTGTATTATCTGAAGCAGGGCTTTTATTATGCTGGAAGACCTTGTTCACAGCAGATAATCAGAAAGGTTTTTTAATAGTAGATTATCCCAGGCATTGTTTTTAAAAAATGTTAGAGAAAACTAAGACACCAGAGGTAAGAATAGTAACTCCTGTATTCCCCCTTTTGCTATTTTTAATGTCATGAAGACGTTCGATTTAGTTTTCAAGAGGGAGTAACTGAAGTTACTTAAAACCATTTTGATACATGCTACTTCAAACACCAGGTTTAAAGGTACGTGCTGTCAACTAACTTACCATTTTCCTTCAGGTTTATGTTTTTAACAAACATAACTAGTTAATCCTTTGTCATGAGCAACATTGGACCTGTCTTAAATGGAGAGAAATATGTGAATTGTTGTTAAATTAATTTCCTGCATTGCCATGTGCAATCACCACAGAAAATACAACACATTTTTTAAAAAATAGCATTTTTCTAGTTATCTTAAGCTTTGCTATCTTTTTTAATTTCTATGTCGTCTTCCCTCTTGGAGTTTGTATGCAAGACTTCTATCTTTTAAGAATTACTTAGAGGTCCATGAGATTTTTTTCCTCTTGAGAAGAATGCATACAGTAACATGTTTCCTATTCACTGAGTCTAATTGTACTTGTTATCCATACAACAAAGCCTGAGATGACACTTTTAAGCCATTCTGTTCATGAAAATGGGAGAACGGGTTAATTAATTCTACCTTAATTCAATTAAAAAATAGGCTGGTGATGCTATTGTTTAGTGAAGTCATTGGCATTAAAATTTCAGGTGACTCTGAGGATGGATCTCTCTTTTTTCCACAAGTTTGATGAAGCAATGATCAGACCAAGGCAGATTTCATAACTCTGTGTTCTGAAAACTTATTTCAAAGTAATTTATGTTGTACCTAACATCTTTATTTCGAGTTGCTCTAGACTAGTGTTGATAGCAATCTTCCTCAGATTTAATACTTTTCATGATATACGAATTATTATTAGCATTTAATGGGTCAAATATTTATGCATATTTTTCTGAATATTCAGTTGAGAGTTCTGTGTTAATGACAGTCATGTCAAACTCAAAACTTTTAAGTGCTGGTAATTCAACATTACATTCACTATGTAAATGTATCGTAATTAAAATGATGCCTTGTCAATCCCCTTCATCTTTCTCATAAATGTAATTTTCAGCTCTTGTATAGTGGATATAACAATGTCTTCTGCTACCCCAAAACTGAACAGACATATTTATGGCATACTGGTGTCAATACAAAGTTGCAATGTCATGCCTGTTCAAATTTGGTGAGTGTAAATAATTAACTCTGCCACAGAAATGCTCATAAGATCCAAAACTTAACATGTGGACATTTTTCAGTGTTGAGCTCCACTATAAAACAATTAGTAGAGCAACCAGTGAGAAAATATAAGATGACTTTGGACCTAAAAATGAAAAACTGTCACCAGAGGAAGATGTAGGCAGATAAAGTTGTTAACATTGCCTCAGACAGAGTGGTGGCTGCCCCTGAGTGGCTGAGTCCAAACTGGCTCAATGAAAGAATATTCTTTCGTTTAGTTTCTGTTCTCACTAAGTAGGATTGTGTTTTCATTGCCCTTAAAATTGTTGGTTTCATTGTGCTAGTTAATAAATCAGGGATTAAATCAAAGATCAGTAAGTGGAAGATCTTTTTCAATACTTACAAATGACAAAACCCAAAAGCTTTTACCCATTGGTAAGTGCATTAATAAAGGGAAGTGATTTATCCGTATTAACTGTTGGCAGGTGAATTAGGAGACAATATTTTTAATCTAATTTTATTCTATGGTTCAGTTACATCAGTGCCAGTGTAAACTCTTCAGCCTAGAAAGAATCTCTCTGTTAGAGTGAGTATTCTCAGCTAAAGTTACAACTCAAGAGGTTTTCAGTCACCATGTACTAGTGCAACTGGAAAATAACAGAAAGCTTAGCTCCTCTTGATCACTCTGCTGACTCGGTGAACAAAGGGAGAGTACCTGTCAATCTGTGCACATACAGTTTGGTCAAAGGAGTTCATAGCTTAGTCCTAACAATGCTGTTTAATATCATCCTGTCGGTTTTGCAGAAATCAGATCAAAGTTTTGTAATCTATATTGAAAAGAAAGTGGCCAGTATTTTCTGATTTTCACACCTAGATGTTAGCAGATGTTAGTACGCATAAAAATGGTTCTCATAAAACACCTTACTGTTCTGAATACCTTTCTATAGAGCTACATTATAAATGCTGATTAGCCAGTTTTTGTTACTCACTATAGTGGAGTAAGTGTTAGCTGTCACTTTATTAGAATTAATGGTATAACTATTCACGTTTACTTGAAATTCATTGCGGCATGAAATGCTTAGGCATTGGTGCTCACGTAAATTATGGCACATTGCACATTTTTTATAAGCAATTAGTGAGTGTTGGTGTTGGGCTTGTGCAGTGCGTCTAGTTGTCACTCATACTTCTGAATTTAGCTGAACATCCTTATCTGAGTGTTTACCTGAGGAGTTCTGTTGGAACTACTAAGATATGCGACAAAGACAGTGAATATTATATAAGCTGCAAAACCAAGAACATGTTTCCTGTTGTTTGCTTAATCAGAAGACCAGAAACAGGACATGACTGCCTTGACTGAAAAGGCTCCTAAAACCAGTACTAGGGTTGCCAGATATGAGTTTCTCATAATTCAGTCAAATCTTACGTTCTCTGTGAGAGGCAAATGTCAATCTCATACCTGTTTGCAGCCCTCAGGCACTTTTGCAGACATCCAAGAGTCTCTGCTGTCTTGAAATTCTGGAAAAGTGGCTACATGCTGAATAAACTGCATATGCGTACTTGGTCAGATGCTGCATCGAGGCAAATAAACCACAAGAAAGAACTTTATCAGAGCTCACGCAGTAAGCTGACAGGTTGAGTGTATTGTACGCATGAAGAACTGTCCATAGTGATTGATACAGCGGGGGTTTTAGAAGACTTCAGTGTGTTCAAACCCTCTGAAGTTCTATTGGTGATGCTGGTCAGAAGTTCTTTTACTTTTTTTTGTAGGCAAAGGATTACATCTACATAGAAAGGAGTTTTAAATTAGCATATGATTATTAGGTATATTAGTGCTTTGCATAATTATATTTTCCAAAAATTACATTTTAATGTTTCTGTCTTGTTTTTAATACTTCTTTTTTAGCAGGTTATTTTA
Organism: Upupa epops; assembly: GCA_013397515.1. Lineage (NCBI taxonomy): Eukaryota > Metazoa > Chordata > Aves > Bucerotiformes > Upupidae > Upupa > Upupa epops. The sequence goes on along the minus strand of VZRI01012193.1, from coordinate 728,834 downwards.
GCATTTCTGAGAGAATGTTTTGTGTCATTTGGCATTAAGTTCAATAATTGTATCCTATGGCATTCAGAACTGTGACCCTCAGGGTGACACATAAGAAAGAAAGTATTGTTCTAGGGATAATTTGCACTCTTACTTCCTTCTCCTCTGCTTCACCTGCTCATCTAAATTATGCTGGCTGAAGCAATGGGGTGATAAAGCAGAGAAAAAAGCCATGGAGGTAAGAGACGGAAACAGTATGAATAGAGCCCAGCCTCTTCCTTAATTATCTAAAGCTGTGTGAAAACAGTAATACTGAAGTAATAGTCTAAAATGTTGTGACCATAATAACCATTAAGATGCGTTTCTTAAGCCAAACGACATACATCAGAGTGGAATATTTCTGTTTCAGATAGAGACATTAATGCAATGTCTTGTGTTATGTATGATGCTGTAATTTACTGGAGGAGGTTATAAAATTAATTTTGGTGATGTAAATACATATATTGCTGAATTTTAGATTTCTAAGCGTAATTTGTGTTTATGACTACCTCTAAATGTAAGTTCATTTTGTACCTAGTGCATTGACTGAGAGAAACTGTATGAAATTGCATGAACTTAAATGGAGATCTTGAATCTCATAAATCTGCATTGTGAAATGTAATCATGTTAGAGTCAAAACACTTGTGGTTATTCAATTACTTAGTCGTGCTTTTTCATATCTCTGTGTGTGCGGCAGTTCTGTCAGAAACAAAGAGTTCCACTCTTTCAGATGTACCATCTTTGAAGAAACAGCTAAAGGCAACAGGTTTCGAGCTCTTTGAAACCCTGGCTCTTTGAGTCCTTGGTAAAGGCTTGTCTATCATCCCTATTGGTCATTATCCATTGCGCTTTTAAATTTGTGTGGGAAAACTATGAAGTGCTTTATTACATATTCATAAATAGTCTTTTTCTTTTCTTCCTCATATCACACACATCTGTATTTTAGAACTTGCACAAGTTTTTAGGCTAATTGCAATGAATCCTTTTGGTGGGAGAAAACTAATGACCAATAGAAACTAATATCGTAAAAAGGAAGGCTGAGGTTTGCTTGGCTTGGTTAAACATGGTAACTCACGTAATTTTACCCATACAATAATGGGGTGTATAAAGGTAGAGGATTTTCATTTTAGCCTATATTCTGTAAAGATTTCATGTGGTGATTTTGCTTTAGAGTATTTTGAAGGATTACAGGCTTTAAGAGTTTGTACTGCTGTAATAAAATTCTTAGTAGTTTTTTTCCATGGATACTGTGTTGTGATGTTAAAACTTTCTTGGTAGAGTAATTCATGTATACAGGAGTAAGTCATACAGCTTCATTGCAGTGAAATTATGTACATTGGAGTCCTCTTTTTACTGTCATTCCATGTAATTTTTTTTTTTTTGCACATTAGTAAATAGAGGGTATTTTGGGTATGAAAATTGGTGTGATTCAGCAGGTTTCAGTTCCAGTCTACTCAGATTGCTAATGGAAATAATATGCTTTCCAGGTAAAAGGACAGGTAAAAGGATTTTATGGTGCAAATACTTGTCTTCTGGGACATAATTTTCATAGCATAGAATGTGTTTTGGTTTTGGTTTTGTGGGTTGGTTTCGGTTTTATTATATGTTGTACTTTGGCTCTATATTAGAGGCTTAAGAAAATAAATAGAATGAGGTTGTTGAGAGTTTCAAAGGCATCAGAAGTTTGTTAAACAGAAATTTTGTTTGAACCAGGAAAAGACAAGACATGAGACTGTATCTTCATGTGTACATTTTGACTAATGCTGCTTGCCAACATGCAGAGAGCTGTCTGATGACTCACCAAGTTAGGAAAAGGCAGCCATCATCTTCAATCTTCTACTGGAGCATGTATGAGCTGTTTAATTGGATATTTTTCCTAAGTTTTAAATCTTAAATGTAGTTGTCTGTGAATGTGTCCTAGACTGAAACATCAACACTGAATTGTGAATTGTGTTTTACACTACTTGGCTACTCCATATGTTTAGATCCTCAATCACAAGGTGGCAATATTTATTCTAAACTCTTGCCATTCCTTTCATTAGATCTAAATGAAAGATACGTGTTCTTAGTAAATGTTTAGATTTATCCTGCGTTTAGGTATTTCACAGTCCATAGAAATTCAAGTAAGTAGTGCAAAATAGCTGCTGCGATTTTAAAACTAGGATTCAAGATACCATATTTCCTTAAATATCTTTCTCCTTTCTGTAGAAACTCTTTCCTGTAAAAAAGAGCTTCTCTTATTCTCAAAGGTTTTCCTTGTCCCTGTTCCTTTTTTTGTCTCCTTTATTTGAGTTTTTGTTTATTTTTCTGTCATGTCTTTGTTTTTTATTTTTTTTGTTTGTTTGTTTGTTTTTTTATTGTTGTAGCTAGTGAAGGGACTTCTATGCAGGATGTCCTGTGTGGGACACAACAGATACACTGTATGAATGGCTTTTTCCATGCTGGGAGTTGAAGGATCTTTCTGAGTTTTTATTTATAAACCCATGATACTGTCCATCTAGACAGGGAATATGTATCTCTCAAACTTGAAGTTACAGGGGATAAAGTTCAATATGAAAACCAGTAAAAAGCTGCTGGCTCTTGCAGAGGGTTTTCTTAGAGTCTCTGGGGACTCCAGAGCTCTGCTTGGAGCTCTGCTGCAATCCTGAAGCCTCAATCCTCGGGGCAATTATTTCTCTCTCACCATTCACCATGTCAGCTTCCAGTTAATCTAACTTGTTTATTGAAATGAACATCAAACCTTTGGGCGTGCATATGAGCCACAGGTTTCAGTACATCAAACAGGTATCAGTGTGGATCTTCTCTGATCTGTGTTGTTTGTAAGACTGCAGATAGGTAGAAGAGTTTTATCTAACTCTGTGATCAGAGTGGCAGAGGAATCCTTCCCCATTTACTTTTTAAAGCTTCTTGATGGCTATTTGACCATCTCAGACCCTATTTCTCTTCATGCATCATCTGTAGAACTGTTAATTAAGTTCTGAACAATTAACCTATGCAAATTTTTGCAAGGCCAGGTTATCTGAAGGGGTGGTGAAGCACATACCCAACACAAATTTTCCTTGATATTGCAGACATCATTCATTCATTTATTAATTCATTCATTTTTTGTATATTTTTTGAAAATATTACAAGATTCAAGAGAAGAAAAACATGTATTTCTGTATTACTGAACAGCTATTTAGGGAAATTAAAGTACTTTCTCAGCTATGAATAGTAGGTTGAAAGAACTGTGCAACAAAAATATTCTTGCAGCTGTACTGCTTACTTCCTGGAAACTATGCTATTAATTCTCTAATAGGCTGTTACCAGTGCATCATAGATGTGTATGAAGACAAGATTACTCTCAGTCTAAGTGAAGAATTAGAAAAGCAGATGAATCAAACATTTGAAGATGGTTTAACTACAGTTTACAGGGGACTTTTATTGTACTCATAGGGCACTGTTAACAATATAAAAATCTGCTATTCAGAGCTTTGGATTCTTAAAATGAATGCCAGTGTAATGGGAAAAATCTGCCTCGTTATCAAAAGGAGTATTTTTTTTTCAGTCCTTGTAATTATTAATCTAAAGTTATTTTCAGTCAGTTTCTATATTTTGAAAACTTTGTCACAGAATTTGAACTATTTTTTATGAGGATTCTTGTATAACAAATTATATTCCTACTAGGCAAGATAGATGCTTAAAATACAGTTTCCTCTGGCAAGCTACTTTGTTATTGACATTAAACTAGGTTAGCTAAGTGATATATTATCACCAAAGGCAATATAATAACATACCTGTGGAATGCATTGAAGTACGTGGTAGCCCATCAACTTTGTAGAAAACCATGTTTCCAGGAGGCAGACAAATATTACTCTGACTTTATTGCTGCTTTGAAAGTTACTGACCACAATAAAGGTAAGCATAGCTCACTAATTATCCTCTAGTTTTGTTTTTAATAATAGTTTCATTTGCATATTGGTCTGCAGCCTTTAATTGTTTGTTTCCAATTAGCATTACTTTTCAGATTTTTCAAATGGGGTTTTAAAAAATTTAAAAACTGCTGGTTTGAAGTTTGTCTAAATAAATTGAGGTACCCAATTAGAAGTGTGCAGAAGCAGGCTCTTGTAAAAATACTGGATCTTATTTAGAAATGTATAGTTATTTGTTCGGTTTTTGTCCTTCACAATTTTTAACTTGAAATGTTTTGGTCCACCATAACCACTGACATCTGGAAACTTGTGTCCAGTTCTGGGCTCCTCAGTTCAGGAAGGACATTAAACTGCTTGAGAGAGTCCAGTGCAGAGCCACAAAGATGATGAAGGGAGTGGAGCATCTCCGTTATGAAGAAAGGCGGAAGAAGCTGGGTCTCTTTAGCTTGGAAAAAAACAAGACTGAGGGGTGACCTCATTAATGTTTACAAATATGGAAAGGGTGGGTGTCAGGAGGAAGGAGCCAGGCTCTGCTCAGTGGCATCAAATGATAGGACAAGGGGAAATAGATGTAAGCTGGAACAGAGGGGGTTCCACATCGAGATGAGAAGAAACTTCTTCACAATGAGGGTGACAGAGCACTGGAATGGGCTGCCCAGCAGGGTTGTGGAATCGCCTTCTCTTGAGATGTTTAAAACCCACCTGGCCTGTTTCTGTGTGACTGAATCTAGGGGATTCTGATCTGGCAGGGGGATTGGACTAGGTGATTTTTCAAGGCCGCTTCCAATCCCTAAAACCTATAATTCTGTGACTAATTGACTTCTCCATATTATCTTGGGTGAAAAAACCCTATTGTTTTGACCTTATTATTGCATTTCAGAAGGAGAAATTATTGATTGCTCACATTTTGCACAGTATCAAATGTTCCTTTCTCTAGTAGTCTCAAATTTCATTTCTTTGATCTAGTAAAAGTAAAGTAGAAAAGCATACTCTAAGTTACACGGGAGAAATAAAACTTTTTACAAATAATTTTTTCATATTTGCATTTTTTAAAATGCATGTTTTTATCTTATAAATATGCTAATCTTCATAAGCTGCGTCTGGTCTGACATATGCTATATAATTTCTTTTCAGTTCTTTGACATCAACCTAGTTACTGTTATATAGAAACAGGAAAATGAGAAAGTTCAGTGGCAAGAGAGCTGTGAGACTTTTGAGAAGTATCCATGGTGTTCAACTAGAAGTGGGCAGCTGTTAGAAGAGGACTTACAGATTACCTTCTCCCTCTGTACTCTGCCCTAGTGAGGCCACATCTGGACTATGTGTCCAGTTCTGGGCTCCCTGGTTCAAGAGGGATAGAGACTTGATTGAGAGAGTTCAATGGAGGGCCATGAATATGATTAGGGGACTGGAGCACTTACCTTTTGATGAGAGACTTTTCAACTTGAAGAAGAGGGCTGAGTGTCAAGATGAAAGAGAAAATTACTTCAAGTTGCATCAGGGGAGGTTTAGATTGGATCTTAGGAGGAAGTGCTTTACTGAGTGAGTGTTTGGGCACTGGACCAGGCTGCCCACGGAGGTAGTGGAGTCACCATCCTTGGAGGTGTTTAAAAAGTGAGTAGATAGAGCACCTAAGGCCATGGTCTGGGCGTTGGGGAGATGTTGGGAAGAGAGCGGGACTTGATGATCCTGGACGACCTCTCCAGCCATGATGATTGTATTATTCTGTGAATCTCTTTTCACTTGAGCCATGTGACAGGACAGGAGGCAATGGGTGTTAGTTGGAGCACAGGAAGTTCTGTCTCAATATGAGGAAATAAATCTTTACTATAAGGGTTACTGAGCCTTGGAACAGGCTGCCCAGGGAGGCTGTGGAGTCTCTTAGGAGAGTTTTAGGACCCGTCTGGATGCATTTGTGTGTAACCTGTTTTAGGTTACCCTCGAGTAGGACTTGATGACCCCTGGAGATCCCTTGCAACCTCTACTGATCTGTGTATCTGTGTGTATCTATGTATGCTTATTACTTTTCAGACAGTACTTTTGGGTCCACTTGGAAAAACTAAAGATACATTCTTCCAAATAAAAGAGAAAATCACTGTTAAGCATATGTTTATATTTTAGATAGCTTTATATGAAAAAAAATTATTTACTTTAGAAGTAATTAAGATAATTTTCTTAGGGGATGGAGAGGTATCAAGAAACAAAAATCACTAAACATTGAAATTGCTTGTTAATCTGTCAATCAAAGCTTATCCACATGTAGGGACAATATTGTCTAGGAAATTAAGCAAAACTAAATGATAAATTAATTCAAATTTTGTAGGTTTTTGCTAGTATAAAACTAACGAGTAAGAAAATCGAACTCAATGAACTGAAGAGGCTTATGGAAGGGGATTTATCTTTTTTCTTTTTTTTGTCAAATGTAGTAAATTCTAACTGCCTGTTGCTCTACCTCTGGTCCCCAGTTTATAGGGCTATGCAGAGGTACCTGATTTCTAAATGGAAAAAGCTATCTCAGGCAATTTGGAATAATCTAGCAGTAATAGTACAGTACCTAATGCTGGTACTCCTGGTTAAAGTGGAAAGTTCCATAATCATGTGCCTTCCCTCCAGATTGTGTGTGCAATAGAGGAAAAAACCCCAAACAATATTAGGGGCATGCAGAGGAACCTAAAACTCCTCCCTCTGAAGAATTTCCTGCTCAGGATTCCTCTTGTTTGCGTGTTTATGTTTTTGCCCTTTCCTTTCTGTACACGGATGCTTCTCTGTTTATAAGTGTATACCAGGGCTGGCTTCAGCTGGATAAGGGAAAATACTTCCAGTCTTCTTCAGTGGCCTCATCTTTCAGTCACTTTTCAGGGAACAGTTATCAAGAATTTCAGATTTGAACTTGTGCTGAAGGGCATGACTGTTCCCACATTTCATATCCTGGAGAGAAAGGTCCTGGGTCTTGCAAAAAACCAGTGTGCCTGGTTTTCTGTGTCAGCAGACAACTACAGAATCTAGTGGCACATTTATGCTGGTAAGCAAAATAGAGCAAGCATCTTCTCTGTTCCAAGGCCTTCTACCTTAATAGAACCAGATGCTGCATTTGACATGATACAATACATAGAATACAGTGGAATTAATGTATTACATTACCTATCAAAACAGGATGAGATCATTCAGTCTGTATGTTTGTAATAGTCCCTAGGAGACCCACTGAAAGCATGTCCAAGCATGGTTTGGGAGGCTGATAACCTGTGTATCACCAAAACCATGATAAGCATATTGGTGTGGAAGATCCCAGGACAATGCCTGGGGCGAGGCAATACTAAGCACAGGTACAGGCTGGGCAGTGACTGGCTGGAGAGTAGCCCTGAGGAGAGGGACTTGGGGGTGCTTGTGGAGGAAAAGCTCAACATGAGCCAGCAGTGTGCACTAGTGGTCCAGAAGGCAAACTGGATCCTGGGCTGCATCGGGAGAAATGTGGCCAGCAGGGCAACGATCCCTGATGATTCTGATTATTATTAGTACTAATATGTGTAGCTTTTATGCATGAAGGGTTTTCAGGCATTTATATGTCAGCCAACTGGATATTGTGGATAAGAAACCGAGTCTTGGAGAAATAGGTTATCAAATCTATGTTAACTTCTAGCTCCAGATAATTGTACATCCAGAATTTTCTACTTATTGATAGTAGCTGCTGAGAATCTCAAGTGCCCAGCTTTACTCAACTGACACCAAAATTGAACTGCCCAAAGCAGATGTCAAAAATCGATCATAACACATATTCTTTTGTTAGATCTTAAATGTTACACTATGTCAAAAACAGTTGCTTTTATTGTTAAGTGCTTTCTGTTCGAATTAGAAGCGAATAAGTATTATTACATGGATACTTTTGCCTTTTCTTACAAACATTATCTTAAAAACAAGAGATATACTTGATAAACCAGGGAAAGACAACTAGAGGCAGTTTGACTTCACTCTTGATGTTAAAGCTTTCTTTGCTAGAAACTGGTAATAAAGAATCTTTCCAAAAATTAATTCATTATTCTCGGATTTGGAAGATTGGTTTGATTATGATTTTCATTTAGTTAAGTTCCATCCCCAAATAATTGAGCAACGACTCCATACAGTTCTATTAAAACTAATGAAACGAATACACTGTTTATAGGCAAATTCAGTGTGGTACTTCAGCAAAAACTTAATTTTAACTACAAGAAAAGTGATATTATTGATAAGTCAAGCATACTTTATCCTACTGAGGTTGGATCATCATTTGTATAAAAGCCTCCCAGTCATTTCAGGTCTTGTATAATGAAAAGTTTCTGTAAATTATTCTTAGTAAATTGAAATTGTCCTATCAATCTTGCTTGGCTTTGTGTGCTCTTGAGATGCTGGAATGGGTTCAGAGCAGAGCTACCAAGCTCTTGAGGGGTTTAGAGAACCAGTCATATGAGGAGAGGCTGAGGAAGCTGGGCAGGTATACTTTGCAGAAGAGAAGGCTGAGTGGGGACCTCATTGCCCTCTACAACTCCCTGAAGGTCGGTTGTAGAGAGGGGTGTGTTGGCCTCTTCTCATTGGTGACTGCTAGCAGGAGCAGGGACAATGGCCTGAAGCTGAAGCAGGGGATGTTTAGATTAGATTTTAGGGAGAAATTATTTACAGAAACAATGGGGAGGCACCTGAATGCCCTTCCCAGGGAGGTGGTTCAGTCCCCACCCCTGGAGGTATTTAAGAACGCTGTAGCTATGGGGTTTCATGACCTGCTAGAGTGGCAGCATGGAAGGGATTATTTTGTGTTTTTCCATCGATCAGGTCTTTAGGATTTTTGTTGGTGTGGGCATGATTGGACTCCGTGATCTAGGAGGTCCTTTCCAACCATGTTTATTCTGGGATTCTGTGATTCGAGTAGTGTGAAGGGTTTCTTGTGCTTTGAGGCCATTAGATTGATATTTATGCAAAAACTGGGAGGAGCATCACTGAAGTTTTCTCATGTTTTGGCTGTATAGTCAGGGTGTTGTCTTTTTTGTATTATCACCTCTATCTCATTTTATCTTAACGCAAAGTGATTTCCCATTAATAAGATACAGGCTTCAGCTAATCAGAATTAGCAGCTATCTAGAGTAATAGACTGTTAAGGTGTGGCTGCAGTTCACTTGTTTAATTGCCTCTCTCGATGTACATAAAGTTCAGGTGTGCTGCCTGTCAGGGCCCTGAGGACAATAAGATCTTCGTTTCCCTGACCAGCTCTCCACCCACATCCTCCTCCTTTGGGCCTAGGAGCTCTATTTAAGCTCAGGGCTGGCTGCTTGGCCTTTGTGGGAGTTCCTTTATAACTCTGCTAGTCTCTCTTGGATTGATCTCACACCTCAGTGTTAAGTGGCTTTCCTCCTAGGTGAGCACCTCAGATGTGCTTTGTAATTATAGTATTGTCTCCGTACACATTTCTTCCCTCCAGCTGGTCTGACTGGGTGTCACTGTCTCATGTCTTGCCTGCTACTGTCAGTGAATTACTATGTTGCTAGCACCATTCTCTGCCTGCTGTGTTCAAGTGCTCTGGGACCATGTCCTAGGACCCCCCCCCAGTGCTTGGCTCCTGGCTTGTTTTCCCTCTGTGAACAGCCGGTCCTTGCTGCTGCTTGATGCTTCTATACAGTGAGTATCCTGTTGTGGGATAAGCACTGTGATAATGAGGTTTTTCTTAATGTTGGTAGCCAAAAATCTTATTCCTGCCCTATTTCATCAGTGTCAGGAAAACCTAATGGCTCTGTCTCAGAGTTTCCTGGCATGACTGCAGCCTTCCATGTCCTCACACCTGCTGCTGAGCCCCTTGCCCATCAGACCATCTTGCCTGCATTGGCTTGTTGATCCAGTCTAAGTCATCCCCATCATTGTTATGTCTCTGGGCTTTTTATGGTCATCTGCTGCTTCATAACACAATTAAATATGCTTAATATTGAGTGTGGTCTTTTAGGAGCTGGATTAAGTCAAAGCCATGGATGTAGATACTGATGTTCACTGACTCAAAGAAGAGAGAAGAAAAGCAGGAGCCCTGTAAGGGGTTTTAATGGTTCAACAGCACATTTTCTTGAGCTATGGCAGGATCAATCATACCAACACAATTCCTGACAGATACTTATTTAATCTGTTTTCTAAGCACTTCAGTGAGGGAGATTCCAGAGATTCCATTGTCAATCTGTTCAATATTTAACTACCTGAGCTGTAAAGACAGAATTTTCTTGAGTCCAGAGTTTAATTGCTTTGCTGCTACCGGTACACCAGATTGCTAAAGTAGATGGTATTTCAGACACCTGCTCTGCACAATCCTTTTGCATTTCATGGTTTTGCTGAGCCTGTGCTTCTTGCATTGAAATTTGAAGAGAAGTGAGCTGAGCGCTCTTTTGTTAGTGAAATAAAACAAATATCCAAACTGTGTAGATAACTCAGCCAAGTTTGGGGAAACCACTTGGAAAGTCATAAGAGCGCTGGGCAGAATTGGCAATTAGGATCTTCATCTAAACAATAAAACCACAAAAAATGCCCAACTATATGCAGGCACTTGTGCTTTGCAGCCTATTGTCACAGGTGGCGATGAGGTTTTATGTTCCTTTCAGACTGGATACTTTACAGTGTGATGTCTTCTCAGAGTAGTTTCATGTTTTAGCCTGTCATTGTTCAGGGGTATTTAATGAGAATCCTTCAGTTCTGCAGTTGTCTGTTAAGTATCAGATGCATTCCAGCATCCCCCATCCTGGTGTATCAGAGGGCTGCTGTGCTGGGGAGGAAACAGCAACATCTTATTCCTTGAAGTTAAATTGTGGGAAGCATGATATTTCAGTTTTCAGTGCCTGAAGTTTAGCTGCTTTCTCCTTGCTTTTTGTTAGTTGCACTAAGCATTGCTGGGTGCAAGATTGAGTGCTTGCAGGCCAGCTATAAAGTAAATACATTGAAAGTGCAGGGAATGTAAGAGATTTCACTGTTTAGTGAAATATTAGGTGTGGCTCAAGAAAACTAACATAGTTATTGTTAGTTTGACTTGTATGGTTTGTTTTCTTTTTCCCTCAAGGAAATAGTAAAGATATTTAATTTGGAAGAAGACTGTTAGGATGTGCTTTATCTGCAGGGAGGCGGAGTAATTTGTATTGGAGAAGGGAAAAAGGCATCAGAGGGGGTTTAAAAAAATGGAGAAAAATAGTGGAAGTTTAGTCTTTTAGAATGGAACAGCATTTTATTTTTTTTAATAAAAAGCTGTTTGGATTCCACAATTCAGGAGAAGCCAGAGACTAAAAGAGGGGATATGTGCAAGGACTGACAACTGGCAGATAATTGTTTGCTTACTTAGTCATATCTACCCTCTTTTCAGAGCAACTTTAAAACGCTAACGTTATCTTATACTTCATTTCTTGACCCTTCAGGAGTCAGTGGGTTGCGGCTGAGGATGGCAGAGCCTGAGCGGCCACTGGCCCCGAGCGACCGGCGGAGCCGCCTCCTCAGCTCCGGGTCGACCGCCAGAGGGCGCCAGAGGGCAAGGCGGTCGCGGCGGCGGCTCTGCCGGCAGGGCTGGGGCAGCCGGGACGAGGTTCGTGCCCTTCCTCGCTCGAAGGGCAGAGGAAGCACGGCGTTGTGTGGTCCTGCCCCAATGACCATGGAATCCTTTCAAGTACTTGGAGAAGAATAGAAAATAGCAATGCTTACTTAATGCTTACTTAATAGCAATGTTCTTAGAACACATCGTTCGAGGCTGTTCATGTTAAACTGTTCATCCTCCTAACTTTATGGCTTGATGTATGAGAATGCAAAACCTGAAGGTTTCCTAAGATCATATTTTAAAATTCTTTTTCCAGTATTGAAATGAATTCTTCTCCTTTCAGACCAAGAAGAATATAAACTACTCCAACAAATAATGTGGGATTATAATCCATTTGATTTTTTTATAGAAAAACATGTGTTTGATCTGTGAGATGCATAACCTGTTGAAAGGTTTTATAAGCAGAAAAAAAAATAGAAAGCTTTTCTGTATAACTTGTTGGCTATCCAGTTATCTTCTTAAGAGATAATGATCCCAGAAAATGGTCTTTACATTTAGAGGAAGGCAGCCATTCATTCAGGGTCCTCTACTACACTAAATACACAGTTGAAGTCCTGGTAACTTTGATAGGATCAGGGTTTTATTGGAACTTGCCTTTTGTATTATTCTTCATACTTCTTTGACTTTCTGGAAGAAGTGATGAAGCATCTATGCTGGAGTTTATTTACCTGCCTACTGGTTTCAAAACGAGCATAGCTGCTCTTGTACTTGGAAGTGCACTTCAACTAGTTGAGACCCGTTTGATGGGCATTACAGCTGTATTTTTCAAAGAACCAACCCTGAGAAGGTACCCAGGGTGTGTTTGTTTGTCTAAATATCCTGTGTTAAGTAATCACCCAGTATCCAACCTGATTACCTACTTCCTACCAATTATGGTTTTTGAAGTTCTAAATGAAATGGTTTACAAGAAATCTCATCCTTATCCCCTCCTTTTTTTCTATGACCTGGCAAATTATGAGAGCTGTTCCTCTCTGGGAAATAGGATCTGAAGCACCCAACTCATTGTACTCTTAATAGGTGAAAGGTCTTAGCATTCTGGCCTCTGGGGGATGAAACAATACTTTGCGTGTGGTTGGTTTGTTTTGTTAACAACGGTAATACATTAGTCACTTAGCTCTTGTTCATAAAAAGGCTGAGTAATTTGTCCTGCTGGCAGGACCCTCTCTTACAACTAGACTTGATCTGCTTTACATATGTAATAGACAGTTTTGTTTGCCTTTATCTCAGTATGATGAAATTATTTATGGGTTCTGGAAGCTGGAGTTTTAATGATTTTTCTCTCTATTTTTTTATAGTGTGCTAGTTTTATTAGTATTTAATTATGATAGTGTTTTGGTGTCCAGTAATTCCAATTCCCTCTGTTTCAACATACAAAGCTTTCACTTTCTTGAAAAACTATTTTTTCATGTAGTTCTTTGTATATCTGCCCAAAGGTATTTGTGAGCATACTGTACTCTGCAGTCAGGCAGAATGTCTTTGAAAAGCAACGTAAGGTGGGGGGAGGTTTTGGATGTAATAGCAATTGGAACTTTAGATGAAACTTTAATAACAAGTACAAATTGTTTAATGAGCTTATGTTTTGCTATGTTTAACCTAATAGATTCCCCGATACAGTTGTGCAGCAAAAGGTCATTTTAAATCATATATAGCAAAATTCATCACACTTCATCAAGCCCAAGTGCCTGGGTTTAACAGTTCCATGGTAGACTACAGACCTGGGCATTAAGATGCACTGTCAGCAAGTTTGCTGATGACACAAAGCTGACTGGTGTCTCTGACACTCCAGCAGATTTTGCTGCCATTCAGCAAGACCTGGACAGATAGAGAGCTGGGCAGAGAGAAATGTAATGTACAAGGGTCAGTGTAGAGTGTGGCATCTGGGCAAGAGCAATCCCAGGTACCTGTATAGGTTGCGGACTGACCTGTTGGAGAGCAGTGGAGGAGAAAGGGACCTGGGAGTCCTAGTGGACAGGAGGATGATTCTGAGCCAGCAATGTGTTCTGGTGGCCAAGAGGGCCAACAGCTTCCTGGGATGGATCAGAAGGGGGGTGGTTAGCAGATAGAGAGAGGTTCTTCTTCCCCTCTACTCTGTACTGGTGAGACAGCATCTGTAGTACTGTGTCCGATTCTGGGCCCCTCAGTTCCAGAAGGACACAGAGCTGCTGGAGGGTGTCCAGCATAGAGCAACAAAGATGATGAAAGAAACAGAGCACCTCCCTTGTGAGGAAAGGCTGAGGGAGCTGAGTCTCTTGAGCTTGGAGAAGAGGAGGCTGAAGGAGGACCTCATTCGTGTCTGTAAATCTGTGAGGGGTGGGTGTCAGGAGGATGGAGCCAGGCTCTTCTCAAGGTCATCTGGTGATAGGACAAGGGGCAATGGGTGCAAGCTGGAACAGAGGAGGTTCCATCTAACTATCAGAAGGACTTTCTTCCCAGTGAGGGTACCAGAGCATTGGAACAGGCTGCCTGGGGGGGTAGTGGAGTCTCCTTCTCTGGAGATGTTCCAGACCTGCCTGGATGTGTTCCTGTGCGGCTGGATCTAGGTGATCCTGCTGTGGCAGGGGGATTGGATTAGATGATCTTCTGAGCTCCCTTCCAATCTCTAATGAATCTATGATTCTATGTGTGATTGGGAAGCTGCACATCTGAAAAGGACCTAGAGGTATTGATTGACAGCCAGCTGAATATGAGCCAGCAGTGTGCCTAAGTGGCCAAAAAGACCAAGGGCATCCTGGCCTGTATTAGAAACATGAGCAGGAGTAGGGAGGTTATCATCCTCCTTTCTTTGGCAATAGTGCACCTCAAATGCTGTGCTCAGTTCTTGGCCACTCACTTCAACAAGGACATTGATGTCCTGGAGCATATCAAGAGAAGAGCAATGAGTCTCCTGAAGGGTCTGGCACAAAGCTCCTATGAGAAATAGCTGAAGGAACTGGGGCTGGTTAGCTTAGAGGAAAGGAGCCTGAAGGGAGGCCTTACTGTTCTCTGTAGCTACCTGAATGGAGGTTGGAGCTAAGAGGTGAACAGCTGGTTCTCCCTGGTGGCACGTGACAGGACTGTAGGGAATAGATGCAAGGGTTCCAGGGGAGGTTTACCTGGATGTCAGGAAAAACTAGTTCATCGAAAGAGTTATTAGGATCGTTTGGGATTGGAAGGGACCTTGAAAGATCATTCAGTCCAATCCCCCTGCCACAGCAGGATCACTTAGACCAACTTGCACAGGAACACATCCAGGCGGCTCCGGAACATCTCCAGAGAAGGAGACTCCACAACCCCCCCGGGCAACCTGTTCCAATGCTCTGGTACCCTCACTGTGAAGAAGTTGTTCTGATATTTGTATGGAACCTTCTGTGTTCCAGCCTGCACCCGTTGCTCCTTGTCCTACCACCAGATGACCTTGAGAAGAGCCTGGTTCCATCCTCTTGACACCCACCCCTCACATATTTATAGACATTGGAATAGGCTGCCCAGGGCAGTGGGGTAGTCCCCTTCCCTGGAGTGGATGACACTTGAAGATTGGATTTGATGATCTCCAATTTGTCTTCCAACCAAATATATTCTGTGACTCTGTGATGGTAGCACACACATCATTTCTTTTTTATGAATCTTGGCTAGTGCCTGGGTAAGAGAAACTAGGAAAACTTCCCGTGCAGGAAACAGACCTGTTAAGGCCATGCTTTGCATAGCCGTATACAAAATGGTCAGGTATGTTTTCAGTGTGTCTGGCGTTTATTATAGGTCAAGTGATTTATGTTTTCTACAGCTGAGGTGTGCAACTTACACCCAGCTGTGAACGTTAAACATTCGGGTGATGTAGAGCTATACCTCTGGAGATTTTACCTCTGTGGTAGACAAATAGCTACTGCAGTGTGAATAAGCTGGTTTTGGTCTCTGTTTCAGTTGATAAAATTCTACTCCTAGCATATAAAACTTGTGATAACAATAACACTTTGTACGGTTTCTATTTGGGTCAGGTTTGTCAAAGTTTAACTTGACTTGTCAGTGATATTGTGGCTTTTGTTGCTGCTCATGAGAATTCAAAAAAGTTATCTTGAGCCTACACTTTCCCAGCCTCCATATTCTCATCTTTAACTTCTGAAGTAGAAAGCGTGAACGGGCTTTCTAGCTGTTTTCAGGAAAGCAATTTATGGCAGCAAGACTTTGATGTTTTTGAAATGTTACTGAATTCCTTTACCTTTCTGAATAAAGAGAGGCTTGCTAATAGGTATGTGGTATTCACGATGCAAAGATGATTTATGTATTTGCATTCTGAATTTTCACTTCACAGTTCTGAGACTCAGTTCTGGATAAGATTTTTATCTGTCTTACTCACCTCACTCTAAATATCTTGCCTCTGCTGACAATGTTCCATGGAATGCAGCATCTCAGATGCATATCACGCCCAGCCTTTTTTTATCGCGTCGTCTTTGGGTATTATATTGGTATGAGACCACGGAATAATTTGTCGTGAACCACCACAATAATCCTGTTTTTCTTGAAATTGAAGAAAGGGTGCTGTATCAGTTAGGAGGCTGTCAAACGGGATGCTTTTTGAATTTGGAGCTGTGACACGTAGCAAAGCGTTTGGTGAAGGATGAAGATCTAGCAATTTTGTGCATTAAAAGTACAACTTTCAAAAGCCACACGTGTTCTGTTTGCTTTGGTTTGTCATCTAGTGGCTGGCTTTTTTGTGGTGTGAGCTTAGGGGGTTTGTTTTGTTAAATTCATAAGCTTCCTGTCTTTTGGTACTGGACACTGAGACTGAAGCTGACAGTATCAATGAGGTGCAAAAGCTAATTTACTAGATTTTGTCTGAATTTAGCCTGGTATCCACTCAAGTGAAGAATTAATCTTGGATATATGATGATGTATAAGTGTTGCACTTGGGAGCAGAGCAGCTACATTTCTCTTATTTAATTATCATGTCAAAGAGAGGAGAGCAGTCTCCCTTTTCATGAGGTGTGGTAAGGTTATATTGTGAATTGTTCATGCACAAAAATACAACCACATTCACACTGCAGAACTGAGAAATCAGAGGATAAACTGTGCGGGGCCAGGAAAATGAAATCTTTTGGTACTAAAATTTCCACTTGGTGTTTGAAAATGAAGAGGAGCAGAGAAAAGATTCCAAGAAGGTGCTGAAGACTTACACAACACATCCAGGTGGGTCTGAACCATCTTCAGAAAAGTGGACTCTGCAACCTCCCTGGGCAACTCATTCCAATATTTAATAACCCTTACTGTAAAGAAGATTTTCCTTATATTGCTGTGAAACCAGTGTTCAAGCTTGTATCCATCACTCTTGTATGATGCAACTGAAAAGAGGGTATTCCTTTCTACTTGACACCCAGCCCTCATGGATTTAGAGGCAGTAATTAAATCCCTTCATAGCCTTCTTTTGTCCAAACTGAGAAGTCCTAATTTTCTCAGTCTCTCTTCATGAGGCGGTTGTTTCAGACCCCCAGTCATCCTCATAGCTGTATGTTGAGCTCTCTCAATTAATCCTCTATCCCTCTTGAGTTGGGGAGTTCAGAACCAGACAGAGTATTCCACGTTCAGCCTCACTAAAGCAGAACAAAGAAGTAGAAAAACCTCCCTTCATCTGCTACATGCACTTCTCTTGATCCATCCGAACATCCTATTTGCCTTCTTGACCACAAGGGCAGAGTGCTGGTGCTTTTTTAGTTTGTTATCTGCAAAACAACTCCCAAATCCCTCTCCCCAGGGGTACTCTCTAGCTGGTCAGTACCCAACCTGTGTTTGTTAGTAGTAGTTCTCAATTATCTCATGTAATTAATGGATATGATGAAGATGCAGTGACTCAACAGTGCTGGAGTAGAAACTGAGATTTTTCATCTCTAAACAGTTATCTCTCTGCCCATTTGTCTGAGGAGGCTGAAGTGCATACACTACCTAATCTCTGTGTATCTGGAAGAGGTTTCTTTAGTCATTGCAAAAGCTCTGCACTCATTACAGTTGTGTGTGTAGAAGAAAAAGAAATCATGTGTGCAAGAGGGAAATAGATGGGTCTAGCCCTGGAATGTTTTTGGAGAAAGAAGCTGATTTCTATTAGAGAGATGGAGACACTCTGTGTAAGAAAATTGCTGCTTCCAATTCCTTTCTGGTCTGTTCAAAGAAAAGGTGTTTGGAGTACATAGACTTACAAATACAGAAAATTGCCTCACAAACATACCTGACTTACCTCAGCAACTACTTCCCCCTGCCAGGACAAATGGACAAGGAGAGCTGCTCAGCCCTATGCGTAAAGGAAGATTCTTAATGCAAAGATCCAAGAATGTCACCCGTGTCCAAGTCTGATACAGAGAGATAAAAATGATTTGGAAAAGCTGTGTCTAACTCCATTCTCTCAAACAAGCAGAAAAGAAAATAATCCTGCATTAGCTTTTTTGACGAGATTATCTACAGTTTTCTGAACTGGTATGCAAACATAATAGCCTATTTATGGAAGTTTTAATTTCTGACTCGTAAACAGATTAACTTTAAGTATTATTTCATTCTGAACTTAATTTACCTGTGCATACATGAGATATCCTAAAGCACTAATACAGAGATTGGTTTAATACAGCACAGTTGCAAGCCCTGTTCCTAGTTTCATAACCTTTACAGTCCTAAGGTATCATTTGGTCATTCTGACTAAGTGAAGGAACTTTTAGTACCCTGTTAAATGATAATTGAAACAATAGAGAACATTGCCTGAGGTATAGACCTGTGTGACGGAGGGCTGAGCTGTATGTCTCTCTGGATTATTTTTCTTCTAGAATTTGGAAAACACTGCTTGTTATTAAGTTTTAAAGATAAAGACCAAAAAATGCACTTAGTTTAGTTTTAAACTTAGTGAAATATAAAAGATGAGAATAGTTAGTCTTTGTACTAGATAGGTTTGAGATCTTCAGAAGATAAGGGAGTTGACTGTACCCACTGTGTCCAAATATTCTCTGCTACATAAACCCCCAGATTTTCCCATCCTTTCTCTGAAAAGAGCTCCAAGCCAAAGCTGAATGTATTGATATTAAAAGTTAACAAAAACAAAGCCATTACATTAATGATAACATCACTGTGTATTGAATTGGTCTGAACAGGAAATGTAATATTTGAAAAAGACCCAATTGTTTTAAGTCATTTACTCCAGAAAAAAAGTTTGCTTTATAGACTTTTTAATGAATTAATTTTTACATACCAGAACTGTTATTAAAAGATCATACTTTTATAATTTGTTCCCTGGGAGGATTCACAGTAGTGCTGGTAGTAATCAGGAAAACAGGAACTGCCTTAATCAAATCTTTTAAATGTAATGGTTCTGTTTGATGAGTCAAGTTGCAAAACTTGTGACTCTTAAAAAAAATATAATGCAGTGAAAAAGTCAAGAAAAAAAGCTGCAACCAAAATTAAAGTTTTGGTGAAAACCCTGGCTTCCAAAGTTGTTGCCTGGTAGCCTAGCTGTGAGCCCTAAGAAAAGTAAATCCCTTTTCTTAATGCATGGATTTTGTGAGATGTTTATTTTTCAACATGGGAATTATCAGGCAGGGCTGGATTCCAGACAGCTGGGCAGATGGTTCCTTCTTTTCAAATTGGGTTGTGCCAACAAACGGAGCCAGCTATACAAATGTTAACCCTTAAGGGATGCAGAGATCTCTGTCAGTCTTCCCCTTCCCCCTCCCCCAACTGTCTGAAAAGCAAAATAACATTTTTGTTATGTTTACTGGAACACAGACGAGGTTTTTAATCTAAGTTTATGAACTTTGCATTTTCAAAAATAGCAGTCTTCAGAAGTAGAGTGCAGTTCATTAGCTGGTGTTTAACATGTGGTTGTGTAGATAATGAAGCATGAAAACCCAAAATTTGCCTCAGGTCAAGTACATATCAATTGCAGCATCATGGAGATGCTAATTCATATTTTAAATCGGTGGTTAGTAACTTAGTGCATAACTGATTTGTGCATGGACTGTAAGTAGATTTATTTTCTGATGTTTGAGTTAATTTGTTTTATGTACTTTGTCAAGACTGGAAGTTTGAAGTCTCTTGACTGTAAGTAATTACTTGAAGAAATAGACCTAAAAATTCATGATCTTGGAAAAAGTATTTTAAGAATTGCAGAAGTTACCTCTGAGTGTCAGGAGTTTAGTTTTCTTTATAAGGTAATTTGAAGAGGCTTACTTCAGAAAGACTTTAAGCTTTCATTTCTTGAAATCCTTTGGCCTTTATGATGGATTTTGGGTACTGTTTTATGCCCATGCAAATGAATGTGACTGGTTTTTTCAAGTTTACAAATAAGAGTTTTCTTATCTGTTTTTTAAGGTGGGATTTAGTTTGATAACAGGTCTGAACTGGCTGCAGGATAGAAGCCAGAGATTAGTGGTTAATGGGACAGAGTCTGGTTGGAGGCCTGTATCTAGTGGGGTCCCCCAAGGATCAGAACTGGGATCAGTCCTCTTCAATCTATTCATTAATGACTTGGATGAGGGATTAGGGTGCACTGTCA
>VZRI01012193.1:595635-708559 GCA_013397515.1 Upupa epops | reverse complement strand
AAGATGATGAAGGAAGTAGAACAGCTCCCTGATGAGGAAAGGCCGAGGGAGCTGGGTTTCTTGAGCTTGGAGAACAGGAGGCTGAAGGGGGGACCTCATTCATGTCTATAAATATGTGAGGAGTGTGTCAGGAGGATGGAGCCAGGCTCTTCTCAAGGTCATCTGGTGCTAGGCAAGGAGCAATGGGTGCCAGCTGGAACAGAGGAGGTTCCATATCAGAAGGAACTTCTTCCCAGTGAGGGTACCGGAGCATTGGAACAGGCTGCCCGGGAGGGTTGTGGAGCCTCCTTCTCTGGAGATATTCCAGACCCACCTGGATGTGTTCATGTGCAACTTGGTCTAGGTGATCCTGCTGTGGCAGGGGGATTGGACTAGATGATCTTTCGAGGTCCCTTCTGATCTCTCATGAATCTAAGATTCTATGACTAACAGGTATGGAAGGGAAATCCATGTTTTTGTTGAGAAAGAGGAAGTCTGAGATACTGCAGGCAGCGTAAGTGGTTATTGTTTGTATTTATTTGTGAAGTAAAATGAGAGGAAAATAATTCTGGCAGAGGCTGATGTGAAGTTTAGTGGTTCAAAACAGGGTTTGTATAGAACAGTTGAAAGATAAGTAGATAACACTTGTTTACATGCACTCTTTTCAGTTGGAAGTCTGATAGCTGTGGTGCACACTGAGTGTTCTTCTGGGTTCCCTGCCTCATGCACTTAAAAGTCTCCTTTGTAAGCAGAATGATATAGCTTAAAAACTACAGTGCTTGGTTTATTGTTTAGGAGAATGAGTCTTGAGCGAATGGCTGTGTTTCATCAATGTGCTTTTTAGTGCACTGTTCAGGTACTTTCCCCCATTGCTTCCAATACTTCTAGATGGAGTTATTGGAGGAGTGAGGAGCAAGCCACAGTGGTTCTGTTTTTCTGCACAAGGTGGGCTTTTCCCAAAAAACTCTGCCCACATATGTGTCTGCAGCACCCAGATATTTATATGGGAGCATGTAAATGAGATGTGTGGACAGGGTAGTAGGGAAAAATTAGAATGATGGTGAGAACAGAGAGTGACTATCTGAGTTATTTTGGAACATTTATAAATTCTGCAGAAGTAACTGATTTTTATGCAACTGTATCTCTAAATTTCTGTGATCATGGGATAATTCACTGCTTCATGAGTAGTAAATTCACTTCATGCTTGTGGTTCTTCTCTATGCATATGTTAATTTTGTCTCTTAAACCATTTCTGTATTAATATTGGTCAATGAATAATAGCTTGGAAAACATTGGCAATGGGGTTTTGCCTGTATGAGAGAAAACTTCAGAAATTGGAATAAAATATGAGAGTGCTTAGAGATGGATGGTGTTGCAGTCATGCTTCCTTGGGTTTTGTTTCATTTGAGTAAGTATCACTCTTATTACCAGACAATGTGGGTAGCATAAGAACTCCATATATTAGTCTATACCATTTTCATTCTTTACCTCCCATCATAATTGCTGATTAATTCAGACTGTTGAAGGACAGACATAGCAGAGTGGATAAGTTATTTTTGTACTCAGACACAAACGTCATGCCTTCTTAAAAATATGTTTATCTTTTAATATGTTTTGAATCTAAACTTAACCCTTGGGCTTTAAAAGCAAAAAAATGCTGAAGAAGAAAGCCGATGAAAGAAGATGCTTAAAGAAGATGCTTTCTTTGGTTTCAGCATTCAATTAAAAGTGTTAATCTGCTTTAAATCAGTTTGGAAATTTTTTTTAGCCAAAAAACTAAGGAAAACTACTGTTGTAAAGCTCAAAAAAATTGCTGCAGCTAGCACTTCAAGGTTATTTCAGAGTAAAAGGCTCAACTTGAAATGTTAAGGAAAATTAATATGTTGTGGAAACATTGCCAAAAAAGTCTTACCTAAATGTTATTTACTGTTAGTGTGAGGGAGGACTGTTTACTGACTAATTAAATAATGGTTTGGTTGCAAGCCCAAATGAGGTTATATGTATGTACGCAGCAAAGTTTTTTTGATGGAGAGATTTAAAAAAAATCTAATCATGAAAGCCTGATTTACAGAAATTATGAACAGTGCTGAACACAGTAGGGAATTTTCTGGCTCTAGCATTGTGTTTGTTGCTAGTTCAAATGTCATTCTTACTAGTGCCTAGGTGTAACGTTTCATTTAAGTTTTCTTTCGTTATGCTGCTCTTTGGTTTCTTGTCTCTGCTGTAGTCTCACTAGCAAGGTGTATTAAAATTAAATGGTATATGAGTTATAATGTGGCTTTAATTGAAGATGACGGGGTAAAATATGTGGAATTTAGGGTATTTTTTAAGTATTAAAAGCTCTCTGTATTGTTAAAGCTCTCCTGCAGTGCTTGCTTTACATTTTTTCTTATACTTCTGTGGTTTTACAGCAGAGGAATTCAAAAGTTCCACCTGCATCAGGTGTGAGTGGTGTAGCCCTGGGGTTGTTCAGCCAGCTCTTGGACAATCTGAATTGTTGATAATCTGACTTTAAAAGAAAGTGAATGCGCACAGACTCCTGAGGCTTGAGCTCACTTAGAACCTGCCTGCGTTTCATCTTTGTATCTACAATTCCTATACTATTTTACTAATAGCTTTTCTTATTACCAGCACGTCTCTAACTCTCTGGGGCAACAATCCCCACCAGAACTTTATCGCCTTCAGTAAACTCTATACAATTTTGTTGATTTGTTAAGCATGAACGGTACACCTATGCAGTTACACCTGCAACAACTGCATCCTTAATAACCTTTTGATTATTTCACCTTGATAAATTTGCTTTTCTAAAACCTTTGATTTGTTGAAGAGGAGGATGTTCTGTTACAAAATAAATGAAAACGTTTACTTACAAGGGATCAGGATGGGCCACAGTAGTGGAAGGAGCCATGCATTGCTCTGAGACTATGCAAATGCTCGCTAGTCATTCCAATTCTTCCTGTTCTTGCTGCAGTGTCTAATATTCCCATTAGAGTACAAAGAATAGGAGGGGAAAAGGGCACCTAGGGAGTATGAATAACCTTCTCAGATCCTTTAATAGAGTAAAAAATTGCCCCAGAAAATTTGATGGGTATCTTGTATTGAGGTAAATATAAGAGATTGTTTTTTCCACTGGAACCACAGCAGTTACTGTTACCTTTTTAATTTGCATATTTTTAATTTACTTTAGTAGAAAATGAATCCTAAGAGTTTCATCAGCTCATTTCCAGTTTTATTTGGTTATGTTAATTATAACTGTGTGTTTATATTGAATATAACACACATTATAAATACTAATAGATTTGTTCTACTAGCAAATACTTCAAGTAAAACTATTTGCATTTTGGATGTGATTGTCTTCTTTCTTGAACTTACAGGGATAGCTATGCATTATCCCACTCAACTAACCTTGAGAGTATGAATAAACCACAGCTTACTGTCATATCAAATATTGTAGGACGGTGTTTTATATTCAGATAGCCTTATACTCCTAAATGACTTCAATCAATGAAACTCCTCTTATTTTAGATGTAGGTGCTTGGCTGCTTTTAGTTATTTATTTAAACAGCCAACAGGACATTATTTTTCGCCAGCTCATGTTTTGTTTTGTATCGCACAAATGATTTCTTCAAACTGCTTGTCATCCTGTTATGATAGCACACTCGGAATTTGATTTAGCTCATGGCAGCAGTAGCCAGTAGCCAGCCCTCTCTATTCCCCTCTTGTTTTCAATCGCGTTTTCTCTTTATATCCACTAGACCTATTGGCTGTCAAAGTGCCTTTCTGAGATCAAATGTTGTCAGCTTACTTACGCTTGAGCTTCTCTCTCCTGGCTTTGGCTATGGTAAAATAGAAAGTCAGATGGAATGACACCAGGTAACATTCTTAATTCATTTTTTTTCCCATTTCACATTGCTCTCTGTGTTTTATGCTCCAGTGCTGCCTATATAGGAATCATTTGGTTTCTGTGGGAGAAGAGTTTAGACAAATTTTCTGGTGAAATAAGTTGGGGCAAGGATGTGTATCGAGAACTGCATTGGCATAGTTTTCTGTCCCTGGAAGGATAATTTTGGCATCTTTAGCAATTACTGAGTGCATTGTATTTGAAAGAAAGTCTAGTATCTTCTTCCTAGATTCTCTCTGTAAACCCTTTACAGTCTAAGCTTCCACTTGTTTTCAAGTGTTCCCAATATAAGCCATGGTTTTACCTTATTTTAGTGTGAGGTTGTTACCAAAAAGTCTCAATTTTGATTTCTTTGACCTAACGTAAAATATTAAGAGGAAACATTTGAATGTTCTTAAGTAGAAGAAGTTGAGAACTGGTCCTAAGTTTTACAGTTTAGCTATCTGTTACTTACAAAGTGTTGGTTGGAATCAGGAGAGAGGTGGTTGGGTAGGGTAGTTTTTATTCTTCTTAGGACTCTCCTTTTACCTGATCTTGTTCTTACTTCAGCATTGGGAAAAACTTTCCATGATGTTGTGAAAGGCTGTTATGTCATTGGGAAAGACTCTTTCCCCCCCCCAGCCTCCAGTCTCAGGGTGTACCCTTTGCTTAATCCAAAGGAACAGACTGCTCTTCTCAAGTTGGTTTATTTTAATGCAGGTCTTGATCCTATTAGAAAATGATTATAAATGAAAAAACCTTTTTATCTTAGTTAAAAACAAACAATAGGCTGTATGTTAAAATTATAAATTGCTGTATTTGGATACACATTCTATGCCTTCTGGTTTTTATAAAGGTCAAGCATTGTGGCAGCAATTGATGGTTGATTTTATTGTGACATAGAATTAAAATCTATTTTTTCCCCATCTGAACACAATGCAGAATATGCACTGTTGCTTAGAAAACCTTTTAGTAAGCTTCCGAATGAGAGAAAATGATGTTTACTTGACTCTACTGGAAGTCAGTTAGCAGAAAAGCTAAAAAAACACAACAGAGTACCCTCCAGGAAGAAGGTTTGACCTTCATCTGAGCCAGCTTGACGTCTTCAAACTAACTCTGTAACTGGCAAAGCACTAGTGAAAGATTTGTCCAGTACCTATACTTTTCACAGGCTGTGAAATGGACATTTTCCCTTTATTTGTGTAATCAAATATTAAACATTTTTGTGCTGCTTTAGTTGAACTGCTCTTAACAGCTGCTTTTTTCCCCACACACTTTCCTTGGACATGGTATGGGGCAGTTCTTGTCCTAGGGTGGTTTTTATTGAGTACATATCAAAACATAGCTCTTGAAAAAGAATAGCGTCAACTCAAGGCTTAACTATGTTTCCACTGTTTTCATGTCAGCATAAGTTCATAGAACTTGTTGATCTACTTTGCATGCATTCAAAATTCTCAAAATTAACAAATAGGTTGGCTATGGATTGCTTTCAAGATGACCCATAAGTTAAACCTCACATATGTGGAATTTTATCTACAGTGTGGTTTGGATTTGTATGAGTTTTTGTCTCCTTAACTTCCAGTGAGAAATGAGGAAGCACAGGAATTCCGTATAGCTTCCTGCTTAATGAAGTTTCACTTTGATAAGTGAGGTAAACCTTTCTATTGTGTGCAAATGTCATCTTGTGCTGAATTTCTAGAGGTTTGACATAACACAGAGAAATGCTTTTGGGAAGAAAATTTTCCTACTTCTGCCTGTCTTCGGAAATGTTAATGGTAAAAGTAAGGCTGCAAGGCTGTTTCTGAGCAACAGTTGACCTCTTAAAAATACAGCTGCTTAGAGAAAAAATTCTAATGAAAACATCTTGTGGAGAAGCCAGAAACATCAGAAAATACCACCGGAGTAAGTGAAAATGCCAGTTCTCACAGTACTTTGGCTTTAGGACCATATACTTGCTTCTGAAGTTCTGCGCTGAATGCTTGAAACACTGGATGAGGGAGCACATGTTCAGAGATGCCTAGAATGCTTCAGATTGGAAGGGACCTTAAAGATCATCTAGTTCCAACCCCCCTGCCATGAGCACCCCTCACTAGACCAAGTTGCTCAAGGCCCCAGCCAATCTGTCCTTGGACACTTCAAGGGAGGGGGCAGCCACAACCTCCCTGGGCAACCTGATCCAGTGTCTCATCACTGAGGTATTCCTTGCTAGTTCTTGCAGTACCCACAGCCCTCTATTATCTACATTCTGATTTGTCCTTAAACAATTTGAGTAGTGCATGTTGCCCTTCTTTGGGTGTTTCATCAGATTTAGCTTCTGCTTTAAAAACATAAATATCATTAACAAGTGTGCAAGCTGCCTGGGAAAAAAACAACCAAAGTTAAAATGAGTAGGCAAATCAGAGACCTTGGCACGGTTCAAAATTTGTAATAAGAGCTTCTTCCCTCTGTCATGGAAAAACCTTCTATTTATTCGAGTGTAGTATTGCAAAACTGAGTTTTGAATGAGTAGTTTGAGGCAGAAAGTTTATTAGTTAATATTTAAAATGTCACAGATACCAAAATGTAAAAACTTGTTTTATTCAAGTGACAAAATTAGATGAAACGGTTAAACCTTAGCCAAAGACACAATGATATTTGTGAAGAAAAAGATTTCCTCTGAAGAGTGCAGCCTGACAAGAAAATTAATTCATTCCTGAGAAGGAATCTTGAGACTTTGGCAGCAGAATATCTTAAAAAAGGGAGATCTTGAAGACACTTCATTTTCAGGCAGTGAATCTATTCACCTAAGGTGAGTGCTTTGTTCTTGCAATCAGAGCAATCCTTAGAGGGGAAGTAGAACAGAGAAATTTGCCATGTAGGGAACAATCCTGCTAGGCTAAGTAATTTTCCATACTGAAGTGTTTGAGTGCACAATCAGGGAGAGAATATTCCAAGAAATAAATTATTTGATCAATAGAAATAAAGGAAAGGGGCCTAAAAAGTCTATACCTGTTTCTCCCACTTTTAATTTTCTTCTGTTAGTGCGATAGAAGCTGGGCATAAACATTCAAGTACAGAATTTCATTCAACACGTTTGAGCCAAATAGTAGCTCAGACCATAGAATCCTTAGGGATTGGAAGGGACCTTGAAAGATCATCTAGTCCAATCCCCTTACCACAGCAGCATCATCTAGACCAAGTTGCACAGGAACACACCCAGGTAGGTCTTGAGTCCTCACGAAAACATCCTTGGTCAACAAAGAATTCCAGGTATAATGTAATATCCTGACTATAAATTGTAGTATCTCACCTAGTTTAGGAGTTTTGAACTCTGTTGGCCACTAAACAAAGTAAAATTAATCTGATAGCCACAAGGAATAGATTAAAGATGCAAAAAGGGGATGAGTACTTGAACGTAGTACAATAGCAGTAAACAAATTGTTAAAAGTGTTTGTTCTAGAGTGAAGTAGTTAAGGATTCATAGGAGTATGAAGTTGCTGATTACTACCTGCTGGCATTGTACTTTGTATTCTAAGATAATAATGAAACAGGCTTTCTGCCTTTGCATTCTTTACATTTATGAATATATATAAATGAATACATTTCATCAGCTTCTACAAGGACAGTGAAGAGGATGTTATAGTACTGATCCAGGGACCTTAGAGGTTTACCTAAACATTAGTTGAAAGTATGTGATTATAAAATTGATATTAGGGTGAGACTTGGAGGGGAGAGGGTCAAAAATCATGTTTTAAAGGCATAAAAGCTTATTTTGAAATCTACAGCGAGTGTTTATTCTGAACTTAGACCTCACGTTTCTTCACTCATAATCGTAACTGAATTGTGATGTGGTGAAATGTCAGTTAAATATGTGAGTGATAGATGTTTTACTGACACAAATAGTGATTTACTAACATTCAAAACAGTATTCAAAGGATGACTGTAGTATCACTTTATAACAGAGTCCTGTTTTATTTGTTTTATATCTGTAGAGATGTTTTGCATATTTTTAAATAGCATTTTTCAGTCTTAAGAGAGTTAAAGCCATGTCAAGTACTTTTGACTCTTGTGCAAAGAGTCATTGCTGCTTAACAAGCATTCTACCTCATAGAAGGCCGAGAACATGAACTGTAGATGTCAGTAATACGTGACTAAGCATTGCAGTGTTAAGTGGACAAAGGCAAAAGGCAGAAGATGTGCTGAGGATCAGACCTAGTTCTGTCTGTAGCACAAAGAAAAAGGAAGAAATGAAGTAGGCAGATATAAGTAAATTATAAAAGGTCACAAGATGAACTTCAATTCAGAATACATTGCCATTCAGCAAAACACTTCAAGTGTTCACTGGAAGAAAATTTTCCTTGTTCAATTTGAAATACAGTGAAGGCATTAGGTATTAACTGTATCATGCTGATTGGTGGCTCCTTAGTTGTAAAGTGATTCTGTAAGGCAATCAGTTTGCTTTACCTTAGACGTTTCTTAGAGTATGTCCATTTACAGCATTGATGTTAATTACTTGAAAAATGTGAAAGCATTATGTATTTTTAAATTTGAAAAAACCTGAGGCCATTATACCTATCGTATTTTGATCTTATCTTAACCTTTAAAGAAACAACAAAACCCATAAAGTATGAGATGACAATCTGTGACCTTTCAGCATTTTTACTTTTATTTTGTGGCTTAAAACTCAACATACTGCTGTATGAAAATTAATGGTATTATACTGCTTTGTCTGATCAAGAAACTGATAGTGAGAAAGCTGTGAAATGTGATGTAGTTTAATAATAAAAACTACAAATGATGCTTTTTTATCCACAGAATAAAATGCCTACAGTAAACAATCTATCCATTATTTTCTCAGGCAAATGTCTGTCTAGTCGATGCTTCAATTTTAATTATAGTAACACATAAGTATTTGTTTTTACTTACTGTTATTTTAGTAGTATTCCAATCATCTTATTTCTCAAAGGTTAAAAAAAGCTATTATGAGCTATAATTTTCTGCTATGTTATTAAAAATAAAATAAAAGACTATTCTTTCTTGAAATACTTTTCTAGTTAGGTCTAAGTAGCACTTGTTTTTCTCCTTGATAAATTTTGATTTAGTGAGAATTTATTAACAAATGGCATTTTAGATAGGCAAAGACAAGACCTCAATTGATCTATTTTCTTGTAGACATTTTTCCAATTTTATAGTATCAGGTCTTCCCTTTCAAATCTTTAAAACAACCCAGAAAAGCCTCCTCATCCTATCCCTCCTCCTTCTAATAATCCCTTGAGCCTCTAATATGATGCTTTTTAGTTACATTGCAAGGTGATGGTGTCGCCTGCCGCTGCCTGATAATATTTACGCAGTGTTTCTGCTCTGGAAATGGTCAAATGGTCAGTTTTCAACTGTCAGTCCCTAATTCAGAAAGTAGGTAATTTTTTCTATGTTATTTAACTCTTACTAACAGACAGTGAAACCTTTCAGTGAGTGTTTGCTGTACTGAATAATTCTGGCCTCTTGGGCTGTGTGTGTACATGAAAAGTACAAAGAACTTGTTGCCTGTTTCAGCATTGAGTATTGACCTATGAAGCTGCTTTGCTTTAACTAGGGGATTTTGGTGTCTTCCGTATGCAGCTCTTGACAGAACTACTGTTCTCCTACTTTTCAAAACTAGTTTTACATCAACTGTGAAATGTTTTACAACATATCACACTTGTTCTTGACACATTAGCCAATGCTTTGAAACATTTTTCCAAAGGACTTTCTTCTGCCAATGCACTACGGTATGGATTTACATGGAATTCTTCTCCTCTGATCTCCAGGGTTCCAAATTCCCACTTGGTCCTCCATCACCACGCTCCAAAACCAAAGATCGCTGCCTGCAGTGTGCTCAGCCTGGAGATGTATGTTTTATTTTCCAACAAAAAGGCTCCACACACAGGAAACTGGTTGCACTGGTTCTTCCCCTCACCCAAATATGCTTATTTGCAAAGGCACCGATTGGCTTGAAGCTGGGGGAGAGTTTGGAACTAAGCTGCTTAGCAAAAGTTGCCACAGGCTAGAAAATGTCAGACTCAAACTACTAGAAAGGCAACAGTCATCAAGAGAAGGGAGGAGGGCTGCTTGATCAAGAGTTTGCTTCTGCTCCTCACTAAAGTTGAGCAGGAAGACACAATTGTGCTTTGAATTCTCTATACCAGTAAGTCATAGAACAGAGAGTGGGGTATGGCATCCTGACTCCTATCAGAGGAAAGTCACCTGGAATCAAACTGTTATGCACTTGCATTTTCTACCACGCAGCAGTGAGCGTATTGATTTTTATATACTCTTTTTTAATATAGGTACCTTTTCTTCTTCCCCGCTTCCAAACGATTCTTACACAGAAGCCATTTCATTTTCCAAAGAAAATCTATGTAGTTCATGGTATTTTCAACAGCTCCAAGTCACTGAATAGTATCCAAGTAGCCTGTGCCACCACATTGCCAGTGTGGTTTCCCTCTATTAGCTGGGTTAACACTGAGATAGTGTTCATAACTATTCACAAGTCATGCTTGATGTTTCTGTACAGTTCTAACCCTCTTTGGGTCACATTATTTATGAAGAGAAGTAGCCATACCATAATTTAATGTGCGTTAAGTCTGGCTTTCTGAAAGTGTGATTTTAATATTTCTGTGAATTTATTTGCAGAAGTGTCCTTAATAATATGAAGTGGTTGAGTGTTATCCATGTTGGTCTGTGTCTGTCACTGAAGTTACGTTTAGCGAGACTTGGTGTTCATTGATGTTTTTGACACCCATCACTTCCACCAGGCCACCCCTCACCCCCTTCTGTGTAATGCTTTTTGTGCAGTGGCAAATGTTATACAGAGAAGTAGCGACTTTTTTAATAGATCCTGAAAGGCAGGATTTTGCTGTATGCATAAATGAAAAAAAATAATAGGAAGTAATAATAAGGGCAAGTCAAAAATTAATGTTAGATTTTATGTCTGTTTCCAGTTTTTCAATGTAATCTCATTGATTTCTCTTAAATTAGTATCTTCTACTATGGAGCCAGATGTTATCTTCACATAATTATGTATGCAGCTTCTAAATTCTTTTTGGAAACCATGTTAACTACAAGATTTAGTTCTTCAGTTTTACTAGATTACATACTAAATTATATATTCATTGAGATAGTAAATTTAGATGAACACTCTGGATTCCTGTACCCTTGTTTAGACACACTAAGTGTTCTAGGGCTTTGAAGGAACTTAATTCAGCTTTTTGAGCAGGTACTAATTCTCAGACAACAAATTGACAGGTAAGCATAAATCTAATTTACTACTCCAACTGCAGAGGATAAAAGTTTTGCTGCTGTAAATGTAATGCTATGCATGATCAGGGTTCCCCACTGAGACTTCCTGTTTCTGGGTTTGTTTTTTTCCCCCTGAGAGGGATTGATCTCTGTATATGGAAAAGTACACACATGTTTGTGTGCCTGCATCTATGTCTCTTGCATTTGCCCAGTGTTTCTGGACATAGCTGCTGCTTGGTAATTAGCACTGTAGTACTGAATGCTAGACAGAGGTTAAGTCTGCTGGTTAGGAAAGCTTAAAGAACTTTTGGACTTTCTGTGCAACTTCAGTATGTGCTATCCAGAAAGTTGAATATTTTAGAAAACTATTTTATGGACTTCTGTCTATATTTGAGTCACACATGCTGAGCAAGTTCAGAATTTCTTGGAAACTTTGAAATCATTGCACATATTTTTGTGTAGTGGATGCTTGCATCTTTCTGTCTGGAAGCCTCTGTGTAGTTTATCTGAGATAGCTGTAATCTACGGCTATGGCCCACACAATTTACATCCTAAATCCTTAGTTGAGGTGAAAGATTACTGTGAGTCATGGAAACTTCTAGAAATACAATATAAATCTCTTAGCTATGAACTAGTACTTCTATGGGAATGTTAGGTGTGAGCTTTCAGCCAGACACACGGATTGGTTAAGTGCACTTCTGTGGTGACTCCTGGTTTACTGCTCTGCTATGAAGCTCGTTTTTGTTAGTGTTAATTTTTAATGGTCCTAGTCAACCATAATCTACATTTTTTTATAATGCTTATTACAGCAGTATTTGCAATGTTGTGTTTTCAAAATTCAAAGAGTAAAAAATAGGGCGTTCTCTGTTATTTTAACTTTGCCTTTTGTTTTGAATGTTGGTTTATACTTGCCTAATTAAATATTTTTTTAAAGGATAGTGTTTGCTTTACTGAGATGCAGTAACTACAGAATCCCCAGTCAGAGCTGCAAAATGTTTTTTATAATTAGTGCATAGAAATAGAGAGCGAAACCATGATAAAATGTGAATATCTTTTTCTGGCACAGTTTTAGCCCTCTAGATATTAAAATATTTTTCATGTTGCTGCTTTCATAGCAAATTTTAATCATAATCTATAATATTGTTACTTAAATATTGGCATTCACTGAAAAAAAATCAATCCTTAGATAGATAAACAGCAGTGTGAGAAGAGTGATTTTGGTCAAGGGCAGAAACTTGGTAAAAGCTTTCCATGCAGTGCAATCAATGCTATATGGTTTTAATTATTTGGGAGCGGTCAGAACTAGTCTCAATCTGTTGTACATGGCTAAGGAAGGAAGAAGAGATAAATACTAATAGACATTTCCTTAAGAAATCTTCCCTTCTAGCACCTTTTTCTTCACATGTTTTGTTTGAGAGGGATGAGAGTGTATTTTTTTTATTTACCAGAAAGGATAAATGGCAAAAATATTGTGGGTTGTTTTTCTTTATTTACTTTAATCTTAAAACAAATCTAATTAAAATACTGAAAGTTTGAAATAGAATTTCTGGAATTTAGTTTTTTAATCAGCAATATAACTGTGACTTGGATTCATCAGAAGCATTTTCTTATGTTTATTACTATCCATTCTGCTTATGCCTACCCTTACTCACCTTGGCCCTTTAGATGAGCTATTTCTGGGAGTACACTCTGAACTGAATCAGGAAGCTGATTTGATTTAATCATTCCCTCATTTCTCTCTCTTTTTTTTCCCCTTTCCCAACCTGGATTAGTTCCCCAGTCACATTCACAATGCAGCCCTACAAACATTTGTGCAGTACAAGTGAAGGGCAGAATGGGGACAAAGATGAGTAGTAGAGAGGAGGAATGGAAACCTCTTAAGTCAGCACTGTTACTGAACAAAAGGTATGTGGAACCGTACCCTTATTTTAATTACCACAGGTTCTTTCAGTAATTACATGGTCTTTAAACTAACTCACAAAACTGCAGTAAACATCATGTAAAACAGGAATTATCAATTAGTAAGATAAGCAACATCTTTTTTACACTCTCGTTCTGGTCAAAAGTGACAAAGTGTAGGGCAGTATTTATCAGAAAAGATTGTTTTTTATTACAGCAGCGGTTAAAAGACTTGTAATAGCTTCAACTAGTTTTTCCTCATGGTTTGTGCAGAGATTCACAGATGTACTTTTCATTTTAAAAGATGAACATTGTGAAAGCCCTTAGAACTAACAATCTCTCAGAAGCTAATATACACACGGACAAAATCAGAATCAAATTTTGGGAATAATAAAATATCAGTTAGCTGTAGTTTGAACGAGTAGTGTTTGACCTATTACAGTGGCTCTATTGTTAATGCCCTTAAAATGAGTGTTTTCAGTACCTTAGTCTGCCTTCGCTTTCTGTACAGCCAACTGCCTAAAAGTCAAGTCTAATATTAATTTGAGGTTGAAAAAGCCTAAATTAAACCTTGTTAGCCTAGATATAAACCCTTGTTGTTTATATGAATGTTTCAAGTTTTCTATCATGGTTTTCCTGAAGTAATGTTGAATGTTGTGCCGAAAGAAATTACTAGAAAGTCATTATTGACCTGTGACAAAGAGGGTGTAAAGGTCATACGTATGGTTAGACTTTCAAATAAAACAAGAATATGCCCTGTGAAGGCAGAGTAGTTTGAAGTCTGGTTTGTTTTAATATGCAAATAGTTCATAATGATAATTCTGATTTCTGAAGGAATCAAGTGATTTATATTCTTAAACCATTTCCTTTTCCTATCATTCATTTTTTAAATATAAAAATTAGAAGGTTCAAAAATTAGATCTACAACAATCTGTCCAGTAGATTACGCTGGACATTTCAGGAAGTGTGAAACAAATTGTCTGATACCTTGGAAACCTAATTTTCCACTTATCAACTCTTAAGAAAACTGTTTTCCCCTCCACTCTCAAAATCAAGAAAAATTCCTAGAGGAGACTAAAAAAATCTGTCAGTAATGCATATTTTGAGAAGTTTTTCTTTTAGAAGAGCACATCTAGAGTATAACAGAGCAGAATCTTGACTTGTATTTGGTTATTATGTTTGCAAAAAGCATAATGAAGAGCAGCTTCCTGGCTGTGTTCTTGATACAGTCTGATGACCCAACTCAAGTAGAGTTGTTGCAAGTAGTACAAGTAGAAAAGAATCAGGATTCTGTAGCTGGAAGTTCCTCTTGTATGTAAATAGTACTCACTGAAGATGCTTTTATAACTAGACAGTCTGTGATTAGAGTTTTGGAATGGCAAATTGAATGGTGAAATAAAAAAATGGCATGGAAAAGTGACTGTTCATAGGACATTTGGGGTTTTTTATCGACTCAGAAGGACTATTGCCCAGTTCACAGTATTATTTAAATTCGTACTTAAGACCAGCTTTGGAATTACAGAGGAGCTAAAGGCACATAAACCTTCCAAATTAGTCCCTGCTTCCCTTTTCCTTGCCCTTCAGCAGTGTTACTACTGTAGCATTGTGGCTACTTTCCAGCCTCACAACCCAACTTGTTAGAGGAAGCAAACTGCTGTACTAGAGCTTCCGGAACGTGTATCATACCCCAGATTAGAGTCCTGTGCTCTAGTATGACCCATGACAATGTGTACAAAGCTGAACTGACATTGGGATTGTGTCTACTAATGCCTGTGTCTTGGGGGAATCAACTGGAATTAAACACTTCATGAAACCATTTCTTAATAGAAGGACTTAATCAAAGGATATGTTTAAACTTTACTGAATTTAGATCTTTAGAAATGGGTTTAAAAAGCACTTCCTTTTTGGTGTCTTTTTTGCCTGTTATATTTGCTCTGTTTTTACACAGTGGGGCAAATTCCCTTGTCTGTGCAAGGAATTTTATGTGCAATAACAACATGTTGTAGAAATAATGGGGACAATGCATCTCCTTGACTGTAGAAAGCAAATTGTGCTTGCATTTGTATCTTAGTCAGTGAGGAATTGAATTACTTAAATTCTTGTTCTCATATTTCTTTTGAATTATTAAAGCTAACAACTATTTTTAATTAATAAACTGATGAACACAAGTTCTCGTAATTTTAATAGAATATTCATGAAGCTGATTTTGGTCACTACTTAGTATAATTGAGGCACTTAGTCATCTGTTCTTTGCTTATTTGTCAAAGGTGGAAAATTAGTGTCTGATTCAGCTTTGCCCCTGTAGGAAATAGGTGATGAACAATAGTAAATTGCATTGTTGGGTTTTCTAACAATTGAACTTGTACTTCATGTAATTGAAGATAGTCACCTAGCTTTCAAGTCAGTGGAAAATTCATGCTACTAGTTCAGTGCAAATTTCAGTACATCCTTAATTATGGAGTCACATAATATTTGCCGTGAGAACCATTTGTCAACTCCATTTGTTGTCCAAAGTTACAGATGTCAGAAATTTGAACATGTCATCAATTCATTTGTCAGAGTTGTTGTATGTTAACATTAAAATCAACTTAGCTAACGTTGACATCTAAATTGCCATCTTTAGGTTTCAGAGTCAATAACAGATTTCAATTAATTTCGTACTGATCTGAGATGTTGTGTCAGGGTGATGAAGATATAAGGAACTCAAGACTAGTTTATA
The DNA here is from genome assembly GCA_013397515.1 of Upupa epops. NCBI lineage: Eukaryota > Metazoa > Chordata > Aves > Bucerotiformes > Upupidae > Upupa > Upupa epops. Next base: position 692,825 of record VZRI01012193.1, on the reverse strand, counting down.
TTTGCTTCACTTTTTGGTTTTCTTCAGAAATAAATTCAGATCAAAGCACAAAACAAGGATTTCAAAATGCAACTTTCACAAGGGAGGACTTGGCTTGATGCTCAAAGGGTAAGAAACAGCTCTTAGAGCTACAGCATAAAGTGGATTCTGATTTTCAAAAAAAAAAAAGCAATAAACAATTTAACCCATAACCTGTTATTGTAAACTTACAGATTAGGCAAACAGGGAGCTATCAGCTACAATTGCAATCCCTTAATTTTAAAGTGCAGATTTAAGATTGCTAGCAGATCATTACCCGCATTCATGTCTCAGTACTAGATACTATTTAATTACAATTTAGGATATTACAAAACCCGTTTTGAATCTTGATGTTTTGAATAAGTGTTACATTGCTCAAGCAGGGGAAAAGCTAAGCAAATTTAGTAACTTGTAAGATTCGTAATGAGCTTCACTAAAATTTAACACAAAACGGAGTTTTATGGCTGTGCTTTTTTGTTGTTTTATTGTTCTTGGTAACTAAACAAATGTGTATGCAACCGGAGAAAGGTACCAAAACGGTAAGAGGCCAAGTAGTGGTTTTAGAGGCAGAAAAATAGTCCATCCTTGTCGGTAATTACATGACTGAGATGAATGGCTGCAATGTCAAAAACTGTATGCCCTCTACACGATCTGAATTTGACAAATTAGACCTTGTTTGAGTCCCTTAAATGATGAAATGATTATTACTATTTTTTTTAATCTGAAGCAAATGTAAAAGCTAAGCTGTATGTACACTTACAAAATGTACATGTGTGTTTGTAAAGTTATCAATAGTTGTATCTCCTGCTGGAAGCCTAGGTGTTCTTGGTCACTGAGCTCTTTACAGAGTTATCCTATGATGGCCAATTTCTACAGTACAGAAGATTGGGTACCAGTTTTAGGTGCCACCACTACAGTAGAAAATCCAGGGCATGAGGACAGCTACTAACTAGCTGTCCTCCACAGTTTATTTTTTTTTTTTTCTGCTTCTGAATATATTTTCTTCTCTATGATACAAGAGGTTTCTGTTACTGACTCTGGGATACTCTGTAGTCAAGAACTGGATGGGGAGTTGTCTGTGAGGGTTGTCAGTAAGCTCTGGTACTTGTTTTAAAAAGAAATAAATAAATGTTGAGTGATGTAAGAAGCTCTTTAGGGGGAATTAGATTCTATATATCTGTCAGGGCCCATCTCTGCAAGCAGCTCAAATGAGAAAAGCAGACAGCTAAGGGAGAAAAACATTACTTGAAAATTGCAGTTACAATAAGTGAGCATGTAGCTTTTGTTAAAGTAGAAACTTTGTCTTTAGCTTTGGTCACACCAACTCCCTCAAACGCGTTTATGCACCACAGCAGCTTCCACCAACAATTATGAAGAGACAAAGACAATCCATAGATCATCACGCTTTCCGTTTTCAAATGTGCATTTTTGGTACAGAATTCTGCTGAATATTTACAACCAGCTCTGAGAGATACAGGCACCTAATAATTCCTGGGCTCTTGGTGTGCTGTGGTAGATCAATGTCAATTAGACATCCCTTTTTAAGAAACAAGACAGTTTGGTTCTACTGCCACGACATTGCTTCTACTCTTTTATAGGAAATCTATTGGTCCCCGTGGAAGCAAACCAATGTTTTGCACTCCTTTGGTATTCTGTTTTGCCTTTAGAATGAGTTGCAACTTTTGGAAAATAAAATTCTGTTCTACACTGTTGCTGTGTGTCTGGGATTTTCTCAGGAAGCACGTGGTTTTCCAAATTGCAGACTGAAGACATAGTCTACTCAGTAACCTGGAACGAAAACATTATTGCTGTGTGGATAACGTCAGGAATTCTTGTGTAATGGAAATTATTTGTGGTTTATGTATTCAATAGCAAATGAGTAGGGCTCAGGCAATTTTGTGGGGGGATAAAAGGAAGGAGTACACAAAACTAAGAAGTTCTGGTCAGATAAGATAGCAAAGCCCAAATTAATTGAATGAATAACCACAAACTATTCACATTTGAACGGAGTTATCTGGGGAAGACAGTTACTGGATGTGAACTTCTAGCCATTATCAGCCAGCAGAGGCAATTCACATGAATTCAGTGTGATCGAAATTGAAAAAAGGACTATGTAAGAAAATCCTGTTAAATACTTCTCTTTCCAGTACAGGAAAAGAAATGAAATCCAGAACTGTTTTTAGGGAAGGACAATCCTGCTAGTACAAGTGTGCAGCTCAGTTTTCCATTCTGTAAGGAAACTGAAATACTGCAGTCTAGAGAGGTCAGGTGGGTTGGTTTTCAGTAATGTCCCAAGATGGCCCGATCTTTGCTCAGGATTCAGGTTCTGTTCTGGCTCTGCTAGCAAGTCAAAAAGGGAAACAACCGCTTTAAGGCCAGAACTTTTTGTTGCACACCTCTGATTATCCTGAGAAAATATGTGGGCATAGCTCCCTGGTCCTACTGTGTACATTCTGAGCTCTTATTGTGTATACACTGAGTGAGGCAGAGAGCTGCGATATTTCCACTCTCTGTCCTGCAATGGGATGGTGTGGAAATAAGGTGCTGTACAGATACACTTTCTATACTTTTGGTTACAGAAGCCTGGGATTCCAGCTGTGCACAGGGAGGAAAAAACAAATGGAATTTTTTTTTCTAAATCTGTTAAGGTACCCAGACATTTTACAAGCTTAGGATTCTGGTAGTCTACAGTAGCAAGAGAGATCCATCAACTGCTGAAGGAAATAAAGGGTGAAAAAAGTAAAAATTGCACTGCATGCCTTAATTTGTCTTCATACTTGTGTAGAAGAAAGTTAGTTTATATCTAATTAGGAGTTAGCATAGCAATAATTTTGTAAGGCAAGCATGTGCACGCAATGAGCTGATGTCGCAGGAAGGAAATGACAAGTGCAGAAGAGCATAAATCAACCTCAAGCTGAAATTTCTTGGTTTTCAACAGTGCATGAAGGCTCTATAAAAACTTTAACCCTGAAGTAGTCCTTTGTTTTCAGATTTTCTGAAAGGATGTTTGTACCTTTTGGGAGTCATGAATTGGCTCAGAAAGTAATTAAAGATCTTTCAATGTGTAAAACACAGAACTTAAGGATGTGGTTTAGCTGTGGGCTTGGTAGAGCTTGAATAGCTGTTGGACTCAATCTTGAAGGTCTTTTCCAACCCAAACAATGCTATGATTCTATAACATAGTGATATTGCATGCAGTTGATCTGCTTCAAGTAAGGGATTGGATTTGTGTGAGGTTGAGTGAGCAACAACTCTGTGCTGATTTAGGGAATAAAGGAGTCATTGCATCTAGTATCAGAAAAATGTATCAGTAATATCAAAATTATGGATATTTATTAAATATTAGGTTTTAAATGGTACTCTCAGTGACTATGTCAGTATTTGCCTAATCAGTTACCTCTGTCTTAAGTCTATAATTTTTGAAGTCTGAAGGTGTACATTGAATTGACTTTTTGAACTTGAATTTTAAGCAAACAGAGCTAACTGGGACTAGCTGGAGTAGTATTTACTTCTTTGTTTGATGAATTGCCAGGGCTGTGATGCTGAAGGGCATTACAGTGTGGGCGGTTTCAGTACCTTTGTATTCTATGGTTTTATTTAGAACTCATTAGTTCCTGGTAAAGCAGTAATAATTTTTTTATGAATCTGAAATTCTCATTTCTTCGTGAACCACTCCTGTGGTTTTTCTGCCTCTGTATTTTAGCGTATTGTGGCTTTCTTACAAGCCTTGACAACCTGGAATTTATCTTGTGTTTACTTAGGTTTCAAATCCTGTTTAAAGCAATAGGTCTATTTGGTTTGAGAGTATATTTTCTCTTTACACTACTTATTGTGTGGGATGAGAATATGGAAGGTTGGAGTACCTTTACAACTGATGCCATTGCAATATCTTTCCTTCACGTTATATGAAGAAGCTCATGCCGTTTCAGTGGCTTAAAAGCAATTCAATGAAAAAGGTGAATCTCTGGAACAGCTTGCTGAGAATAATTTTTCCACGTACTCTTGCATTTTTGTTGTATTATAGTCTTTATCAGAGATAATAGACCAAAGCAATTTGATTTAAGTACTGGTTTCTTTGTGCTTTTCCACACTAACCAACTATCCTAATAAATTGGTAAGATCCTTTTAGTTCCCCTTTCTTTTTTTTTCTTCTTTTTGGTCTAAGCTAAACCAGTAAATCCATTGTTCTGTGTCACTGGGTAGAACCTGATTTCCAAAAATGTGGAAAAAGGGAAGTTTTGCTGGCTGGTTTTTGGGTTTTCTCTTTTTCCATTGTGGCTTAATCTCATTTTTACCTGAAACTGAGGGAAGATTCTCCATGCAAATTACGTTTGGCACAGATTTAGGGCTGTGGTTGCCAAGATTACTGATGGAGTAGATGGAGAGCAGCTCTTGTGCCATCATTACACAGTGCACTCTATGATAATGTTCGTAGTGGTCTGCTGCTAACGTTTCTGAGGACATGAATAGAATTTTAGGTGAAAATATTGTTGACCTTTGTAAACAAGTTGAAGAAACAATCTGCCTGTGGAAACATCTCAGGAAAACTCTTCTGAGAATCTTGATTGATGTATGTTGTAGCAAAGATTGGCTGGTTGATCTGGGTTTTTGCCTACTATAAACTTTTGATTATTTTCAACTTTTAAATTTTTCTTTGAGTGAGGAAGAGGACTTGGTTGGACCCCAAGCAGCTAGATATTGCATATCATAAAAGATATACTTCTCATAAATGGTAAAGCCAGCTTAAATGCTTTCCTCATTGTTACTGGGTCATAAAAAACTATAATCAGAACAAGCATGCTGTAAAAGCAAACTCTTGTTGAAAAGAATTCCTTTCTTTCAGTTCAGAAGGAAGCCATTAGTAATTGTATTACTTAGCAATTATAGGGAAATCCCTTTTTATTTAAAATGGTTTATAAGCTTGAGCTAATCCTTGAACGGTCTGTGGAAATAAACCGAGGCAAAAAAAGGAAGAGACAATTCAACCAAAACTGGAGATTAATGACAGTCAAACCAAACAACTCAGAATTCATAATCTTGTGTCTCTAAGACTCAGAATCTCTGCTCTTGAATACTATTATAATAATAATAGTACTACTTTTGTATTTGATACATGATATCAAAGGGATTAATGGAAAAAGGTATGAAAACTTCTTTGATTTTAGTAGATTACTTGATAGCAAGTCTTTATCTTAGGAAGCGATGAAAGAACCAGAGTCCTTTGTGTGGCATGGATGTATTTTATGTGAGTTCTTGGCTCAGTGAGTGCTTTTCTTGCCAGTCAGTAGATTGCACACGTTATTGTCAGGCGTATATAAATAATTTAGACTTACACTGTCTGTCATTGCACTTGGGTGTGGGCATCTCATGGCAATGCCCACCATCCTTGCTTCCTCCAAACTGTTCAACCGAGATACTTCTTGGCAGCACATACTTTGCTGGGAACAGAAACCACATTATTTAGATATGTATTTAAGATGGGAAGTGACTGAATGTCTTCTACTCTAAAATTGTTTAGGATAATCATAGCTGCTATGAAATTAGTAGTTATTTAGGAAGTATAGATGAACAGACATACTATATACATATCTAGAGAATCTGTTTTCTATGTAGTTATGAATTGGTCTCAAAAATGCTCTGAACACTTCCAGTATTCATTAACAGAGGTCTTAAAGGGATTCTGTTTGTATTGCAGAGTGTTATAACTTAATCATTGAAGTTTGTGTATTCACTTTTGTATTTAATGCTCCAATGAATTTAATTTTTATTTCCTGAATCTTTTCTTATGGCAAGTTAGAACCTAAATGAGAATAAATAGCAAGAAACTGAAACAACAGTTGCAATAAGGGAAGCTTGAAATAGTGATGGGAAGACTCTTATTGGATTGCTCTGGAGCTGTGAAGGGAGACTGCCTAGAATGTCAGAGCTGGTGAATACAATTGCTGGTGTAAATGCCACCTGCATCCTGGCAGCTTTCATGCAGGCTGGATTGGGCAGTTGAGATCATGAATAAAGTGAAAAACAGTGTTTCTGAAGTCTATCGCACTTCATCTGACAGCTGTCCTAATGCTCTGACTTGTGAGTGAGACCATGAAGTGATCACAAAACTATTTTCTACACCAACTTTTCCATTTGCTGTCTTTTCTGAGACTGGGAAATTGGATCTGTTATGTTTAACATGCTCTGACATTTAAAAAACAATTTTAACTGATGGTTACAGTTGTTTTATCGAAGAAGACTGCTGTATTTTTTTCATGGTCTTTAATAATCTCAGGAAGAAATGAATTTACCTCTGAAGCTCAAGACTGTTTTATGGATCAGGTACTCCCCCTTTTTCAAGCAAGCAAAGCAGCAATTCACAGCTGCTTCTGCAAGTATAGTGCTTGTGGTACTTCAGATCTGTGATGCACTGAGTAGAAAAACATCCTGAGGAAACCAACAGTGCTGATGCATGATCTTTGATCTTTTATCTCTCTCCCCACTAAAGGTGTTCTGTGGCAGCATATGCTGCTTTTTAGAGAGCCAGGTGTTCTTGATTTTCTGCTCATCTTTCACAGATAATGCTGTCCAATTCTTGAAAAAAAGGTAATAGATGCCAACATATGTTTTATTTTTGCATCTTTTCTTTCTGTTTCATGGTAAGAGCGTTTGGGGTTTTTATTTACCTTGCTTATATTGTCCTCTCTTCATATCCTCTTTCTGAAAAACAGGAGACTTCAGGAAATTGGTATTTGAGGAAGAACATGCGATGGAGATGGCTGAAGTCAGATAAAAGTAATTCCTGCACATGGTCTGATTGTGCTATAACTCACTGTCATTTTCTCAAAGAATCATTGTTTGAGAATCTCTATACTTAAAAGAATAAAAAAAGTAAAGTAGTTGGTCTATGTGCCTGCCTTCCAGTGTGCATGCCCATTCCTCCTCTGACAGAGTTGTGTTTTCCTTTGTAGAAAGGAACTTCCATCTCATATCTGGGTTTGCTTCTAGTGCAAATACTCCAGGCAGTTGGCAGCCTTTGTTTCATTACTGGTTCTAGGCAATGTCTTTTAACGATTTCAATTTAAAGGATGGAGATATCGGACTTGAAATTTTTTTCCCCATATAGTTTGGATTACATGATGATTCTACTTTCCGTTTTGTTTATGGAAATTGTTTCTGTAGCTGGTTGCTTCTAAGTAGCAAAGAAGTCTGGACTATAAGGTCATAGAGGGAGGTTATGAGCCTCACTTACCCATTTGTAGTTCCTTTTCTTCTCAAAAAGTGTTGGCTTACTAACACTTTTAGAAATATCACATTAATAATAGGTATTTTAAATTTCCACTAGGAAAAGAAGTACCTGGATAGATGGAAAATAATGGATTTTCCTTTTTTGTTGTTGTTGTTTGGTACTGAGTTTTTATGGTTTTTTTTGTTTGTTTCATAAAAGGTCTAAAAGAAATCTCGTCACACACATTGTGACTACTCCTTTGTAGTGTGTTTTGGAGGGAAAGAAAGTTAATAGGAAGTCTTAGTCAAATAGGCCACATTGTATGTTCATAGAGTAAGGTATCGATTGTGACAGCTCAGCTATAACTGAATTATTGTGATCACTCACATGGAGAATCTGTAGCAGTGGTGAGTGTCAGGTATAGCGCACTTTGTATTCTGCTTGGTTGTATTCAGTGAGGTTGTATTATTTTGTGACTATTCAATATGGTCAAAGGAATAGGATAAACTGTTTTCTTTCTGTTGTAGTTTAGAATTGTATATGGTTTCAGCTTTTCAGCTGAAATCCACATACTATCTTTCCATTTTCATCTTTGAATTTGAGTCCTGCTTGTGACACTGATATTCAAAGTGTCTCTTGATGTTTGAAGATGTGAATTCTCTATATAATCAAATAAAAATTGGCTTCCCAAATTTCTGTCAGTGAAGAAGCAGAGTAGAACTGACCTATTTATATTTAATCATAATAATATTATTCAGGTTATCTTTCAGATTGCTTTAAATTACTGTAGTGATATGTGGTGAGTGCTCTGAATACAAACAGGGATGTGAGGGGCATTCAGTACAGAGAATACTTTTAACAAGCAATTCTGGTCTGGAGCAAATGCTGTTCATTTCCCAATGATACCTGTGGACAGTGTCACTGTTATTTACCAAGTACTTTCTGAAGTCTTTTAGTCTTACTTTTTGTAATGTCCTCAAATAATATCTTTCTTGCCTTAGCACTATCCTATACAATCAGCTCCTGAGGGGGGGAAAGGAACAATGACTATAGAAAAAAAACATAACTGCTGCTACAGCCAGTAGTCTTGTTCTTCAGCTTTGGATACAGAAACAGGTCTCTGCACGTTAAAGGAATCTTTTAAGCTTAATAATAAGATTAGGTTGCTTGTATCAAAAATTTAAGTCTCCCCAGTTTAAACACATTGAGTTACTTATGGTCATCAGATTTAATCCCTCTCTGTCACTAGGCAAAGTTTTTGAATGTGTTCCATGTATTCCATTATCCCCTGGAAATGTATTCAAGTGGTAGAAAAGAAACATGCACATTCCTCACTTTATTATTAATAGCATTCCACTTGTTCAGCAACAGCAGTTGTAATCTAACATATAGCAACCTAACGTATAACAATCTAAGATTAATAAAGAACATTACATAATTTAAGTGCTCAAAAGAATTCTGATACTGTAATATCTCTGAGAGCACAGGCTTATGTCTAAAACTTCAGGATGCAATTAGATACAGTTCCTTTGGATCTTTAACATCCAATTTTGGATGATGAAACTCTATGTTTATTAGTTAGATAGAAAAACACATGAGTGCAGAACTACACCCTTTGAAGCAGCTCTATTGTGAAGCAGCACATAGTTTGAATCATGGTTTAGGATTAAGAGAGTAGTGGAGTTGTATGGGAATGTAAAAGTCGAAATTGACCTAATAATTCATGAAGCAGCAATAAAACCAAGCATAAACACGTAGATGAGAAGAGGCACCATTCCTGAGATTGGTTGATTTGTGCTACACGTTATCATGGTAGGAGAGAATAGAAGGAGGAAAGGCAAAGACAAATGTATATCTTTGACTCTTGCTAATATAGTGAAACAGCTTCACCCTAGGGTTTTTTTGATATTGTTTTTGTGGTTATAATGTTAGAAAGATTTATTTTGAAATGAAAGCTTTAGAATCTGTTGTAAATGCATCATCTTTCAAAGTACAATTTTGGGGTCAAGTCACACATTTGGAGCAGGAAAGTACGGGCTAGCAGGTGTAGTTCTTACCCAAGTAACCCTATTTTAATTCTACTTTCACTTTACTGCTGCCATTCATATTTGGAATTGATGTACCTTTCTGCCATGTCAAAAATAGAGGAGCACAGTGCTGCAGCTTTTCTGAGAATAGCTGATCTGTTTTTTCTGAAAATAATGCTGATTGTTGTTAATCAACTTGTCAGAACTGAATAGTTTTCTTCTTTATCAAAGTGAAGAAAATTGGGACACTAAATAACAGTCTGTGCGGAACTAGGACACTCTGTTTGGAGACACAGCTCCAGACACTGTAGAGGATTTTTTTGACAGATAAGCTGTGTGCTTAAAGAGATAAGTGTTAATCTAATACATTGGAAAACAGACAGATTACAGTGTACTGCGAGGCATTCAAATAACAAGACTAAGTTCTATGTACCAGCTGAATCTGTTTCATAAAAGTCCACAAACTTCCTGTGAAGATCACGGCAGTGACTAGTAAGCTATAACTCACAGGCTCTCAATACGTGTTCCAAGCATAGCTGAGTTGTTGCTTACTCTACCAAACATTCATCACATAAAAAATGATGGGTTTTTTTAAATTGGATTTTAGGCAGTTGAAAGAAGATCAACATAGTGTCTCTGTTATCTGTGCTCTCGGTCAGGCTTCTCCGTCACTTTATTTTTCTTTTCACGTTTCTAGAATTATTATTGTCTATCATAACTATGTCCAGAATATCAGTGCTTGATATAGTTGTATCAGCTGCTCATTTGTACCCTATACAGCATGTGATCTGTTCAGTAAAGGTTCCCATTAGTGCAGACACTGCCTGGAATAGATGTGGCAAACTCAAACTTTTAGAATGGTAGTTTAATGCCGTATTGCCTCAGGCATATGTGATAGGGCATATTAAAGAATGATGGCGATTCAAAGAAGCTTCAAGGTGCAAGAGCTGTTCTCATTGTAAGCCCTGCTCTTCTATGGTTAAAGCTAAGCTAAGGAACAGTGAAAGTGAATCATTGAGTATTCTTAAATGTTATTAACTAAATGTATGCTTGTAGGTCTTATTTATATATACCATCACACACACTCCTGACTACAAATGCAGGCTTCATGTGTGACTAACAGATGGATGGAAAAGAAAACAACAACCTCTAAAAGGAAGGATACACACACCTAAAATAACTACTATTAATAGGGCAAACAGTAGGGAGACTGGTAGCTTAAGCACTTCTCCCTTGCCATAAGCTGATGCTTTCACAGGTTTTGTCACCTCAGGGGACCAGGTACTGGAATGTCAGTAACTTCACATTGAGTAAGGAAGCTTGTTTCTGTGTCTGTCTTATAAAAAAAGAAAACCTAGCAGGTTCTCTGAGTATGTATTAAACAGCAAAGAATGATCCATTGCAAGCTGGAAAGAAAGATGTTCTGCTTTTTGGCTTCTACTTGATGCTGTGGTTAGATGTGATGTTTAGGTTTTGTTTATAATTGCTGATCTGTTCGGATATTGTACAGCTTTTTTTATTTATTTTTATAAAGAATAATTATTTTACAAAATGCAAACTTTGTTTATCTGGCACGTCAGGGGAGAGCTGTCATCTTTTCTGGAATAATTTATGTGCACATGGGAACACAAAATGCAGCACTTTGTGTGTGTGTAAAATACAGGGTTGTTTTTACAGATCGAACAGGAGTAGCATTTTTAGAATTTTGACTGTGCGTCATCTTAGAAGCAAACACGGTCGAGATAAATTATAATGCTCGTGTAAGTAAGTGCCTGTCTAAATTTAACACTGAAGTTGCCTGAGTAAGTGACTGGATTTTTAAAGATGCCGCACACTGAGAATTCACCTTGCCTGAAGTGTTGAACAGAAATCACAGGCATCACTTTTGCATTTTATGTACCATCTTATGCACATACTTCACTTCAAGATGATCGCTCTCAGATAATCAAAATACTTGCATAAGTACTTGGAGGACTGGAGGTGCATTTTGATACGATTTCTTGAGCTTGCGCACTAATGTTTGAAAGTCCTGGTTGGACTCCTGTCAACAGCAAACTGATCTAAGTACACGCTACCATTTCTGGCTTGTTTCTGGGTCCCACAAGAGCGCTGGAGTACTGTTGTGCTGGATTGTTTTATCCGAGCTTTGCTTTGTAATTTAGAAAAAAATAAAGGTCAAAAGGTTTGTTAAATGCTGAATCCTAGGAATTGCAATAATAACGTGATATCTTTGACCAGAAAAAGACCTTGGAAAGCTAAAAACTTGCTTCCCTGAGTTGCTTTTCCTTTTCTTGGTAGCATAAAAATGATGTTCAGATCCTCTCTTGCAGGACTCTCATCAGTATTTATAGAATAGACTGGAGGTGGACGCTGATGTGCCACTTTCCATCATAATATTTGGGGACCATTTTGAAGTTGTAGATTCATATTTTCCCATTTCTACCTCTAAACAGTTATTTGCAGAGAATATTGAAGAGAACTATTAGAGTTGAGAAATATTCTTGTACAGCAGATAAAGATCTCTATGTGGACATTGCTGGCATTTAATCGTATAACATAAATCAGGGAAGGAGTCGATATATTGAGCAAATCTAAAAGATGTGAGAAACTTCACGTGCCATTCCCACCTGATCTTCACCAGATGATGTACTTTATAAAGTAAAGCATACAAATATTACTTCATGCAGCTACCTTGGAAAAATGGTTTTGACTTAGAAGAAGTAGTTTCTGTCACACGTTGTATTTATTTTTTCCTGTGGGTAGCAATCAGAGTGCCAACAGTGTTCTGGTAAACTTAAAATGAGCTGCTATGGTGAAAGCAAGTGACAGACCTCATAGTACTGCCTTTTGCAAAGAGTTAAAGTTTCAGTTTTACCAATGTATAGAAGAGGTTTTTGAGGAACAACAAAGCTCCAATTCTTGATGCAATTTCGAAGAAAATGTTTGAGTACCATGTGTGGTTCCAAAGATGCAGCTGGATTTTTCTCTGGTGAGGCAGACCAGCATGGTACAAGTGACCATGGTTCTTGTGACCATCTTTGCTCTGTTTTTCTGCACTATTACATTTCCCTACTGGTGAATAAAGTGATTTAAGGAGTACGGGGGAAAAATTTCTAGCTTTTTCAGATAATGTCTATATTTTTGGAGCAAACAGGTCAGCTATTTAATGTCTAGACAAGGCATTGTGCATTAATTATACTTTATAAAGAGTATTAATATTTAATACAGACAGCTATTATTGAGTGGAAAAAAACCTTGTTATATTTTACTGTCAAATAGAGTAACTGATCTTGTCTGAACTCCGTTGAATAGTATGGAAGAAATTATTATTTAGACCTCAGCATTCATTCTATCCTGGAAATGCTTATTTTAAAATATATTATTTTAAACTTATTTTTGGTTTTGGGTGAGAATGAATGTATTGTGTGTATTTTCATTTCATTGTTGGTATGCTAGGAAAAACTAAAATGTTCTTATCCAAAATACTGTTCCCTAGTCATTCAGATTCACTATTCTCATGGCCTGATGGCCCTCCTTGCTGAGAAATGGAGACTGAGAAACATTCTCAGACTATTTTTCATTAAACAGCAGCAGTTGTATTTAAGTTGATTGAAAGTCATCTCTAATTAGAGGTGACTATAATGCAAGTGAGGATAAGGAAAAGGTAGCTTTCACTTAAATGACCAATCATTTCTTAATGCATTCTGAATAGATTGCTAACTGGTTTTTCAGCAAAAGTACTTTGTAATATGAGCAAATATCGATAAAATTACATGTTTGTTTACCTGTGCTCATATCTGTACTTCTCTCGCTTTTGTATACCCGGACCGCTGTACTGAGTGCAGTGTTATTTAAGGGCAATGTAATGCAGGCTACTGGGAAATTAAAAAATACTAAATATTTAATGTCTTAATTGTATCTTCTAATCTCCAAACAACTTGGAAGTTGCTCTCACATTTCAGGCTAATTATTTACTGAATGTTAGTAGGAAGCTTGGAATGGGTAATTGCAGTCTTCCATGGTGAAGAAAATTACTAGTGTTTTGGTAGTTTCTGTGTTTGTATTTTTCAGCAGCCATGTTTTCATTTATTAAAGCAAATTAAATGAATTTTCCTCAGGAATTAATACCACCCCCAAAACAAAACAAAACCCCAAACTAAAAGAAAAGCTCAAATAAACAAAAAGCCTGCAAGACTTGTTCAAACATTCGTGCATTGGTACTTTAAGAGCTCATGGGTGGTAATTGATTGTACTGTGTGGCCCAAAGAACTTCATGGTAAGTATTTTATCGAATAAAGCTTTGTATTACAAAAGGACTATTTGGGTTGTAATTATCAGGCTAAAATCAATATCGCTTTCCCAGTCTGGTGCTTTATATGTAAGGGTATTCTTAAATACAATAGCATAATCAATAAACAAGCGGACATTTTCCATTTTCAGTAATTAACTCTATCCAGTAGTTTTTCAAGGGACCTTCTGCTTTCTGTGCTATTAATAGGAGTTCTACTTCTTCCCATAATGCTTACTAAATGCAACCAAAAAGTCTGGACAAAAGTATGTTCGCCTTTTAAATACATTGATTCTTCCACAGGTCTGCTCTCATTTCATTTGGTGGCAAATATATCACTGCTGGCACGGAATTGTTAGTTCTTTTCAAAAAGATAAATATCAAATGAATTTTTGGACAGGAACTGCAGAAGCTTCCCCTGCAATGCCTTGTTTATTAATGGTCCCACTGAAGATCAAGCTTATTAACCTCTGTGACAGCTGAAAGCACATACAAAACGTTTGCATGTGGATTTCATACACACGTGGTGATAAAAGCTCCTAAGCATTAATTTAGCTGGTGTTCTGTTGGGAGTGACTGTTGGAAAGGGTAAGGCCTGGCTACTTTATGATATTGAAGTCAACAATGTATACCCTTTTGATTTTCACTCTGTCAGCAAATCGTACTTCTTCAGGAACTTTACAAATGTAGCAGCTACTTCTCCCAGCACAGCCTAAACCCTTGTCTAAGGTAGCTGAGGAAAGCAATTGCATCCCAGCTGAGTGTTCACTTCAGAACTGTAGGGGATTGGAAAGGTCCTCAGGAGATTATCTAGTCCATCCTGCCAAAACAGGACCACCTACAGTAGGTCTCACAGGAGCACACACATTTGTAATGTCTCCAGAATAAAGAGTCCACAGCATCTCTGGGCAACCTGTGCCACTGCTTTGCCACTCTCACAGGAAAGAAGTATTTTCTTACATTTGAACTGAACATTTTATGTTCCAGTTCATTACTTGTAGCCCTTGTCCTCTCACTGAACCATAAATACAGTCTGGATCCCTCTTCCTGATATCTACACTTCATATATATATATATATAATTGATAAGGCCTTCCCTCAGCCTCCTCTCCATGCTGAATGGACCCAGCGCTCTCAGCACATCCTCATCTGGTGTCCTTAGACTGTACAGAAATCCCCCTTTCTCAGCTCCTTTCATACAGTGTTTTCTTGAATATCCCATTGTCTTGATGGTCTGGTGGATTAGTTCAAACTTTATGAGTGTCTTCCATGTATAAGGGAACGGGAAGCAGGACACAGTAGTCCAGGTGAGGCTCCCAGGGGCTGACGAGTGAGCCAAAATCACCTCTCTTCACCTTTGGGCTATGCTCTAACTAGCAGTCTTATTTTGTCCTGTTACTTCTCTCAAGAAAGAAAAGCAGACAATAAAAAGGACTCCAGCTGTATGGAAGGATGAGATATTTTTTCATTTTCCTCCAGCATAATCAAGACTAAACAGGTTTAAACGATCTATGTTGTAATAGCCTCAGTCTTGATGAAGAGGCACAGCAGGATGCCTTTTCTGCCTTGATAAAGGGTGCATCTGTTATCGTTATTGGTGTGATTGTTTAAGAACTAAATTGAAAACAAGACTTCATTTTAGCTTCTAAGAAAAGGATGCTGGGGATATTAGTTTGGTATTGTTTAAAACCGATATTTATAAATAGTCTGAAATAAGACAACCAAAAGTAATGTCTTGCTTTGAACACTGTATCAGTGGGTGTTGCCATTGTTCTGATTATTTTGTTTTTATCAAAATTTGTTATAGGATGAATAAGTGTGAAATTAGTGTTTCTAAAGAGTGAAAGATCTATGGCACACTTATATCTAAAAAACCACGGTATTTCTGTACAGTAAGCTACAGATAATCCATTTATTGTCTTTGAATCCAGAAGACAATTTGTTATGTCTCAGAATAAGTTCACTTTCAGGAATGGCAAGAGAATTAGCTAAACCAGAAAAAAACCCTCCACTTTCAGAAGGCAGTGTATTAGCAACTTTTAATGACAAAGCCATTCAAACTGTGTTTTTTTTAAGAGTTACTGAAACTAATTTGAATACAAACTCAGATTAAGCAGATAAGCGTCCATGTGGTTTGTAATAATGCACATGGAATTAGGAATTGTAATAACTATCTTCGTGATGAAAAATCATTTACATCCTTTACATAAAGACCAACCTAGCAGAACTTCCCTGGTGGATAGAGCTGCCAGTGCACAGCTTCTGTAATCAATACATTATATAGGAAAAAAAGAATCATGCAGGTTTTGAGTAAGGAAATGATGCTGCTCTGCTGAGAGAAGATGCAGAACTTTGAGTTCAGTACAGGCACTGTTCTGTTCCAAATGCAGTTTCCTAATTTGAAAATGATGTTCTGTTACCTGGCAGGATGGTCAAAATATACAGCTCATAAAGAAAAGGTCTAAGATACTGTGATTGTATACCCTGAGACTGGTCCTGAGATGTGAACTTACGACATGAAAATTATAGCACTTTCACAGTAAAACCTAAATTCTTTATATTGACTTAGAATTTTAAGTAATTTAATATTCTCAAATATTTCAGCATGTTTTGTTACTAATATTAATATTTTCCAGCCAATAAAAAGTTACAAATTGATCTTAAGCATTCAGTTCATTTTCACATTGTTTTTTATTCTAGTATATTTATTCAGTCCCTTTAACCAAATGTATGGCACTTCTGAGAGCTGGTAAAAAGAATTATTGAGGCATTGTAACTAATAAAGCACTAGGAATAATGAGTGGGTAGAGGAACAGAAAGTAGCCCTATTACCCAAACAGTACTTCCACTTTAAGGTCTTTGATGAAATTTTCTTAAAGATGTTAAAAGTATCCTAAACTGGGTGCTAGTGAAGTGTGTGCATAAAGGCTTTAACGTACGGCAGTGACTGCTTACAGCAATAGGGTATTTAACTCTAAACCTCAACAGTACTGTTAAACTAGCAGCCTTGGATAGAAGTGCTCTGTAGATTACTTGGTGGTTATGATTAAGGTGGTTTCGTTGATGGTGTCTGCACACAGGCTGAAGGCAATATTAATATTTTCAGTCTTTCCCAATACATTGTTTATATGAAATTATTTGAATTATATTGTTCAGCAATGTGTAATTGCAGCTTTCTTTAAAAGGCAGAGAAGAATCAAGAGTGGGATTTTTCTTCAGTGTTAGTGGGTTGTGTTTCAAGTCTTTACTTGAAAGAATTATGCTATAAAAACATGTTTTTCTCAGAGCTAAGGAGGTGGCTTTTTGTTCTAGTTGGTTGGTTTTTGCTTTATCTGTTTGACTTTGTGCTTTGGACAGTAAACATGGAATACAGTTGTTACCTAAGCACTTCTGTCATCATTTCTGGAATTTCTATAGATAATGTGATGCAGTCTTATTTTATCTTCAGTCACATAAAACCACATCCCTCAACTCAGTTTAATAACTTTCTCTTCCTCACTTGGGTGTGTGTAACCTCACTAGAATTATGCAGACTTTTATCCTGATTTGGGGATCTTGCTGTCTGTGTCAGACTGCCAGTCTCTCACATCTCACATAAATTCATTGTCTGTGCTCAGCTTTGGGCTTAGTATTAACCAGGTAACCCATCTACTGATGAACCTGTGCATATGTAAGCTTTCTCAAGGCTTTTGCAAAAATGTGTTCATAGAGAATCATGGTATGGTTTAGGTAGGAAGGGACCTCAGAAATCATGTAGTTGCAATGCCCTACCATGAGACGGGACATCTCATACCAGACCAGGTTGCCCAGAGCTTTGAACACTTCTAGGGATGGAGCAGCCAAAACCTCCCTGGGCATCCTGATCCAGTGCCTCAGAACCCTCACAAGAAGAAATTTCTTCCTATGTTCCAATCTAAATCTCCCCTCCTTGAGCTTCCACCCATCCCCATGGCCCTATCAGTAGAGTCTCTCATAAAACGCCTCTCTTCAGCTTTTCTGTAGCTCCTTTCAGGTTCTCAGGGGCTGCTATCAGGTCCTTCTGGGGCCTTTTCTTCTTCAGGCTGAATGAACAGACCCAATTCTCTCAGTCTGTTTA
Source organism: Upupa epops (assembly GCA_013397515.1). NCBI lineage: Eukaryota > Metazoa > Chordata > Aves > Bucerotiformes > Upupidae > Upupa > Upupa epops. The sequence continues at coordinate 675,190 of VZRI01012193.1, read as the reverse complement.
CATAGGAGAGGTGCTTCGGCTCTCTGATCATCCTTGTGGTCTCCTCTGGACTCCCCCCAACAGTTCAATATCCTTCTTTTATTGGGAACTCCAGATCTGGACTCAAGATGTCAGGTGAGGTCTAACAAGAGCAGAGGGGGAAAATCACCTCTCTTGACCTTCTATTGACATTTTATATGAAGAATTCCTGGCTCCAAGGCATTCCAACTACTCCCCTAGAGCCAGGTTCTGAGCTGCTAGCTCACCTGACATAATAACTGTCATAAATAAAAATGCTGTGCATGGTTTTTTAAAAGAACTGATAAATTTGCTCATAACGTAGAAGAACTGTGAGTGCGAGGACATGAGGAATGAAAATACAGCTGATGGATCTGTGTCCATTTATCACCTATTTGATGGCAACCCCTATGTCTTTGTAGTAAGAGGACTCCAGAATAGAATCATAGCATGATTAGGGATCGGAAGGGACCTCAAAATATCATCTTAGTCCAATCCTCCTGCCACAACAAGATCACCTAGACCAAGTTGCAGAAGTCCACTCAGATGTGTGCAAGGAAATCCCTAAAGGAAATGTAAAAACCCTGTACTTCACAGCTTTTCCTTTGCTTTTCAGAAAGCTCTGGTGTAGTCAGCTAACATGATTCATTCTAGGAAGTGGATCTGAATTGTTTTAATGCTGACTTGGTTAAATAAATCTTAATACGATTTACCTGTATTCCTTAATGAAATTTTAAACATGCTTATGAGTCATTCCATTGCCTGCACAACTGTCTTTTAAGGATGTGCTTAATTGAATTTATCTCAGATGGGATTTAAAAGTTTCATAATATATGCAGAATAAGTGTAATAGGTTTTGCTTTGGAATATGATAACCAAGGGACATTTTAATTCCTCAGGATAACCCAGTGCAGATAATATTTCTGTCTCAAACTGATGATCGAATCTTCAGTTCCTCTCTCTTTCCCCAACCAAGAAAAAGATGAGAAATGCAGAAAATGAGTCTTTCACAGTGGATACTCCATTTACATATATTTCCTGCATGCAGGAACATAAAGTTTGGAAATGTGTAAGCAGACAGGTTGCTTGAAGAAATAAATATAGTAAATGCTTTTTAATGGCTTGACATAAATACGATGTACCTGACTCAATGCTGTAGTGTCCACATTTCTTTTGCATGAATGTTAAATTTGCAGTTGCTCTGGTGATGGGAGAGAATTTTATTATTGTTGTTCGGAATCCAGAAATAAATTAGAGTTTTTAATCTCCATTGCTAGGAAAAGTAAAATGAGAGGGAAAACAGAATTCCTGATGCCTTCTAAAGTGTTTTTAGCCCTGGAGGTTGTTTGTAAAATCATAGAAGATGTTTCTTAAACCTAATAGATTTGAGGATTTCTCATTGACTTTGGCTATGGCAAGTGGAATTCACAACAAATACTGGCTCTTAAATGGAGAAGGCAGATGAAAAGAGGATTTTTTAAACAGATCTATTCTTACATGTGGTATTGTGTATTAATAACTTGTACACCATTAGAGGGAGTGGGATGGAGCTGACTTTCTTCATAGTAGCCCATATGGTGCTGATTTTTGAATTTGTGATTAAAGTGGTGTTGATAATCACCCAATGTTTTGGCTGCTGCTGAGCACCGCTTGCCCAATGTCAAGGCTTTCTCTTTCTCTGTAGGTTCAGATGCAGCCACAACAACAGACCCAAACTGGCCAAAGTGATGCTCCATACCGTAAAACCTTATGCTTGTCAATAACCCACCCAACCTAAAAAAATCCCAGCAATGGTGGGGTGTTTTGTCTTCCAAAGTGGTTGTTGCTTAGAGACTACGGGGGGCATCAGCCTCCTTGTGGGAGGTGGTGAGTGGTTGGTTGTCTGAATCACTTTCTTGTTCCCTCTTTCCATGCTCTTCACTTACTAAACTGCCTTTATGTTTACCTGCGAGTTTTCTCACTTCTGCCTCTTTCTCTCCCTCCTCTTGTGGTGGGGGAAGAGAGCAAGTGGCTGTGTGGGTTGCTGGCTGGGGTTGCCACATCCTTAAGACTCAGTCCACAACTTAGAGTAAGAACCAAAAAACCCCACATACAGGAACATAAAGTTTGGAAATGTGTAGGCAGACAGGTTAAGCAGAAAATAAGTGAACATCAGAGAGAACCCATGCAATGCATCCACTGGAATTGCCCCACCGGAGATGCGTGGCTCTTGTGTTGGCCTGCCACAACAAGATTCAAAACCCAAGTGTGTCTTAGGCTTTCTTGGATAAATTATAAGATCTTACTCTTTTTCTAGAAAGTAGATATGATAATTCCAGTTTACAGGGAGAGTTAAAAAACTGACCTGAGATGTGAGGAACACTAGGTGTTGTTAGTTTTCGTGGTGTTGAAACAAAGTGTGTAAGACTTCTTTCTGGGCAAAGTTTTGCTTTAAGAAACCTGAGTTATTTCCGTGATGATCAAGCTGCCTTTGAGTACTCTGTATTCTACTGCTTATGAGCGCTTTGCATTGTTTGCCTTTGTTAATAAGTAGGTAAATATCTCGAAATCAAAAGCTTGGTGCTGAGTTCATTGATCTTTGGGAAGCCTTTGATTCTTGACAAAGGAATCTTTCTAGCTACAAGATGTTTGAAGAAATGCAAGTAGTGATTTTGAAGAGCGTGTGCATCTCATCAGGTAGCTCAGACAAAGTAATATGCCGGTAACAAGTACATGTAAGTTTTTAACTACAATGGTTATGGAATAAATAAGCATGTATTTTCTTTCCATTTCTGATTAATTAGAACAGTCACAGTTAGGACACAGTATTGAGAGTATAAGAAATTCTAGGTTTAAGTGTTTTTTACACACTGTAGTACATGTGGGTTCCATGGCAACATCATGGAAAAACTCCTGAGCTCCTGTATTTTGTAGCCTGCCTAAGATCACAGCAGAGAATTTTCTTGGGGGAGAACAGTAATTCCACTCTCATGCTATTTTATGCTTTCTTTCATTTACTTTATGTATTCCTGATTTATTTATTTGTGCTTGTCTGAGGAGGACTGTGTGCTGACGACTGACTCAGCAGTAATGGGATTGCAATAATCAGAGTAATTTAGCAAAATACATTTTTTTTGTTTTTCGACATAAATAAAACAAGTTAATCCGAGGGGAAAACGGTGTGAGTCATCAGTTTGGCGCGCTCCTGCTAGCAGCCTATCGCCCCTTTTCTCGAGAAGATTATTTTGTACTTCAAAAGATATATATTTTTTAGATCTCTTCTCTGTACTGGTGGTCAGGTCAGCAGGTAACTTCCAGTGAGCTGAGAGCGGCCCCAGCACCTGCCATGACTATGGGATACTAGAAGTTAAATCAAACTCAGTTCCTTGGGAGATAGAATTCAAGTCCTCGTGTGATGGACGCTAAGGTAGGTGGGTGACACAAGGAGTCATTGAAAACTCATGTTATCTCCTCCCCTTTCTCCCAGCCCAGGAAGGGTTGCTGGTCCCACCTAAGACTGTAACACAGAATCGATAAATCCTTATGGATTGGAAGGGACCTCGAAAGTTCATCTAGTCCAATCCCCCTGCCCCAGCAGGACCACATCCTTAGTTTCAAGACTTGGTTCAAGACTTGGTATTAGAGTGCATAAGGAACACACCAAGCTGGAAGATACAAGGGACTTCTGTTTTTTCTTGCCGCTTGATTGTCTTCTGCATTCTTAGGTATTCTTGAAGTGAGCTGTTGGTGGGGTTTTTTTAGTTTCTGCAGTGATCTGACTGATCCTGATTAAGATGGTTCAAAACTTCTAAAAGATCAGACGTCCTGCATCAGTTATTCAACAAGATAATTGCATGCAGTGCTTTCTTTAACAAGCTGCAAGTTTTTTCCCTGAGATTTGTTCAAGACTTGGCTCTCTCATACTCATTCTCTCATATGCTCTTGTTCTCACATTTGCTGTCTTGCAATTTGAGTTCTTATCTGAGATGTGAAGGGGTAAATGCTGTAAGGTTTTGGGGAGAAATAGCTGTGTGAGTGACTGGCTTACAATAGGCTGTGAAAAAATTGTTTTGTGGACTAATACCTGAATTGCAGGGCACAGGAGGAGGGATTAATGCTTACAAATATTAGAAAGCCCCAGTGACTTGAAAGGGGAATGGCCTATAGCTCACACACAGAGAGAATCCTGTAGCTGGAGACAGCACAGGAACACATGTACACATACACACAATTTAAACTATCAGTCTCCAGCACCAGACAAAAGTTAGAACCATAAAGATTGTGTTCAGTGCTCTGTTAGTTTCTTCAAACTTCAGGACAGTCAAGGCATCTTTCTTGGCTGCCACACCTCTGAAGCTCTCAGCATCCAATCTGTCAAAGAGAAGTGCTACACAGCCTGAGGCAGCTGCAGCTAGGGAACAGTATTTGGAAGGTAAAATAAATATCAGTGATGTCCTCGCTGAACTTGAGAACACTCATTAAGCATCTGCTTTAATTTCCCTTGTACTTTGCTGGCATATGAACAAGGATGCAAACTATCTTGCAGACCTGGTGTTAATCTATAATGTTAGAAAGTGAGCAACAAAGTCAACCGTGCATATGGCACGGGTTCTTTTTGCTCAAAACATTAGTTAATCTTGGTAAGAAACTTTCGATGGGCTTGCCCTTCTGCTTTTCCAGTGCAAGTCCTGTAAGATATCTCTGAAGACAACAAATAACTTGTATTTTACCCTGTATTTAAGGAGTATTTTGACCACTAGATACAGTAAGAGTTTTCCTGTCAAAACTGACTGAATCATACCTAGATTTTTTTCAGTCTTCCTAGCACAGCGTTTGTGTTTTGAGGATCTTACTTGAGATTGAGTGCTATTCCAGTAATGAGGTTAATCTTGCCATCAAAATCAACTGTGAAGCGTGATGTTTAGTTTGGGTCTATTCTGACATCTAGGAGTGCATCGATGATGGAAGTGATGTGTTATAAATAGTAGGTCTGCAATGAATTCTGAATCATCATACTCAGGGGCTTTTTAATTTCTCAAGTAATACTTACAAAAGGGGGTTTTGTTTAAATCATCCTTGTATCCTCCTAGGATTTTACCAGGCTTCATTTGTCCTGAAGCACTAACACAAAAGAGTAAAGTGCAATACAACCGTCAACCCCCCTCACATCATGTCCTTATTTCAAAAGAAACAAGAATTGTGTTCCAGTTCCTAAAAGCAATACTCTGAAAGAGTTTCACACGCTTTGACCAGAAAAATACACAGAAAATTGTATTTTAAAGTATCTGCAGCAAGCCCAGGGAGACTCAGGTCCCAGTAGTATGTAATATAACCCTTCTGCTCTAGAAATGTGTTATTGATGCAGTGAGAATATGAGCTGACCAGTGTCACCTTCCTTCAGGGCTGAGGTCCCTGGACCATTCTCACTTAGTAGTATCACCAGAAAGGAGAGAAAGCCCTCTGGTCAAGCTCCCAGACATCAGTCTGCATGGATTCTACCGTGACAGTTAAGTCTTGTGCTTTATAGGAAGAACAGAGTTTACAGAAGCCACATACGCTGTTTACACGGTTGAGATTCATCAAGAGCATTATCTTAATGCTTTCTTTTTCTCTAAAGCTTGTATGGGCAGTGGAATGAAGGGAGGAACCACTGCTTTCAAATTCTTGGAGTAAGTTTTGAAAAGATTTTTTTAAGCCTGTCATAGCAATGTTTTTATAAAATTTTGAATTGAAATGCAACTTCATTGAGTACGTTTTGGCCTGTATACAGAATAGCCTGAAAGTCCCAAGTGTTCATTGTAAGCACCTTACTTTGTCTTGATTTGAAACCTGTTGTAAGGAATTTCAAGGGGATTTGTCAGGGATCCTATAGAGCTGTCTCCCCCCATTTATCAGTTTAAATGGTGCTAGAAAAGGTACTCACAATTCAGGTGTTCACTTCAGTGTTTAAAAGTAATTCTGGTGTTTCAGTGAAAGACTTTCTGTAGGACCCTTCACAACACATCCAAACAGGAGTGGGGAGGCATGGAGAGGAAGATAGAACATACAACTGCAGTGCTGCTTGTGCTCATCTTGAAAGCTTAAGGTCATCTTTCATCACAACACAGCTCTAGAATAAACTCAGGAATGGATGTTGTGCAAACTCACTTTGTGGAGAACTATGCAAAAAGTTAAAACCTGGTTTCAGCCAGGGAATAAGCGCATAACACCAGGTGCAATGCAGGGAAAGCTATTAAGAAGTTCAGCATCATCTCAATGTCATTTGTGTTGCTGACTCTGTATGAAGGGCATGGACTCACTCTAGCATTCTACATGCTTGGTTGTGCTGCACCAGTTCTCTTGATCCATTTGGAAATTAAGTGTTTGCAGAAAAAGATTTTGGCAGTTGGCCAAGCTCAGTTCAACTTCACAGCACAAACAGAATTGATTCAGAATTACTGTGTGTGACCAGGCCATTAACACAGTACAATTGCCATTGGCTTGATGAATTTCACATACATAGAAAATCATGACGCGAGTGTTGCATAAGTGCTCGCAGGCGAATCCTGTGTAGGTAACCACTACACGAGAGCCTCTAGAGGATAAACAGCACATATGAGACAGGGAAGAATAAGAATCATTCAGATTGTGAGAGCAGATATGTGATTAAAATTAGTTAGATTCCCATTATACTACCAAATCCCCCAATTTTAATTGATTCTTATGAAGTGCTGTATATTTAGTTGTTAATTGTTTATATTAAAGGCATAGCGAGGTTAATCATCTGCTCAGTTGATTTCTTAATATCCTGAGGGATTTTCACTGTTGTTCTTTAGCACTATTGCTAAGAGCAAATATTTAGAAATAAGAAACAAAAAGCACTTTATCTTCAACAGCAACAGTACAGTCATTTGGGTTTTGCATGTTCCTTGTTCCTTTTGAGTAGCTGCTACTTCCATTAACACATCTATTTATTTTAGAGAAATGACTGTGAAATATGGCTGCATTTCACAGTTAGCAGTTAACTCCAAGGCACTGGAGTTAAACAAAAAAAAAATTCAAATGAAAAAACCCTTAAAGTTCAGTCCAGACTTTTTATTTTTCATATCCATTGACCTTTTTGAAGGTTTTTATACTCTGTTCTGCTGCCTGATTACTTAAGGATTCACTGAGCAGTTTCCTTGAAGGCGATTCTTTCTGCTAGCCATTGGCATGAAAATGCATCTGCCTGAGTGAGACCTCTTTGATCTTCAGAGAGCTTTGTAAAGATAGATTAAAAAGAAAGCTATCAGGTTTTTTTTTTTGTCCAGTGCAAATGCTGCCTGTGATTTCAAATCAGATGGTGTTTTGGATGGTGCTGTTTGTTTTTAGGGAACTGAGATTTGGAGCTGTGATCATGTGTTCTTTTTAAAAAACACCAAACAAAACCTGAAAATACGTGACTCTGTCTGGTGCCCTTTGGAAAGAAAAACACAAGAAACCATGCCAGTGCTCCACGGAACATTTTGTGTCAGTTAAAATCCAGAGGGATGAAAAATCTAGTACCCTCTGGACAAAATTATGTTTAAAAAGACTTATAAGGAACTTGATTCCTATGAAGTAATTAACCCAGAATATGTCTCTAAGTAATCGGAGTTTAACTTTATATTGAGATGCTGATGTTCAGATAAATCTAAATTTGCTCTTGCAAGTTAAAGAGAGTCTGCTGTGCTTACAGCTTCTAGTGTAACTTAAAAAACATTAAATTACTTTGCAGCTGTGAACCTCCAGTGCCCTCCGTTTGAAAATCTGCCTTTACGTTTGCCTTTCCTATGAGAGCACATGTATGTATTGAAATGTCAAATGGTCTGTCTTCCTCTATTAGACCCCTCAAATCAGTCACTTTGCATCAAGTGGCTGTAAATATCTTTTCTGACCTCTAGTACATCACTTCCAGCATCCTTACCTTCCAGTAGAGTCCTTTAGTCAACCAGCTGTAGGCTGCTTTGGTTGGTGGTGAAAATCTCCCCCTCTGAAGGCTGGTTTTTTTTTGGTAGAGGCCACTTTCCTGATCACCATGCAGTTACAAGTCTTCACTGCGTGGCGGTATATGTACTAAAATGTGAGTAGAATACAACAGGAACCGTCTTAGTAGAGCTACAGAAGGAGATAACCAGCACTCAGCCAAAGTAGTTTTTGTCTTCCTGCTTTTACATCTATGCAGTTTTAAAACACTCTCTACTTGTTTTTCTGCCAAAACCAATGCAACCTCATCGGTGAAATCTACCAACACATTATCATTAGTCACTGTCAATCAGTAATAGCTCAAACCACTGATTTCAACACTAACTTTATGGGTGCACAGTTACTGACATTTTCCATTGGAGAAGCAGCTACAGAGCTTTTGAAGAGCATAGCATTTCATGAGCCCTTATTTTGCTTTCGGTCTCTGATTTTGTTATAATGCAAGTGCAAGTTAGGGAAATCTATTATTACTCACTAAAATGAGTTTCTATTACTTCTAACGTATTACAGATTTTATTGTCCTTAGTGTTACTAATTAGTTAACACAATTATTTTGATTTTTGTGTATAAGTGCTTATTAATTATTTTATCACAAGAAAAGTGAGTGGGGTCCAAGTGCCTTATTAATTCATTTCAGCCTGAAAAAAAAATCTTATAATTAGTTTGGCAAGAGGAATGAATGAAATTAGCTACTAATGAGAAGATAAGTATAGTAATCTTTTCCTGATATAAAACAGTGATTGTCAGTAGGTAGTAATAGGAATTTAGAGTATATTTCATGGGACCTTACTTCTTTGTGTGAAATCATTAACATCATCTGATATTGCAAATTGGGTTATTTCACACCTGTATTTCTATCACTGACTGCTAACCCTCCAGCCACAGATACTGATAAGGTTTCGCTAATTAGAGAATCATTAATGAAGTAAAGAATATGAGCAATCAATTATGGCTTGTTTTAGTAATCCAAACAAAAAATTAATTGCCTAAATTTGTCTTGTACTTTCAAGTTTTGACAGTATATTTGTGAAACATGGCAAGAATGTCAACACTTAGTAGGTAGCAGGTGTGACCTGTACAAGTTTTTCTCATGTTCAGTTGCAAATTGCTTGACTTGTGATACGCAGTGATGGATTTTAATAAGCCATTAATCTACTTTTTTATGTAAACAACAACTTCACATTTCCTCTTCTGCATCATTTTTTTGGCATAATTTATATGGTAAGGTTGATGAGAAATAACTTGAGTCTATTCTATTAATTACATGGATTTACAAGTAAAACACTACTATATAAACAAAGTTCAGCATTTTCTCACCCCCCACAATTCAAATTTGAATGTTTCTGCTCTTGAACATAAGAACTGCACGTCTTGAGTTTTCTTGCTCCTTTTCTGCCTAGGTCTCTCTGGTAAAATAAGCTTTCATGCAGATTGCCTCTTCTTTACATTTCTTTAAATCTCCTCCTGTTAAAAAGTAAGAATAATAATAAAAGTTACTATTCCAAGAAATGGAATTGCGATCAATTCTCTTTTAGCTCTATTAGCTGTGCAGTGGTAATGTGGCTGAAATGGGTCTTTCCGTACAAATAATGCTCCCTTATTTCCCCTGGGTTGTGCTGTAGAGGTGTTTCTTCATGGTGTACTTGAGTGCCACTAAAGCCGTTGTTAACTAGTGGAGTGTCCAAACGCTAACATTTAATGTAAAGTAAGAGAAAGATTATCTGGGGTAGGACCATGTTCAGAATGCAGTGAAGCTTTCTAGATGCAGAGCAGCTATAAAATAGCTTTAAAATGCTACTTGTTTCAGGTTGGCTGGTGAGGCAGCTTCTGGTGTCAGCTGCAGGAGCTGCTTGAAGAGGTTTAGTAGGGACTTGTAGCTAGAACCTGTCACACAGAACCATGTTTATTTCTTGTGAGCTGCCCAGCAATCAGATTCAGACACTGTTATGCCAGACCCCTCAAATTAAAATAACCTTTATGATGAATAAACATGACAAGAGAGAAGGTCAAGGTGAAGGTATTGCTTAATATTAAGTTAGATGAGTGTGTAATTGTACTCTTTCAATTTATTTTTGAGATAAAACTGAATAACTTTGGTATCACAATAGGTGGAACTATGATGCGAGTGAGCTCAGGAATGCTCAGAACCTGTAACTTTTTCCCATGATGAGAACTTCACAGCCACCTAGGTATTGCAGTCTCAAATATATATTAATAACTTTTCTCATAAGTTCTTTATCCCATAATTTCAGAGCTTAAACAGCTTTCACTAAGGGTGTAGGTAGATCTATAAAAATTATTTTGAGGTCATGATGCACTGGTATTACTGCTAACATCTGGAAGGGATTTACACAGCATGACAAGACGGTACTGTAGTAGAATTATTAACCTTATTTTTGTTGCTAACTGATTAAGACACAGGGGAGGAAGGTGTTCTTAGCATCGCACCTTCATTTTTCAGAGCAGGATTTCACATTAAGTAGCTCAGGTGAGAACAAGACAGCTTGTTCTGCAGTGAATGCCCAGAGCTGTCATAGGATGTCGGTAGTGTCCTTGAGAAAATGTCTTAGGCGTCAGTCCTTCACTCTAAAAAATCTTTTACCAAATAGGTCTGTACGTTTTGTGTCTGCTAGGTATCACCACTGGAACCTCTCGCAGTAGTTGGTTGATTTGGAGGTTATTTTGGTCAAAGACCTAATAGATCTGCTTCCTGTTAGAGCATAAATAAAAAGGCTGCACTTCTCTATTGTACATGAGGAAACAAATCTGAAAATTGTTATCTAAATATCTAACAGCACTTGAATAAGCACCCACAGTCTGCAGATTTTGATTGATAAGCAACAGCTTTGTGATGAAATAAAAGGTAGGGAAAATCCTACAAAATCAACTTGTTTAATAAAATTGTACCGGTAGTTACCTGTGAGTACATGCTGATGGGGATGAAGAAGGGGTATTAAGCCATGAATACTTGAAATTAGACACTGATCTTTTAGTCAGAGATACAAAAGTGAGGCTTTTGCAAAATAGAAAGTCACATGAAATGTTTCTTTAAGTGAATACACTGAGCAGGAAGCTTGAAATACATTCCTCCTTTAAAGCAAGTTAAATGCATTGGGGACAAAGAAACAAAAGGTTAATATACTTAAAGATCTAATTGCTGGGTGGTTTCCTGTAAGTGCTGGTGGTTTTTTATTTGTGTTGAAGGGATAATCAAGAATGATGTATGATGCATTCACTTCTTGTTTGTAATTTTGCTTCTAATATTTGGGTTTAGGCTCCAATTAGCTGTGAAATCTGCCTTCAGTGAAATTACCACAAGCATAGTGTGGGCTTGTCAGAAGCTGCTTAATTCTATAGCTACTAGGCTGCCTTAGCTAGGCTTAGTAACTGAGATACTAAATGTCTCTTAAAGGGACTAGGCATAATTTAGGTTAATATTCCTCCTCATCAAATGGCAATTAGAGGAAAGAATAATGATTCTGTTTACTTTCCCCCTCCTCAACTCCCCCTTATCTTTCAGAGGACAGATGTCTTGCTGAGGTGTTTAAAGATGTTTGCTACCTTCTTGTGTTTCTGTCTTGTCACATCCTCACGTAAAATTAAGTCTTGCATTACTATTTTTATCATCTGTTTGCTTAGTTTGGTCTAAAGAAATTATTATTCTTGGTTGTGCTGTTTTTTTTACCACCTGGAGAGGAACTCTCATAGATTGTATTTATAAGTCCTAATTTATTTGCTCCTAAATGTCCACAAGTTCACATGTACTTTCTCCTAGAGAAAATAAGTGTCTTTGTGCCAGTAAAGGTCCCCATTGTATTTGTCAAACTCCATACCCTGACTACAGGCTGACATCCCTTTCTTCCAGAAAGTAAACCACTCTGAGGAGCTGCTGCTCTTAAAAACCAATCCTATAAAAACCCCATAGGGATGGGATGGTCTTCCACAGCAGCCAGACCCAAACTTTTAACTGCCAGCCGTTTGAGAGATATCACGCTGCTGTCCTCTGCAAATTGAGCCAAAACACAGCAGTTTTTAAGGCAAGGCTGTGTGGTACATCTTCTAATACTCCTCCGTTGAAGCTGCAGAGCTGATTGATGAATAAATACAGCAAGGTGAGTGTCAAAGACATCCTACACTTACAGTTTACCAAATACAAATGGAAGGCTAAGAGAAAGGATATACCTATGTTACAAATAGGATCTGATCAGCATGGCCCTCTGTAAAGACTTTTTGCATCCAATTTTGAAGAGGCTAACTTAAAGCAGTAATAGTTTAGACACAGGTAGCTATAGCAGCCCAATATTCTGCATAGCACAGCCACAAGAGTATTTCATCAAGTTCTTTCGCAGATTCTCCAAATCACAGCAGCCTTGTGCCCCTGTGCATGTGCTGTTACTGGTACTTAAGCATCCAAGTTAAAAGCTGTCGTCACATTCAGCACTGCAGAGCAAATTACCCTGTGTTGCCAATGTCCTTTGGCATTCAATTACAGCTTGTAGATCAACTCTTGCATTGAAAAGCTGAGAGACAGAGTATGGAGAAGCCCTTTCAGTAATGTGGTAAGCACAATCACCTTGTACAAGTCTAGTGCTGTGACACCCACTGCTGTGTTTTGCCCACCTTCACATTGCCTGGCTCAGATCAAGTTTTGTCCCATAACCTTTCTGAAACTTCTAGATCCCATTAGCCTTTGAATGTGATTACGTCGCTGATTTATCAAGCAGTGTTTCAGGACTACATCTGCTGAATGTAAGGGAAGAAGTGATTGATGCTAGAAGATGCTATTTTGTTTTTCATTTGTCTCCCAAGCATATCTTACGTATCCCCAATGTCTCTATTTAATAAGAGTTAAACTACCTTTTGTGTATGAAGCTCATCTCTCTACCTGTGCCTGAGTACTAAAGCATTTTTCTTTGTTCCTGTATCACAGAAAACATTTCTTCTTAAATTCCTGCTTCTTCTCAATCCTGTGGAGAGAACTATATTAGGCAAGAAACTCTGAAACATATAGCTTTTCCCCCTGAAAAGCTTTTTGTGGTTAATACCTACTGAGGAGCTGAAATACTTTAAAGATTCCTTTCTGAGCACAAACCAGAGTGAAAGTAAAAGATATTTCTACCTTTTAGCTAGATGCTGTATCTTAATACTAACAGCTTGTCTAGTATTTAGTATTCTCTGAACATTATATCCTGAGACTGTTATTAAAACTCTTTTGTGAGAGGAAAAACATTAATTCTTTATCATATTATCATTCCTTTTTTTTTTAACATGCAGAAATAAGAGAACAAGGAAACCAATGCGTTTTGTTCAAGGGCAGTGGAACTAGTCAGTGGTAACTCTAGAAATAGAAAAAGATCGGCTTTGTTCCTGCTTTATATTGCACCAATGATTAATGCAAAGAGGATGTGAAATGAGTAATTTACAGGTATACCTCCTCAATTATGAGGTAGTAATTTTAAGTTATTTGCAAAACAGGTCAAATCAAATCTTTAGTAAAATCCACTAAAATCAGTGACCATAATTGTATGCATCAGAAGCTTCATTTGGTAGTAAAATTCAGCATGAAATGTGGTTTTCATGTTTTCACGCATATAAGTGACAGGTCTTTTATGCCTTCTGCAGAAGGCCTGTGCTGTGCAGAGCTCTCAGCATATTCCCCACTTTGCTTAGAGTTGAGTTGATTTCAAAGCTATGAAATCGAAGGGAAAACCTTTCTACTGAATTTAGCAACAAACTTGTATATTCTGCTAGAGTTTTGATCAATTCCTCCGAGTAACTTCTATGCTCTACATACTTCAGTGCTTTCCTGTGATGTCTGTCTTTACTTAAAGGGACACTAGACTGAGGCGTTCTCTGTTTGGAGTCCTTAGGATTTTGTCGTCTTCTCTCCCTCTACTCCACTCTTATGAAGACACCCTAGTCGAGTCATTTGTTTTCATAACGGATGCATAAAAGCTCTTCAGGAGGGTGGAAATTTAGAAGGATGCATCAGTTTCAAGTCTTTTGCTCATTTAAAAATGCTAATTTTTAAGTAGAAATGTAGATTGCAGTAGTTGAGAAATTTAAACTCAGTAAGCATTGCCATAGCCACACACAATAAACAATTTTATGCCTTCTGCTTTTATTTATGAGCAAGTATACCTCTGCTAATTCCACGTGCAAAGCAAGTGTTGAGCAATAAGCAGTCAACACCTCGGATTTCGATGGGCTACCCTATCAAACCTCAGAGCTCTGGAACTCTGTAGAAGTTTGGGTTGGGGTATTTTTACCTATCTGTTGAGAAACCTCATACCTCTTATAAAGCAGTATGAATCAAATGGTATAGACATGCTAATACTTTAGAAGACATTCTGTTGCCAAAGAGCTTGAACCAAAGGGCTTGGTTTACTTAGACTATTCTTCAGTGTTTAACCCAGATATGGTTGAAGCCAACAAAATGAAAAATACCACTGGTCTTTTTATTTTGTAAAAACAATGAACTGCTCTGTGAAGTTTCATCAAAGTATTGCTGTGATTCTTCCAGACAAGCCAAAAAGATGTATCAGTTTCTTATTTCAGTAGGTAAAATATGGTTTTTGTGTTCTAAATTAGAAATGGTGATTTACTAGTCCAGGAAACCAAAAATTGTGGTGACAGTCTTCTGCTAGGATCTCCAAACTCGCCTCTCAGAATGTGTTTACCTGAAGAAGATGCTGTTTTTATTACCAAGGAAGAAACCAGCTGAGCACAGCCTAATGTTTAAACAATAATTTAGATGCTGGAATGAGGATGCACAATGAATAGCTTTTCCTAGCTCATACATTTCCTCTTAAACCACCTGGTTTGCATGTCTTAAAATTTAACAGTCATATTTTATTACTTCTTATGAATCTAATAAATGTGCAGTATCTGAAAATATGAGAAATTCTGGATTGCAGACACAGCCAATATTGAAGGTGCCTATTTGGCTATTAAAACCGTATAGTTCAACAAATACAAGGCCAGCAAGCAGGAATACATAAAACATTCTCTATTAGCTGAGCAGAGAGAAACATCAGTACTTTGTAAGCAGTGATATTACACCTGTGTTCTTACAGAGTGTAGCTCTAATTAATGTCAGAGGATATATTGTTCTAATTTTTTTTGTTTTCATTCTTTCTTTTGGTGTTCAAATGAAAGAGAAAAGAACATGAATGGAAAAGAGAACGTTGAGTGTGTAAATGACGGACTAAGTGTCCCATTCAAACAACCTTTGAACATTGTGAAGTGCTTCTGTAGTAGCTGACTGGTTAGTACACAGGTTATTAAACTACACAGAGCTACTTATTGTAAGCTGTATCTTACAGAATAAAGATCAGATATGTTGGTTTCTTTTCAGCTGAGACATATCAGTTCTCTTATTTTTAACAATGATATTAGGACAGCAAAGTAAGTGAGGCCATCAAAAATAGCCAGAGCAGCAGATTTATTTTGCTCTGACTTGCTGTGTAACAAGACGCGATATTTACACACCAAATAAAGCTGCTGGGTGTTTTGAAGCCTTACTTGAAGGTGGTTATTTCGTACTTGGTTTTAAAAGTGTTTAACTTTCTCTTAACGCTTTTCCTCACAGTGACACAGTGTGTGTTTCACCGTCTCGATAGTATGGAAAAGATAAAGGTAATGTAGCCTGGTAATCGCTGCTATTCTAGAGTGAGTTTCTGGAGCAGCAGGAGAGTGTTTTACAGGTGGTTGTACAATACCAGTTGTGATACAGCAGGAACTTGCAACTTCTGTCCCCTTCAAAAAGCTGACATTTAATTATAATAACTGTACTGATAGCTGATACACAGCGTGGTGTGCATTAAAATTATACTGTCTGTGAGAAACGACATCAAAATGATGTTTGAAAATACAAGGAAACAAAAATATCTCCCCAAGGGCAAAAAGCTGTTAGAAAAGTCTTTCGACTAAAGGGGTAATAGAGCAGTTTTGTTCTTG
This sequence comes from Upupa epops, assembly GCA_013397515.1. Classification (NCBI taxonomy): domain Eukaryota; kingdom Metazoa; phylum Chordata; class Aves; order Bucerotiformes; family Upupidae; genus Upupa; species Upupa epops. Next base: position 659,272 of record VZRI01012193.1, on the reverse strand, counting down.
TATCATTCCGCGAATGTGGTAAAAGATAATTTGACAAATGCTGTCAAATGTGGTAACCTCATCTAATTCCTTCACTGCACATCTTAATCCCTGATGCACTCTCCTCAAATAGATGGGCTGGGAGCGTGGGGAGTTTTCGATGTGACGCTTTTGCAGCAGTTTCCCACTGACAGACGCAGTGACCTTATCACACAGACAGCTCTATCCAGTGTGACAGCCTAGCCATCTGCCTTGTATTGATCATAATTGATTTAAAGAAAGTGATCCTCCGAAGCTTGGTGCCGTTAAACCCCCCAGCTAAATAGACATTTTATTTGGAGATTTTAACCTTTAGGGTGGTGGTTTTATTTCTTTCTTCTCATTTCAATCTGATTTGTAAAACATCATCAGAAAATGTGTCCTCTGGTGATAAAAAGCCATTGTCTTTCCAAAAGGTGGCCTTAAATATCTGAGGCAACTCAAATTCCACAAAGCTAAGAGCAGAACTGGACTTCACCGTGGTTGAAATGGCAGATAACTGTTCACTGGTCCTGAAGAGTGACAGGGTCTTTCCAACAATTTAAAAAATAAAATATTTTATCCAGTCCTCCAGCTGTCAGTGCTTTACAGTAAATATTGGGTGGATGCAGACACTTCTGTCTGCAATCGAACAATACCATGCGATACTTCAATAGCTGTAGCTAACAGGCCCAAATTGGCTGTGTATTCTTGTAGTTTTCTTACAGATTTTTAAAAACCAAAGTAAATAAATGTTTTACTTGCACTGTTTATATTTACAGTGCATTTGACATTAAAACTTGATAATTTACTCCTTTACATTTGTTATTTAAATGTTATTTACCATTTCCCTAAGAAGGTATCGCTTTTTAATAAAATATGAATCCTAGAAAATCTGCTGCATATGTAGTGCAGAGACAGTCATGGAGAGACCGTGTAATGCTCCTCTGTGTTCTGAAATATGCCTAAATAGTAAGAGTCACTTTACTGAGAAATCAAAGTCCCCTCTGACGCAGCAATGCCACACCAAACTTTGCCAAAGGATCTGTGGAGAATGTAGGGTCTTGCTGAAGAAGCCAAGCAGTCAACAGAGCTCAAGAATAGAACAGACACGGGCTGAGCTGTGTTTTCATTCTAAGGGTGATTTTTTAGGTTCACCAAGTTAACAGCTCTAAGGAAACTTAGCTACTTTGCTCTTTGTACCTTTTTTGAGGATGAAGTGGTTTAGCAGCCAGAGGTGTCAATTCAGCACTTTTCAGAAATTACAGAGGGAAGATTTTCGGAATGACCTGGGAAAGACTCAACTCTCCTTTACTTTCGCAAAGCTGTGAGAGCTGGAGAGGGGCTTGAGCCATGTGATAGAAGTGTTGAAAGTGAAGATTTTAATCTCAAATGTTCAAAGCAGAATATCTTAATAGGACATGTCATTTGTCTAAATAGTGTTGCATTTGAGGTCTCAATGGAAAGAAGGCGGCGCACATAATATTGAGTAATGGAAGTGTTTATATAATTAATTCTATATCTGAAAGGAGTCGTTAGTCAACTGTGTAGAGGGAACTGTTCAGGTTGGATGAAGAATGGAGGGCTCCAGGATGAATGTGAACAGAAATGCAATAAGCTTTGTTGCCCCCTAAATTCAAGAAGAATCTAGACATATCCAGCCTACCGATAGAACTTTTAGTCTGTGTGATCCTTTGCAGATCAAGTGTGATTTGGAAGGATAGGAGACTGGGACATGCCACAATTAAGATTCCTGGGTGCTTAGCTTCAAGTAAAGCCATTATGAAATTCCTCTGAACACTTGGCTATCCAGATTGAATGACTGGAGCACACATTGAGAATTTTAAGTGAAAGTAATTAAGCAGGCATTAACTGCACATTATTAACCTGTGGATGAATCGGGAGGAAGGTGACAGTTACAAAGCCTGCTCTGCTCTGAAGGTGATGAATTTGAGTGTAGCAGGACTTATAGAGAACCCTGAGAAACTTGTGTCCTGAGCATCAGATAAACCCTGAAGGGACACACAAAATACTAATTCACTGGCATACCACCCTCTTACAAAGACCCCCCCACCCTCTGTGTTATTCAGTGAGTATCACTTTCTAGTGCTTAGTTTTCCAGTCTCATACAAAAAAATGAAGACATGGTGTTTTGACCCAATGGGAGACTTGGTAGCTGAAGCTATTAAGCAGCCACTCTTCATTAGCGCAGGGCATGTTTCCACCAAAAATTACATGTGCTGATGGCAAGTTCAAGTCCAGGATTACGTTACAGTGATGGATACCTGTTCACGACAAACCGATGTCATTGCTTTACATATTCAGTACTTTTCCTAGCACTAATTATCATAAGTACACACCTTCAATGCACACATAGCTGAAGTCTTCGGTGGTCACAAGGGGGGATGCTGAGGCTCTTATTGATGAAGGCCAGTAGGCTCTCTCATCTCACTGGAATGCAGCTGTGTTAGTTTTATCAGGCTTTGTTCATTTCTTATCTCCTTTAGCTCACTGCTTTTTTGTGATGTTGCTAACCTGTTTTGGATTTTGCAGACCACTCTGTCTCAGCAGCCTGTCCCGGCTCGGCAGCTCCACACATTCCTGTTCCCCCCCTTTTCTATGTTAACTTTCCCATATCAGTTTATTGCTGCATAGTGCGTTCCTTTGGAAAACAGTTACCTGGCAGATCTCTGGAAACACTATTTACCTTATGCAGTATGAAAAGGAAGTGGATATATGTCCCAAAGAGCATCATTTTGAGAGCTGTCTCAAGGCTTCTCAGAAGCGTAAGTGAAGTGTGTTCGTGCAAAACAGAAGTTTTCTTTGAGAGTAAGGTGGGTAATAGGCAGTAGGTCATCTCAGTAGAGTCTTAGAATGGGTGCGAGGAGTCAGATGGGATATTAAATATTGTAAAAAGGAAAAAATGCAGGAGATTAAGAGTTTTGTTATGAAAACAGTGGGAGCAGTGTAGGAGAAAGGGACCTGGGGGTCCCAGTGGACAGCTGGATGACTATGAGCCAGCAATGTGCTCTTGTGGCCAAGAGGGCCAACAGCATCCTGGGTGGGATCAGAAGGGGGATAGTTAGCAGATTGAGGTTCTTCTCTCTCTCTACTCTGCGCTGGTGAGGCTGCATCTGGAGTCTTGTGTCCAGTTCTGGGCCCCTCAGTTCCAGAAGGACACAGAGCTGCTGGAGGGTGTCCAGCATAGAGCAACGGAGATGATGAAGGAAGTAGAGCACCTCCCTTATGAGGAAAGGCTGAGGGAGCTGGGTCTCTTGAGCTTGGAGAAGAGGAGGTTGAGGGGTAACCTCATTGATGTCTATGAAATATGTGAGGGGTGGGTGTCAGGAGGATGGAGCCAGGCTCTTCTGAAGGTCTTGCTAGGACAAGAGGCAATGGGTGCAAGCTGGAATATAGGAGGTTCTATCTCAATATCAGATGGAACTTCTTCCCAGTGAGGGTACCAGAGCACTGGAACAGGCTGCTCAGGGGGGTAGTGGAGTCTCCTTTTCTGGAGACGTTCCAGATCCACCTGGATGTGTTCCTGTGTGACTTGGTTTAGGTGATCCTGCTGTGGCGGGGGGATTGGACTGGATGATCTTTTGAGGTCCCTTCCAATCCCTTATGATTCTATGAATGGAATATTGTCCTGCAAACATTTAATAGCACCCAGGAATGTGTGTTCTGCTACACAGCAGATTGTTGCCTCTTGCTCTGGCAAGTGATTAAGGTGTCTTGTATGGAAAATATTTTGATTTTCTCTCTGTAAGTCCATTGCTAAAGATCACCTCTGATTATAATCTCACTGTTCTGTTGCATAATACAAGAGGAAAGGAATAAATTATAGTTTTGTCAAAAAATTGTAAAAGAAGTTAACTGAAGTGAGCGCACTGTCGTGTCGTTAGGGGTGGTGTCAAGGGGAAGGATGTTGGAACAAATGCAGAGTAAAACTTGCAAGTAAAATATAAAAACAACCCCAAACTAGAATGGACTGGTATTAGTTTCTGAGAAGGCTTGAATGGCTCAAACAAAACCATTATGAAACTTCAGTGAGAAAGGTTTCAAGAAGAAAGGAGATGGAAGTATGGAAGGCACAGAATCAGTGATGGCACAAAACCCGTCCAGACACCAGACTCCTCTGAAAATCTTTGCTTAAATTTGTAATGTTTATTTTTTCTAAATGAAGAAGCAAGACCTAGGGGAAAGCTTATCTCCTGGTGAAGAAAAATGAGTACGTGAAAGATGTCCACATTCTGAAGAAGGTTGTACATGCCTCCTTGAGGAAATTACTGATGTTACTCGTTTGTCTAAATAGAGCTAATGAGCCTGTAGGAAGGCATTGTTATTGTCCTCTGTGCCTGGTAATTGCCTGTACTCAAGGTTCTGTAGTTGTGTGAAGCTTGGAACTAATACCCCCATGCTGTGGCACTTTGTTTTGATTGTGCTGTATCATCTGATTAACTGTTAAATTGGCTATTGAAAAGGAAAAGTAGAAAATTAAATTTTTAGAAGTTTTGTTGTGGAAGAGCTTCCACAGTCCAGGCCATTGAACTAATAACTTGAACTAATATGAAGTTTGCATTGATTACCCAATGGCAACATTAAATAAAAAATAAATAAAGTATTCCAATTTGCCAAAGAAGGTGGCGATTTCTCTAGACTGGTATAAAAATGTTTGTGTTATCAGTTTTGCATTGTATACGTGATGTACAATGAAAAGTTCAGAGAAAGATGCATCTCTCCCTGCAATCGGCTATACAGTCACCAAACGTAGGAGTTTACTCCTGTTTGAAGCAAGGTGCTTCATTACTTGTAATGCGCAAGGATAAAGGCATCAAAGTGTCTCAAGATCTTACAGAATCAAAGTTTAGGAAATAGGGAAGATGGAGCCTTTCAGTCACAGTTAATCCAAATTATGTTTGCCTTGCAAATAGAATGTTTTCATATTGATTGGAATTACTTCCTAGATAAGTTTGTATTAGGCTTTTAAAGTGTCATCTGATTTTGATCAATATAATAATATTGATCAAAAAAAAATCTCTGCTTGTTTAACAATTAATATTGCAGTGTGCTGGTGCTTACAGCTGTAATGACCTCAGAGAAACAACAGCAATTTGTACCACTGAATCACCTTGATTCTAAGCAATAACCTGAAATCCCGCAGCAGTTTGTAGGAGTCTCACAAACAGCCCTATACCAGACATTTCAAGAGCAATTCTGGTTAATTGCCTGACTCTGGCTGAATTCCAAACGCAGGCTAACTCTGTATATGTGATGCAGGCTCCCTGTAACAGGTGGGTCTTGTCATCCTGCTGATCTGATTATTTGTGGTAAAGCTACTGCATAATTGTTTTGAAGTAGAAAATGAATAGTAAAGGGAGCCTGTTCCTGTCAGTCTTCTCACTCTTCAATTTTGTTTCCTAGGATTTTGCAGCTTGTAGCCAATTTTTTTCTTGCAGATACAGTATTGCTACTCAAAAATTACTTGCTTTTGCTTCTCAGACTGAATGCACTGCAGTACTTTACAACATGTAAGCATGAAAATTATTAGCTGAAAGCTAACACTTCTTGAGATCACATCCTTTTAAAATAACTTCTGGTAACTTAAAAAGTGTGCTGTTCCAAACACTATTCATTTTGCTCTTGGAAAAGCGTTTACTAGGCTTTACAGTTTATTTTTAGAGACAAATAAGCATTGATAACATTTAAAGAAGATTACACTGACTCGCTAGGTGTGTGTTTACTTTCGTATGGTTTGCAAGTGTTTTTGGGAAAGTGGGACTTGTCTGACTGTCTTCAAAAACACTGGGATCACAATGTATTGTGATCACCATTTTAGGATCATTCAGTCACTCTTAAAATAAGGTCTTAAATGCATAAGAAATGCTGTAATCATAGGTTTGGATTTTAATTCTGGATTTTCTTAGTCGTATTTTTCAGTTGCTCATGGTCTCATGCAGCTGAGTTGAATGAAATTTTTGAGTAATGAACAATAGGAAATCTCCTCAAAACTAGAAGGTTTTTGTACTATGTTGACTTTTAAGTTTATTGGAGAACATATGCTGAGCAGGAATTGAAAGTTTTAGGGTTTTTTCATTCTTTTTATATAAACCTTTATGTACAAAACACAGAGTGAATAAAGATAGATTGTTTTAATAAAACACTACACCTAGCCTGTACTGTAAGTCTTCTTTTCCTACCATTCCAATATTACTAGCCATGTTCAGTGAGTGGTTTCAGATATAGATGACATTGTTTCGACTACCATGTTGGATGTCTGGTAATTAAAATTACATCACAGTGTTGGGAAGTTTATTGCAATCATGTCCTCACTTGCGAATGATGCATACAAATAAACTAAAAATACTTAAATGAGATGTAATTGCTAGGTTCTTGACTCAACAATTTAGTTAGCTCTAGGGAGAGGGAATGAAAAAGGAAAAATATTCATTAGGGCTTAGGGATTCAGCCTGCTGTATTTGAAGGAATTGGATTATTCGGTTTACAGTGTTCTTAACAGATTCAATTTCAGCCAGAGATAATTGAAGTGTCGTCAAAGCTCTGTGCATCACTAAAACATACAGAACGGCGTACTCCCATGGGGTCAGTAAAACAATATAGAACAATGTGGAGTAGCTTTTCAGAGATTTAACTGCCATTATGGTGAGCCTACTTTTAAAATATATTACAGCAAACTTAGACAAATGCCTGTGCAGCTTTCAGAGAATGGCTTTAGGTTGTTTTGTTTCATTGTGAAAGGAATCTGTTTAATGAATTATTATTGTTATTATTAAATCTAATGTCAAGACTTTGTAGTAAAAATTCATTTATTTTTCTGGTCAATCTAGTTTTAAAGCACTCCCAATCTTTCTTAACATTCCCTATAAAGGCAGATTTGGAATCAAATGCTGGGTTTTAGCACAGTGAATGACACTGGCAGTCAAAGCAGATTTTAGTGACTGTGTATGGCTAGATCAAAATACATGATTATTGAGAAAGAGTGCTTACAGAACCCTTTGGTCTACTACCTTTGCACAAGGTATTGTTTCTTATTTCTTCTGACCTACTGTCCTGGTCTGTGTTGTAAATACATTACAGCACTGCCTCGTGTACTTCGGGGGTTGATCTTGTCAGCCAGCCAGATTCTAATGTGGTGTCATAACCGATAAACTCCTTTTGTGATGTAGTACAAAATAGACTTAATCATATTTACTTACGTTTACATTCTGGAGAACATTTGAGGAGGACTTGTAGACTAAGTAGGAAAAAAAATACCCAAAGGAGGTCAAGGAGGAGTAAGAGTGCAGTGAAGAATTGACATTCCGTGACCATTTCTAATGGTTTCACTAATGTCAAGATGCTGAAGAAGATCAGGGCAGAGTTGATGTATGTCTAGGAAAAAATGTATGTATCTAATCTGTTTTAATGCAAATATTACAAGAATTGTGGGAGAGATGCAGCACGCAGTGTGGTAAGCGAAACAGAAGTACTGCAGTGTTTAAATTAGCCTTTTTTTTGCTGATTGGGCTTCTTGCTTAGCCTGTGAAGTTTCTTTCTGGCTACTTATCTATATATTTTGCAACTGTTTGGGTTAATGGAGGAATTTCCTGCCCTCTTTTGTTGGATTTCACATTCTTTTGGGTATGTTTCAAACAAGCATAATACAAGTAGTTCTTGTGAAATAACTTCACATTTTTCTCCTCCTTTGAATTCACTTCAGAACATAAATACTTGCTCGAATTCTGAGCTTTAAAAAAAAAATAGCAGATTCCCATGGTATTTATGTACAATATATCAGCAGAGCTTTAGAGAAACATTGATTTTTGTTCTTCTATACCTCTGAATGGAAGGTCATTAATTTCTATAGAAACTAGAAAAATACATTTTATTGTGATGCCCACCAAGTTGTTTTAGCATTTTTTATCTTCCCTAGAATTGAACTACTTAATGTACTTTATGTGTTAGAAGATAGAAAGAAAAGCTTTTTGATGTTGACGTGGAAACTCATCCACCAGGTTCACTCCATATCCATTTTAGAGCAGGCTTTCATAATGAAACAGATTGTTGCTTTATGAGGTTCCTTAAAGTTCATTGATACAGAGAAGGCCAGAGAGGAGAAGCCATTGTAAGTGTTAAATGCAGCATTGTTGCAAGAGCAATGCAGGACATAATGTCACAGTACCTGTTTCATTTGTAGAAGAATCTGAAGTGTTGGTTTAAGTTATTTTACCTTTATCACCTTTTTTTCCTTAATTATTGAAGTAGGGAAGGTTATTATTGCAGAAGCTATAGTGATTTAAATTATACAGTTAATTCTGTATAAGCTTGACAAGGTAAAGGCAATAAGAAATGGATTCACAAGATAAAACTTGGTGCTTTGTGCTGTTTTCAATTCACTGATTTCAAAGCACTTTACCAGGATTAATATTCTAAGCCTCCACACAGTTCCCAGGAGGAAGTTAAGCTTTATTCACATTTTAGAGATGGGTAAATGAAATCCAGAGAGGTTATAACTTGTACAAAGTCACAGAGAGGCTCTGGGCCTCTGGAGAACAAGGGAACAGACACAGAACATTTTTGCATTTTGTTACCTGCTGTTACCATGTGAGTGAAAGATCACCTGGAAGATACGCACAGCCCCTCCAAGATTCACAAGTTTAAGTCACTTGTTTAACCCATTTAATGGATTTGTAAGCAAGGAGCATCAGTTATTTCACTCCAGTCTTTAATTCCTAGTGAGTTATGCCACGTCTGACCTTCAGTGAAGTTGTTTTCTGTGTGGCAGCACGCTCGCATTGTTGAGTCCTATCTACAAAGAATGTGAACACTGGAGTACCCTGCTTCATTGGTGCTCAGGTGAAATGACATTTCTTCTGGTGCTTTGCTCTGTGAGAAGCAGTGAGCCACGAGATCAAAAAACCTCTTTCAAATTCTAGGCATAACACTTGGTATAGCTCAACATTTCAGTTTGCTATGAGGACAAAGACTAAAACAATGGAGAAACTGGGATCATTTCTGTTTCTTCAGTGTAAGATGCAAAATAAGTAAGATCGTCTGTACCCCCAGCTGCTAAATACAGTGCCTGGCATAATCAGACTGTAGAGATTGGCAAGAGGGATCGGAGTAACTGTTGTTGTTTATATGCTTGACATAAATTACCTATTTTCCTGAGTGTATTGGTGTGCTGCATGCTGACTCTGTAGTTTTCTGGCTGTAATGCAACAAATCTTTGTTTATGTATGCCTTCCCCAACTGCAGGCACTCTGAAACCACGCGTTGGTATCACACTGTAGTATTCGTGTAACTACAACATACATTATTAATAATGAACAGAATTTTACTGTAATTAGAGATGCCCTTCAAATGTACAGATTCATCTGCTAGGAGGTGAAATGACTGTAGCATTGTGGTAGTCTATAGCGTTCTCTTAATCTGTAGCAAACCCAAATAAATGGGATGGAAGCCTGAGGTGTTTTGGACCAGATAGGATCGTGCTTAGAGAAAACAAAAAACAGAGATGACCTTTGGAAGTACTCGTATGGAGGAATTAATGTTTTCTTAATATCTTCTCATTTGTAATTCTTGTTACAGGCTTGCTATTAATCAGAACCATTCTGACGCTGTGTGGTGTTGCTCTCAAAGCCAGAAGTAGCTGAAATTAAACAAGAATAAACCACTTTGCTCTGGTGAAGTGAACCTTTTGCAAATGACATAATCCTTCCTCGGTTACCTTTGCATTTCAAGATGGAGAGTATGTTGCTTTTTATACCCAAAAAGGACAAAACCACCTGCATTAGAGCACTTTCCTTCAATCTCTGTAAGGATCCTTTTTGTACAATATCTTTATGTTGATAGTTCTGTCAGTAGTGACAATGAGGTGGTTAACACAGTACTTAGTACTGGCTTAAGTTAAAATGTTGGAGCAGTCCAGCTAACTGCAAAAGGATTATTGTTTGTGCTTTTCGAAGGATTGCTTAATTGGTGAGGAAAAAAAAAAAGATAGGATGTTGGGTGAGAAACAACTCTTACCTCTTGTAGGGCTTCGAGGAGTACAACTGATGCTTCTGTAATTATGACACCACTATGAATAGGAACACTTTGAAATGAAGACAAGTGCTTCAGAGTACGTGATGGTGGTGTGTGTCAGGTGGAGGCAGAAAGGAGGTGGGCTATCCTTGAGAGACAATGATCCTATTTCGCTGGACTACATTGCAAGTCTTTTCAGGTAGCAGAACATTCTCCTGCTCAATGTCATTCATATAAAAGGCATTCTGATGAGAAGAAAAACATGTGAAGTGAAGTATGCGAAGTCTGGAGCAGTGACTACTGACTCCCCATTTTCTGGCTGATGATATGACAATTGAAACCCTCCTGGACTTGGTCTGGGTGATCCTGCTGTGGCAGGGGGATTGGACTGGATGATCTTTTGAGGTCCCTTCCAATCCCTGATGATTCTAGGATTCTGTATCCAGATTCACAAAAGCATGTACTTGAATAACAGCCTCTGACAGCCAAATCCAGGTCTGCATCTGAGTTCAGGTAGGGCTTCTCATTAATGCTTCTACAGGGATGAACCAAGATATGGAGCCCACACTCAGTGTGTTCTCACACACCTGTTTTGGTCTACAACCAAAGAAGTCAAATACCCAGCGCATGGTATCACTACTGTGTGAAGTGCCCTGATTAATGAACCAAGGGAAGAAGGAAGTGTCATTTCAGCTGTGACATAGAAACATACTGTGACTGGTTCTGGTTCGTCTTGACCCAGTGTTTTATTGTTTATTCAAACTCATACATAACTTTTTTTGCATGCATATTTTATTAATGACAAACTGTTGCCTGTTCAGTGAATTATTGGTTTTCAGTTAATGGTTATTGATAATTTATGAGAGGCAGGATTAAAATGTGTTTGCCTTCATTCTCAAGGCCAGTAAGTCCTGTTTAAAACTGGCCTTTCATGTTAGCTCTTCAACTGCACTAACTCTCTGTGACTAGTCACTGCGAACTTGTATTGCAGTCAGACCGATTGCTGGTTGTCTGAATTAGGAAGCGAAACGCTGTGTGTCACAAAGCAGGAAGTTTATTCAATGAGCTGACCGGTCCAGTGGCAGGGCCAGGGGGTGAGTGATATCCATGTGTTGAGCACCGAGCAGCAGTTTTCCAGAAGCCTTGGCTCAGAACTCATAATACTCTTTTAAAAATATGGGCTTTGATAGAATATGATTTGTTTCAATCATGATGTGGTAAATTTATCCTTGGGGATATCAGGAAGGAGGGGTTCCATCAACAAGTGTCTGCCTTTCTGTCAAGATCTGATTAGTTGTGAAATTACAAGTAGCATTTTAGACGTGGTTACAGTAAAGGTTACAGGCGCTCTTTGGATCTGAAATTTCATTTTAGAGCTAAAGGTCCCCAAGGGCTGGTTTAATTTATTTAATTACATTGTACAAGACTTGGGTAATAGTTTTAGATCAAAGTATAAAAACCAACTTCCAGGCGAATTTGTAATATAATTCAAAGTGGTAAATTGCTAAACACTTCAACAGTTTTGCTTCATAGGACAGAATGATACAAGGATACGGATTACGATGATATAGTACAAGTGGAAACCTTATATTAAAATCATAAATAATAAACTAGGAAAAGTAACTTGCTTAATTGTAGTGGCAGCCTATCTTCCTCAGAAAGACTATGCTACAAAGCTAAATTAAATAGGCTGAGGAAGCCCCCAGGCTTTTTTAAACATTGCTTCCAACCCTTTGGAGCTTGGATGGGGAAGGTGGGCTTTAAAAATCTAGCCTTTTCATAAAATATTTCTATTCCAAAGGGTTCTGTGCCTGCAGTGCATAAAGAATTATATCAGTAGTTCCCGGTCCTTTCTGGTCAGGTGTGCCATGGGGAGGGGTGAAACTTTCTTACAGTTTCAGATTCCCCTCGTCGCACATCTTGAGCAATACTTCTCACTCTCCCCACGTTCAATGGAACTCTCTGTGTTTGCCTAGATGTGTTTTGGAAGGGGTTTTTCTAGCTGTTACCAAGCACCCACTTGTATTGAGTATCCACAGGCTGTTCACTTTTAGGTCTGTGATTAGCAACATGATGAAAATGACTTAAAAGCAGTATCACCAGAACAACACATTAATTACTCATTTTCCTAAAGGTACAAAGAGCACACAGCAAGAAGCAGAAAGCATTAAAACAAAGTGCAGGTCCAGACCTTTCTGACACCATGATGTTTCTTTACCAGCTCTTTTGATTTACCCTTAAGCAAACTATTTTCAACTCCCTTGCTAGAAGTAGTAAACCATTTGATTTGAGCATGCCATTCTCTGCGTGGTTCCTTTCTAATCAGTCAACTTTGACTGTCACTCACGGTGTCATGTCTGATTACTAACACAATTTCAAGGCTGAGGCTCCATTAATGATAGTCATTTCTAGAACCTGACAAAGGAGATGCATGATGAGGGTGGAGGCTGGTGATAAATCTGAGCTGTTGTATCTGGTGTTTGCGAGTCTGCCTTTTCTCTGAGTTACTGTTTTACAGTTCTTACATTAAATCTTTTGATCCACAAGTACATGCTACATCTATCGGAAGGTTTTCCAATTCATCAGGCATAGTCTTACAGCTTTGTTTTCTAATTCCTTAAAATAGAGACCAGCAATTTCATTGAAGCCTTCCTTTAAATAAAGGCACTAGGACATTTTGCCATCGGTGTTGCTAAAATCAATATCCCTCTGAAATACGGCGCACATTCCTCTGTTTCATATTTAAGGGCAGTTCTGTCTGTTTCTGTACCGAAGTGCTACTTTTTCATGGGTTTCTACCCTGCTTATTCAATCTATTTAGCCATGCAGCAATGATAGTTGTTGCTCACCTAAGGAGAAAGTTGTGACTCACCTAAGAGATGGCTTCCTAATGACATCCCCTGCTTCCAATTATCTCACCTAAAGACACTCTAAGTACCTTGAATTTTAATATTTAGATTCTTGTTCCTGCAACCAAATGAAGCTGCATGCACAAAATTTACATCAGATACAGATAGTCTTCTCTAGAATAACTTTCTAGAATAAAATATATGACCCCTTTCATTAAAAAAAGGTTAAAAATGAATTGAGCGGCAGGTACAAGACAACCAGGGGATCAGGCCCAGGCAGCACACATTTAGGAAAGGAAGGTCCTGCCTAACCAGTCTCATTCTATGACAGGGTGACCTGCCTAGTGGATGAGGGGAAGGCTGTGGATGCGGTCTACCTAGACTTCAGCAAAGCCTTCAACACAGTCTCGCACAGCATCCTCCTGGAAAAGCTGCAGCCCATGGCTTGGATGGGTATACCCTCCACTGGATTAAAAACTGGCTGGATGACCAAGCACAGAAAGGGGCTGTGAATGCTGCCCCATCCGGTTGATGTCCAGTGACCGGTGGTGTCCCCCAGGGATCAGTATTGGACCCAGTTCTACCTGATATCTTTATTGATGTCCTGGATAAGGGGATTAAATCTACCCTTAGTAAACTCGCAGATAACACTAAGTTGAGCGGGAGTATTGATCTGCTGGAGGGGAAGAAGATGCTGCAGAGAGATCTGAACAGGCTGGCTCAATGGACAGAGGTTGAACAGGGCCGACTGCAAGGTTCTACATTTTGGCCACAAACCCCCAGCAGATCTACGGACTGGGGAATGAGATGCTGGAGAGTGGCCTGATAGAGAGGGATTTGGGAGTGCTGGTCCACAACTGGCTGAATGAGCCAGCAGTGCTCAGGTGGCACAAAAGGCCAAAGGCATCCTGGCTTGTACCAGGAATAGCATGGCCAGCAGAACTAGGGATGTAATTCTCCCCCTGGATTGGACACTGGTGAGGCCTCCCCTTGAGTACGAGGGTGGTTCTGAGCCACACACTTCAAGAAAGACATTGAGGGGCTGGAGCAGATTCAGAGGAGCTACAAGGCTGGGAAGGAGACTAGAGAGATAGTCTTATTGAGAGGCTGAGGGAGCTGGGGGTGTTTAGCCTGGAGAAGAGGAGACTCAGGTGAGACCTGAGTGTAACTCAGTGTAACTACCTGAAGGGAAATTGTAGTCAGGTGGGTGTTGGGCTCTTCTCCCAGGCATCCAGCACCAGGACAAGAGGGCAGGGTCTGAAGCTGCCAGGGAAGGGTTAGTTTGGGTGTTAGGAAGCCCTTCCACAAGGAAAGAGTGACCAGACACTGGAATGGACTGCCCAGGGAGGTGGTGGAGCCATCATCCCTGGGGGTGTGTAAGAAGAGACAGGACATGGCACTTAGTGCCCTGGTCTAGCTGATTGTGGTGATGTTAGGTTGTAGGCTGGGCTTGATGATCTTAACTATCTTTTCAAGCCTCAGTGATTCTGTGAAAGAAAGGATTAGAAAATTGAAGAATATTGCCAAACTAAGTTTTCCCCACGGGATCTCTGAATGCAGTACTGACATTGTTTGTATGGATGTATTAATTATTATGACAGAACTAACAGTATCTGTAGAGCTACAATAGAACCTGCTTATGGAAGACAGATGTGTCTTTTCTGTTGAAGGACTTTGTGAAAAGCTGAAGGGGTACTGTCTGCTCCATGCATTGTGATCTTGTCAGTCTTGTAATTATCTTTTAGTTCTTTTGGCCATTTAACGCTAAAGCCATTCTGGATTAATACAAGCAGTTGTTGTGTTGTTTCTCTATATTCAAAGGATCAAATAAGGTTCACTATGTTTCTTGCAGAGCCAAACAGCTGCCTTTTGTTTTAAAATTTGTGGTATCATGGCAGATGATAACATCTACTGCAGTTTCTAGGTTTATAACATTGTGGAAACATCGTACTAGAGCTAGAATGGGAGACTGGTTTTGTTGTCCACAGACACAGGAGGTTAAATCTATATGTGGCTCACTCATTCTAAAATATCTATTTTTAAGTAATTCTCTTAAAATGTTTGTTTACTCGTGCAGTGGGATGTTTAATACCAACGATTTAGTCAATGGTCATGGTCATTCTTTGTGATAATGCCTCTTTTCATAGTAAAAGGAGTAGTAACCAGTGGTTCAGTGGCCTATACCATAACATATGGAATTTCTGACCAGTTATGAAGAACTCCATGCAGGGTTAGGGGTTTTTTTGGATCTATTTCAGGGGTTTTTTTGGCCTTTTGCAGCTTTTATTGAATAATTTCTTCCTGGGGAGGTGGAATACCCTGTGTGTATCTTTAGCCATTTACCACAAAAGCTGGTGTGTTCTTTTTTTAAGTTGTACAATGTGAACTTTAACGTTTTGAAGGACCCTTTCTTCTTCTCCTTCTCTATCCTGCTGTTTAACCTTTCTGGCCCCTTTAATAAACTCCCTTATTCTAGACAGCTTCCCTTTCTGAATTGAAATGTTACTGTATTAGATGCCCTAATTATTTTGATAACAGATAAACTTCTGAAGTGTTGAGTTAACATGGTTTCCAATACTGGTTTTACCAACAGCGAGTAGGAACCTACTGCTGCATCTCAGGATTTCTGTAGCCTGATAAAGTTTTCATGGGATGAACTGAGGGTGAAAAGAGAGCAAACTGAATATTTGATGAAGAATGAATATATAATAGGGATGCAGTGGGGATCCTGTGTTACGTGTAGGACGGGACTAATGATATTTAGGGAGTAATGAAGTAAAGAAGATGAGTTTGGGGTTATTAGAATTTTAAAAATGGGGGGGATTTCATAGACACATGAATGTCCATAGCTGACTGGACTTTCCTGGTTGACAGAACAATGTGTCATACTTGAGATACCAGGACAGTTTGTCACTGTGTAGTTTTGCTTTCCTTAATTTATGTCAGGATTTTTTGCTTGCTCTAATGAATGAACTCCAGCTGTTGGATTCCATATGGGAAATGAAGCCAGCATAGCTCTTCCTGACAATTTGTGCCTGGGCTGTGAAACTGAGAATGAATCAGCACAAGAGATCTGGGAATGATAGTCTAACATAAAACAGATGACTGTCATCTGCTATTTGGGTGGCAAGGAGAGGTAAGAGGGAGGAAAGTTTGCTTTTCAAGCAGTGTTGAAGAATGAACTTTTTATATCAGTCCAGCTTATGGGTTTAATTTGGAAAAAATTTAGAGGCACTTCGAGAAATTCTGTCTCCAAGAGTGTGTTTAAAGGTTTGTACTGCAGGGAGAGGAATCATCATAGTAGTTTCCAGTGGCTGTGGTAGCTGTGGGGAAAGAAAGTTTTAAGAAGGAGTAAGAAACCAAACACAACATCCCTCCCTCCCTCATCTGCCTTTAGTAGCTTCCATAATTGAAGTAGTTACTAAAGGATATTTCAACGTATTGTCTGAGAAACTGTAAAATTTGAAGAAGGAAATAATCCAGTCTTGCAAATCCTTATTTTTATTTCATACGTGCTTGGTTTTCTTAGACCTTAAAGACAGACCAGTTTTCTCCATTCTTTAAGCCGGACACACTGTGAATAGAATGTAGTTGTGTTAGTAGGCTCTGTTTGGGTTTTGGAATTTCCATGCAAAATTCTGGGTCTCAGCTTACAGGAGAAGGTGTTATATATTGTGGAGTTTAGGAGAATTAAAGACAGAGAATGAAAACTCCAGTGAAAATTTACCATGACACTCCTTGGTATTTTGGAGTACTTTGAGTATTTGGGCCAATAGTCCTTCAAGGATTCAGGTTTGATTTCTTGATTCTTGTTTCATCTCTGACATAAGTGCATCCTACAGGATACAGTCTACTTCTGATAATTCTCATTCAGTTTTCCATTTCTCCACTAACCTTGGGCAACCCTGATTTCATCCAGAGTATTTCACAGTTTTAGCAGCATACTCATGCCTTTCTTGAGTTAAATCTGTGCAGCTTCTCTGCTGATCTTCTCTTTCATTGAAGTTCAGATTGATTGAACTGGTTTTCTTACAGCTTACCCTCATGTTCTCCGAAGAATGAGTGACTTTTAAGCAACTTGTGATTTACTACTGATTTTTTTCAGGTAGTGGCAGTACTACACACTATGGAGCCTGTAGATCTATGTTGATTTATTTCTCCATGAATTCATGTGTAATTTCTTTTTAATAAATGAATTCTTAATGTGTCCATTGAGATATCTATAGATATGTATGTAACTGGTAATCATCATATCAACAGAGAGAAGAGTGATCCAATACACTGTTATTACGGTTTCTCTTAAATAGCTATTTTAGACCAACAAAGGTTCCCATGAAAGAGATTAATTTTAATGAATATTACTATTTAGTGACTGCACTAACTAATTTTCAGAGAGAAGAAAATCAGGTTTTTACAGGAAGGACCAGAGAGCAAATATGAAGAAGAATGAAAGCATTCAATGTGTCTCTTACTGTACAAACCTCTATCGTTATGATAGTGTAGCAACTCCAATTTGTTTTGCCTGTGTGTATTTACATTTTATAAGGCTTATTTGGCTGCAGAAAACTTTTTTCTTAATTGCTTGAATTTTGAGCTGAAATATTTTATGCTGAGCTGTGCTTGAGGGTAAGGTTCTGTTGAAAGCTTGAACAAAAATGAATAGTTTAAGTCTTTCTGCACAGAGAAATATATGGCAAAACCACTGTGGCCATTAAAAATTAAGAACTGAATTGATTTAGATGAAATGCAACAGTTCAAAACAACGTGTCTACAAAGATTTGTTTTGAACCCATGAAGCTTGTTTTCATTAATGATCCAACACTGTTCATTAGAAGTGTGTGATATAAATACAATTGCTATCCCTGGTGACACCTCCAGAGTAACAGAGGAGATTGCTCTATTTATTTGCATGGTTGCTGTGGGTATTTTGTTTAGGCTGTAAGATATTTGGTGCCTTCTGCATCTCTCAGTTCACTTTCAGAAGTATTCGGGAAGCACTGAAATGCAAAGTGGGTGCCTGTTCTCAGGTGGTCGATGCTCAGTAGGTGAAGCGGGTGCAGTCCTTCAATAACTCCTGTTGCTGTATCGATGATGGTGTCTGAAGGCACAGTGGCATTACAAAAAACATGTTTCAGTTAAATAGATCAGAAGGAGAATGTGGAACCACTGATGCAGTATTCTTTCAGTGAACAATGAGGAGAAAATGTAGTTTTGAATGGTTTCTTGATTCAGATTGTCAAATTATATCAGTATGAGGACTTCAGCCACAAGATTCACAATTGGACCAACTTGAAATGAGCTGTTTCAAGCCGTGGGGTGAACAGGAGGGGAAACATGATCTGCTGGGGCTTGTGTCCTACAGGAAACACATGAAGATGGAACTGTAACTTGCCACATTTTCAAAAATCATGTCTCAATAGGCTGATGCCACAAACTCAGTCCTCCAAGTGTCTTTCATCAGAGGAACAAGCTATGTGTGGCCTCTTGTGTAATGGCAATGAAAACAGCAGTTCTAGAATCTACCCGTGTGAAATGTAGAAACATGATAGAAGAAACAGCTAGCATGTCTCTCTTGTTTTAAAGATCATCTGTGCCAATATCTTGATCTTCTGAGACTGAGAAATCCACTGTATTTCAAAGCTTTTGCTCTTCATTCCCTGCTTGTTGTGTACAGTTTATATTTCTTCACTGTCAGAAGACAAGGAACATGTGGTTTTAAGTGTCCAGCGAAGTTTATAATTCCAAAGAATACACAAAGAGCTTAACTTCGTTTCTTCCAGAATTTTGAGGTTGGTGCATTTTAGTGTTCTATTGTTTCATGTCTTTTTCTTGGAAGGTATTTCCCTTATAAGTGCATTTGATAAAATCAGAAGATTGGTTTAGGTTTTAAATCTCTTGGGAGAATGTAGAGCTCTCCGCTTCTCTTGTACAATTTAAAATAAATATTCACCTTAGAAGTCCAGAGATTCCATCCATTTTGGATTTCAAGTAGGGTCTAGATACCAGAATAAATCAATTAATATTTCCTTTGAAGCTTGCTGTGCTTTAGAAGTAAGGGTCTAGAAGTTGTGCGATAGCTGCCATGGATTGCTTCAGTTTCTTTAGCTAGCATATTGATAATCGGTTTTAAGGCTCGAAACCCCCTTGGTTACTGATGCAGATATTCTTGTGACACGTGAGCAGCTGTTAGCAGACAACAATTTGCAGTAAACAGGTGTAGTAAACTGAGGAATTCACCAAGACCTTTAAGGAGTCACAATGGGGACTGGCTTTCAAAACTGAAACCTCAGGTCAGATTTGCACAGAGTTTCTGAAATTTGGGAACTTGATACAAACACATTTGCACTGAATAGTGTTTATTGCTGCTTGCTAAGCTTATGTCAACAGAACAAATCAAATCCTTCACTTCATTGCCTTGTTTTAAAGAAAACCAGTATTTTTTCCAGGAATGGCTCCGTCAAGGCTTTCAATTTACAATGAAAACAGGATTAATTACCTTGGAACAAAGGCATTTGCCATTAGTCATGCGATGTGCGATACGCAACGTTCACACTGGTTACTCCTGACTGGGACTCAGATTCTTTTCCTCTGTGTAATTTGTGTTTGTTTGGTTTTCTCCATTTTTTTCAGTACTGGGCATTCTGATGGGAATTCAGGGAAGCTGAAGTTTCTTATTTTTTCCAAAGAATTACAGGGCGTTCAGACGAAGCCACATGCTGCTAAAATCAAATAAACCTTGTGTTTTGCACGTTTAAGAAATACCGTGTGCGCAATACAAACAAGACATTCATTATGATCTATCTTAGCTACTTTTTCTCTGCCAATAATGCAAGCAAAGCAGCAAGGTAAAGGTCCCTCATCCATAGATTTAATCTTTCTTCAGTTCAAAGCTTTATAAGTAAAAGCAACCATCTGTACAGGACAGCTGTTGAAATCCCTCTCTTATAAGCATTGTATTGGTGCCAAAGTGAAGCTTCTTGCCCTAATATCATTGTGTCCTCATTAAAAATAAGCAGCCCAAACCCATTCGGTGGTATCCTTGAAATCCATTAAACGATACAGTAATTCCCATTACAACAATAGTCTTCTGTGGTGGTTCCACGTGTGGAGGCTCAGTGCGTAGGGTCCATTGTATTCTCAACCAGTGTACATTTAATAAAGAGCTGGGCTTTTTATTTTACATTTAAATATTTTTATTAATATGATTTTTATCAGTTAGGTTCAACTGATCGTGCGCTCACGCAAATCATGGGCAAATCACTGAATTTCGCAATTCAAGTAACTGGGGTTTTGTTCTGCATAAATTTTATTCTATAAAAGAAGAAAAATAAGAATTTAAAGTAGAAAACCCCCCTTGTGTAATGGCACTTATTTTCTAGGCAGACTAGTATGTGGAAAAAAATCCCGTCCAACCTACAACATGTGCAATGTATAAGCATAAAGAATTGTTTTCAATATAGTTGGCTGATTTTAGGTTCAAAGGCTCATGAATAAGATTCAGGAATTTTTAATGGAGTTCTCTTTCAGCTGGTAATGATGCAGATGATTTTTAAGTATCAAAGGTGGGACACACACACCCCCCAGACTATACATCTGATTTTCTCTTTCACAGTGATTCTCCTTTGTCCGTTTCTGTAGTATTCTTTCCTTCTCAAGTATCTGTCTTTGAAATCAATTTCAGATGTCAGGAAAAAAGTTAAAGATGTTGGCACTAGTTGTCACAGATCAGACTAGGATGTCTCATTAAACTGAGCAAAGAGAGTGCGAATCACCTTTCATTTTCAGATTGGTTTGTCTTTCATGCTAAACTGAATGTGATTGATGCCTTGCAGAGTAATATGTGATAATATTTACTGAGACTTTTCTTAAATATTTGAAGATATATTTCTGCATCTACCTAATATTGATGAGTTTGGTTTCCCGTGTTCTCCTTTCTTGGCTGATGGCCTCTAAAAGTGAACTTCCAGAACAAATGTAGAACAAGTCAGGCATGCCCCTGTTGTGTTGATAATATCAACTTGACAAATGTATTCTGAATTTTGCCTCTGGCCATTAAAATGGAAAGCGAAGTCGGAAGTGTTTTATGGGAGGGTTTTTTATTGCTTGTACCAGCAAGAATTGTACTGATTTTGTCAAAGGAAAACATAATTTTTATAAAGCACTTGCCCTATTGACTCCCAACCAGAACAATATATTTTAATCCATCATCCTGTTACTTTTACTGTTTCTTTGTTTTATTTTCTGCTATTGTACTTTTTCTGTTCACTTCCAAGCTGATATAAACTGAAGCCAAAATTCTAAACTAAATAAATATTATGTTGTCTTTACCTCATGGTGTTTATTGATAGAACTTGTTTTCTACAGGTAGTGAAGAGAATGAAGAGGTTGTTATTGAACCCTGTATACACAATCTTAATGACTTGGTTGTGAATGCAGAGAAGAAGGTCGACTGGTCATGCGTCTGGCATGCACACCATTTTAATTAATAACATATATTCTTAGAGTAAACAGTATTCGAGGTGCTTTGTAAGTATCAAGTGAAGGGATAGAAATCACCAGCTCTTGTCAGACACAGTGGGTTGGTAAGAAGCACGCACAGATAAGTGTTTTATGTAATTTAGAGTATGTTACTTCAATTTAGGAATCATAATTTTTGTTGTGAAGCTGCTTGATTGGCCTTTGTCCAATAAATGTTTCCTGTAACCATGGAACATGTTAATTTAATGTGTTTTCACATTAAAACGGTGTCAAAGTAAGTACCTGTTGAGTATTGCTAAACAAAGAGAAAAACAACTAATTTGCTTCTTAATGAGCCAGTAATAATGTGTTAGCATTTCAGTCTGTTTACTTTTAAGTCAGACAGGGTTTCTGCTTGAGCATGTATTTCAGAAGTTCTACTCCATAAACAAGCCTTTTAAAATCTGTGCTAGTAAAAGACACTCATAACCTACATCAATGAAAGCTCTGATTATGAAAAATGTATGAACAGGAATATTTATGTGATAACCCCTTAAAATAATGACTCTAGGGAGTTTGGATTATGCCACCAACATTTAAATGATGTTTGGACCAAAGTGTTTTACAGCACAGATGCTAATTCCTTCAAGAATTAGAACCAGGTACATTATGTGCAGTTCTCCTTCCTTTTCTCTTATTCACACCATGATGGGAAGTGCCTGGAGGCTGCCCTCTAGCTCTGCTTACTGGGATCCCCTTAATTTCTGCTGTGCCAGAGGATGTGCTGCTGCCCGGCAATTAAAACTTGCCAAATGAGGTTTGTTTGCAATAACGTATCAGAGGATCACTAAAGGATTACAGCTGTGTTCTGGTTCAGTGACCTCCTCCAAAATAGTCTATAAAAATCTGTGGGTTTCTCTGTTAAGCAAATAGCTACAGGCTTTCCTTTCTTTTGTAAATCCCCTTTTGATATTTAAGAAACCATTTTCCAGGTGTTTCTGGAGGACTCTATTTCTGTAATTTGTTTGTACATGATTTTTTCTGTTGTTAGAATTGGAATGTTTTTGTATGCGCTTCACATATGTGATTGTAAAGCCTTTGGATGAAAAACCAGAAAGCATTCATGTTATTCTGTATCAAAATATGTGAGGAACTCGGAGTCAGAGGAGTGAGAGCAGTACCTATTATGTGTGAATCTTCAACCTCAGATAGCCCAGGCTGTTTTCCAGCTGGGTTGGCATTCAGTGCCTGGTGAAAGGTGAAGCTAACTTTGTTGATCTAGGCTCACCCGTTGCTTTCCTAAAACAAGTCAGCACTCGTGTTAGACAAAGAACTGCTCTTTGTTTAAAAATAACTTGAAGTTGCCAGTCCTTTCAGAGAATGTAATTATTTCCTCTGGGGAAAAAAAGAATAGCATGCCTTATCTACTCAAGGAAAGCATTTAGGATGCCCTTTCCTGCTTTCTTTGTCCAGCAATAATCAGCCTTTTTTAGAAGGAACATTTCTGCTATCAACAATTTTTCTCTGTTGGAGCCTAGTGCAAATAACCTCAGTCTGTATTGTCCTCTGATGCACTCCTGGTAAATGTGTGCCATACATCAGCTATATTTGTCCCTTTCTCCCACGGAGTTTAATAAAGTAAATTATTTTGGTTAATAGCTTTTAGATTTAACAAACAGTGCCGGTTTGGGTTGTACATCCATCTGGACCACTTTCCAAATTGTCAGCTTGATGATGGATGTGGATGTATACAATAGAAACAGATGACTGGAGGGACTTGTGAAATCCTGCAGAGAATTAAGTCAGCAGATTGTTTCTCTAGTGAGCAATTTCATAGAACTTATAAACCCTCCCAGGGCTTACCTCTTACAGGATACAGGAGTTCTTGTGAATTCAGGCTCAGGCTTATTCCATATTCCTTCTGAATATACATCTTCATTAATGTCAGGTTGTCTAGGTTCACGGTGAAGAGTCAAGGTTTGCTCTTCATTTCTTTAGTGCTGCTAAGCAAGGTTTAGCCAGACTACCTGTATTTGTTTGATTAGACTTCAACAAAAAACCCCAATCAGGTGCTCTGAGCTGGGTTGCATGTGAGTAGGATTATGATATAGTGTACCGAGTGGAATGTGTAGGAGGATGGTGGCTTTTTTTCTTCTCCACCAACTTGTATGTTATGCACCACTGAGGTGGCACTAAGCTATATTGTATTTGCACAGGTTAAGTGAGCTGTGAGGTGTCTCTCAGGCAGTCACTTATGGACCCGTCTTGTCTTCTGACTCGCAGTTTGAAGTTGGACAGAAAGGTTACATACGCAGAATTGCCACATTTCACTCAGATAATCTTTTCCCATCTCTTCAAAGTTTATGAGAACTTGCACTAAGTTCTGCTTAGCTAACAAGCCTAAGTTTTACCTAAAGCACTGGATCCATTTTCTCTTTTATACTCATCCTCCTTAGAACTATTTAGAAGAATGATTTTTCCGAAGGGAAATCTGGGTGCAGAGCGATCTGCTTGTGGTAGCTTCAGGCTTCGGCATTAAAAGAAAAAATAAAAAACACCCTCAAGAAACAAACAAACAAAAAAACCCACTGGAAATCTCCAACCCAAACAAAACCAGAACAAGAAAACCTCAACAAAGTTATGACGTTGTTTCCAAAACACTGCTGCAGCTACTTCCCTGCGTGGCTGAGGTTTAACCCTGTCTGATCGGCAAATACGTTCTTTATTTTTCCTTCACACATCCTTTTGATGTTTTTCATCCATCAATGTTAGCAAGAACAGTAAATGCATTGATCTTTGCTACACTTGGCGAGTTAAATAACGCTTTATGTAAGAAGTATTGATTCCTAAAATCCAGGATGTGTAATTAACATTAGAACTGTCAAAAGTTGGAATCGGTATCAACTTGCTGCTTATTTATAACCCAAAGAAAATTAAAGAAAATATCCAGCTTAATAAACTAACTGCTTTTTTTCACCTTCAGATATGTCAAGCTGTGTTGTCAAGAACAGTGACATGTTTCTTCCACTTCTGACAATAAGAAATTATGTGTTTCATCAGTATTGTCGAAAACAACTCTGTAGCCTGTAAATACGCGCGTATTATCCCTGAGGTGCTGAAAGAATTCCGCATGGATAGTTCTGAAAGAATTTAGTGTAAAAGATGCAGAAATAAGCGGTGGTATTAGGGAAAATTAAGGTAGCCAATTTATGTCAGGTTTTCAAAGAGCCTTTGATCTGGCCCTTAATTAGTGCCTGCTCTTCCGCATGAGAGTATCCAAAGGTGCACGGCCCTGTTTGCATGTCGAGTGCATTATCCAGCTGTCTGCACAAATTACACAATGAGATGCTTCGAGAGCTCTGCAAGGATCACTTAGTGCTTCTGAATCAAGCACTAACCAGGTGCCTGTTACAGAGTTTGCTTAAGACGATGGTAATATTTCAGTTGAGTTCTGTGAACTTAGGACTGTGCTTTGCTTGCATTTTTGTCATAATTCAGCATCACAGAAGGATCTGAACAAAGCTGTCTCTGTTCAGTATAGGGAGTGATCACCTGCTTACCACCCCTGAAGTAAGGAGCACCATTTCAGTCCTTCAAACAGTTACTTGAGGCAGGGCTCACCCAGTTTATAAACCAGTGACAACTATCAAACTTAAAGGACAAACCCAACCAGAATTAAAAGCCGTATGTAAACAAAATTAAAATAGCAGTAAGAAGTAGGTTTTGTTTTATAACAAAGGCTTATGCATGAATCATTTCCCCCTCAGTCCCCTTTGTCAAAAGGGTTTTGTGTTTATATCTTTGGATATTCATAGCTGGCTTGCTATTTAGAAATAATAGTCTCCTTGGACAAAATAAATAGGTGGCCCTACAGGGCTTTCAAGTCTGGTGGTGCCTTTGCTGTGCCATCGTTTAGTCCTGCACTGGTGTTTCTCTTTGGGTACTTCCAGACACTCGTCGGCTGTTTACCTTTCGATTTAATTTATCTTCTACAAAATAAGCAACTGAGAATGGCTCTTATACCAAGGATGAACCTGTGGAAAGAAAGCACACTGATGTTTTTATCTTTTACGTTCTATTAAATGTTCTGTATGGCTTCGTCCTTCCTTCATCCTGATGTCAGCTGGAGTATTTAGTGGATTTATATATATCGATCGATCGGTATCAGTGTGATTGGAGTGGTCCTACAGTAGCTGCAGACTGTAGATTATGCAGTAGCAACAGCTTCCAATGCAGCTGAAATAATGATGGAAATCCTGCTATATTTGGATTCTCTGTCTGTAAGGCAGTTGTACCTTCCACCTGCTGTGTGCTGAGATTTAAACACTAACAACTGATTTCCTTGAGAGCTCCACAAGTCTCTGTAAACATCACGGATATGAAGAGAATATAAAAAGAATGGAGGCTGTGCTTTGATACCAGATTCAGCCCAGAGAGTTTGTGGGTTTCTTTGGAGGTTTTGTTTTGGTTTCGATAGTCTACGTGTTCTGCTTTTGTTTGCCCACTTTGTACACTATCACACCCTTTTCTGTGGGCACCTTGATAAGTGGCTTTTCTCATTCCTATTTCCAGAAATTATTCTGCAGACGTTTTTGAGGATGAACTTCACTAAACACGAGCTAAGAACATCACTCTATCTTCTTGGGTTTTCATCTTGCAACAGATATTTCACAAATTCATGGAACTCTCAGTTGCAGTGGCTTTCTGATGCAACAAACCAATTTTAGGGTTTTTTTTGCCTGGACTCAGCTAGAAGTATTAAAGGAGGTCATAAAATGAAACTAAATCCTGAACTGTAGAAATTAAACGGGAAAGAGAAACCTTAGTGGGATTTTAGGTTAATACAGCAGGAGCTGCTTGAGGCTCCGTTAAAATGATACCAGCTCTTTTTATTTTTTGCCTCCTTGTCTGGTCCACTAAATAAATAATTCTAAAGAAAAGAACGATGCAATTGCTTCTAGGAAAATTGTTTGCAGTGTATTTGGGGATAACCAAGAGAGAATTTTAAACCGAGAGAATTTTAAACTTAATGATTTTACAGGCTACTCTTTTTTTTCCTGTTGGAATCCAGGTCCTGTAGATACTCTTCTGTGCTCCTGTGGGCCCTCCCACCTTCCATTCTGTTTTGAGTGTTTCTAATATGACTCAAGAAAGGTTTTCTCAAAAGGGAATTCTTCAAGAAGTGATCCTGCACTGGTTGAAAGCACAGTCTTTAAATAGATTGCAGAGTGTTAGGGAGTGGATTTTATGAACGCCAAGAATAGGTTATGTTCAAGGACTCTAAAGGAACTGGTGATAGTGAGATTTCCTTTTTTATCATAAAAAAACCCTGCTTTGGCTTTTTTCTGTCTCATCATTGCTTACAGATACATTTTTGCTGTTCATCTCAAGCTGTTTGTAGGGAAAAACAGAAGAAGAGTTAAACAAGGGCAGGTTTGTGCCTTAAAACAAGGTAGTGAGGTTGGCAATAGAATCACAGAGTCATTGAGGTTAGAAGTCACCACCAAGATCATCAGTTCCAACCATCAACCCAACACCGCCCTCAAAAAGGTCATTTTGTGGTGTGTGTCTTAGGACTGTACAAGCTTCCAGCGGAATGAGCTGCAATGTTCTCCTGAACAACCCTGTATCGGTCAAGATTGAGGGAAAACATGATCTTTACATCAAGAAAGGAGGAGCTTAGATATGAAATGGAACTACAGTGCCAGTCAGGTAGCTCTGAAATAGGGAACTGCTGCTTCATTAAAAACCAGAAAGAAAGAATGAGAATTTTTTTAATTAAATCTACTTAACTATCAGTGTGAAACACTTATTCTTGCCACCTGGGACTCCTATTCTATTGGCTTGTTGAAAGCTAATCATAACTATACATTACAGAATGTTTAGTTTTCCTCTTGGGATAGCGCTCAACAGGTATGTAATCTGAAGTTCAATATTTCTTCCATCCAAATCAAATATATGATTGGCAATAACCCAGTAACTAACTTGCCAATTTGTTACTTGACCTATTCAAGGCGAAAAAAGTTACCCATTGAGATCCCGTCTCCCAGGAACTGTACATTTAAAAGAAATAAATGTCACTTATTCTAGAAATATGTAGCTTTCCTCACAGAACATGCTGAGTCCTAAACCAATTTAATTCCACCCCCAATTAAACCTTTAAAAGCACTATCCATCAACCTCGGCTGATATGGTATTTGCATTTAGAGATTACAGTAGCGGTAGCCAACATGCAGGTTATCTTTCTTATCTATAGGAGGACAAAAATGGGTAGTGTGGGCTCATTTACTTGACTTATGAAATTGAGGAAGAAAGGCTGATTTGAATAGTTGCTTGGGTATTATTCCAATAGAGAATCAGATATCGTCTTTGATAAAAGTTCAGGAAATCCACTTTAAGGGAATGTTTTATACCATTGTGTGAAGATTCTTAACTACGGCAGTATATTTGAAAAATAACCTGATATTTTAATGAAATATTCACTATGATGCATCAGTCCTTTCAAATCCAGGCTTAGAATGAGGCAGTAAAATGCAATTTAAATTAAATTGTTGTACTTGGTGATTTATTTCATACTTCCAACCAAGAAAATTTGAATCTCAAATATCCAATATTTTGGGTAGAATAGCCTTCCTGCAAATCAATACAGTTAAAGTGACTGAATGGTCTAATGTATGCTTGACGTTGTTGACGGTTTATGAATAGATCATGTACTAACTTACACAGCATCTCACCAATGCATTTTAGAAGGTTTGAATTCAAAAGAAGATTGATTCAAACATATCTGAGTTCAAAGTGACTTCCTGCTACATTTCCCAAGATTTACTATGTAATAATTTCAAATTTCTGTGCCATAGAAGCTATTGAAGTTCATTTCCACAAGAGAATACAACTTGTATCCGGAGCTAGCATGTGTATGCATGCATGTCGGAAACAGAGATAATAAGATGAAAAGATCCTTTTGAAAAGGAAAAAAGAGAGAAAAATTTCTCTGTATCCAAGTCAGGAATAAGAAGAAAATGGTCCTGATTCCGTAGAAGCTTTCAGTCAGTGCAGGGCAGCTCATTCTCAACCATATGTGCTCTGCAGCATCAGCTTGTGAGTGCCACAACTGAACTTCCGTCTGTTCTTGACGGCACTCTGCTATCCAGAGTCATACCTGCTTTCTTTGGATTACTGAAAAGATTCTTCCTGTCTTTAGTGTGGGTTTCCTGACTCCAGTTTCCTTTTTTAATTTCAATACACTTTTGTATTATGCATTCAATCCCCTAGACAAATCTTTCAAAACACTCTTTTATGGCAGTTATCATGAACCTACCTGAAGATGGCTCACATCCCTTTTCCTTGCAAACAGGGAGAGCTCAAGCATTTCTATACCGTTGCATTCTCACGGGCTGATTGTTCAGCTGCTGTATGTAATTTCTTTATCTGGTCTCATTTTCCTGGAAAATTCCTCAGAGATATTCTGTTTATTTTTCTGTGTCAGTAGATTGTAGCTTTAGACATGCATCGGAGGAAAGGGTGATGCATGCTATGCTTTGACTAGGACCTAATGAGATCAAAGCAATAGGGGTGTGTTTTTTAATAAACTGATTATAGTTTTGGGTTTATTGAGCAATGTATTTCAGTCAACAATTTATTTTCAGTACCTTATCTGTTGGGTGACCTGACTGATGGAAAGGCAGCTGCCTAATGCTATTTGTTAGTGATTGAGCTCTATTTGCTCTGACTTGCTGATTTATGAACAGGTTAATTTAATTTTAATATTTTGACTCACCTACAAATGACCTGAAAGCAGAGATACATAAAAAAAGACAAATAGAATAGCAAAGGCGGTGAGGATCTCTTAACCTATTCTCTACACTCACTGCATTGTTCGTCTGCTAGATGTGTTCAATGTTAATGATTAGCCAGGATGATCTGATTTCCTTAAGAAGGGAACATGTCATTTTACATGGGGAAAAAGTGCAGGGATTTTTTAAGAGGGTAGTTATGGTGGTTTCTGCTGGTGATGGTGACGTGGTACTTCTCTTAGGTAACTTTCCTTATCTCAGTAGGATAAAGGTGTTCGAGATCAAATTGTGCCTTTAATAAAAAGACATCAATTCCCAAAGGGCAGGACTGCAAGGCTGTTTTTGAGACCTCATAGAACACTGTAGTAGTAATGAAAGATCTGTCTAATTTGACTTTTCTTTATGTATCTTACAAATGTAAGCAGGGGGCTAAGACTCATTACCCAGATTTCTTGATGTATTCATTAGAGGGAATATTTGAGGTCCCTGAGATTGTACTCTCCTCCCTTGTCATGTTCACTTACCTATCTGTATGAGACTATGTTCCCTTGGTTAACTGATGAGTAGCAACTCTTGGAATTTTTGTTATTCCCTTCAGTGCAAATCTGTACAGTCAGAATGCCTTCTCTTCTTACCCATTGTTTGTAAGCTTGTGTCTGAACATGAATTTCAGGAAGAGTAGAGTCTGAGTGAGCTCTCAGCTTTTCTGTGATGCATCTCATCTGCTAGGACTGGGGAGATGCCCAACGTAGATAACAACTGCATACAGCACCAGCTTTGTATTTAAATGTCAGCATTAATCCAAACATAAGTGTACAGGCATTGTTGAATCAGGTCCTGAAACTTTATTTTGAGATCAAATCCACCCAAGCTGTGCATGTACCAAAGTAAAACACAAACGGGCTCCCCTGGAAGCATAATGGAACTCTTGCAGTTTACTGATGAACAAAAGTGAGGCAGACATCTTTGGAGTAAATTTCCAGATAATTTTGCCATATTCAATCCCTTTTTTTCTTGAATTTTACATAAAAATAAACCTGTACCGTATTTTTAAGGTGAGTTTTATAAGCAGTCTCAAGAAAACTTGTAGAAGCTGTACCTATGTGCTATCAGACTGACACCTTATCCTTTCACTCCTTGCAACTCCAGTAGTTATTTTACTATTATTTTTAAATCAGTGCAGTTGAAGGGCCAGAGAAGCTGGAAGTATGAACACATGTAGCAATCAGAAAGGAACAGTGTACATCACAAATGCCTGTTATTTACTCTTTTCTCTTTGCAGACAGGGATTCTAGGACTCAGACAGGAGTTCTTTTAATTTTTTGCTAAGATTAAAAACTAAGATGCTCTCATGGCCTCTAAACCCTCAGTTGGCCACGGTTAGCCTGACGGTGAACCTTTCAGTGTTTGATTGATAAAGTGTGAGTATCTCACACCCGCTAAATGAGCCCCTTGTATATTCCATGCTTTAGCCAGTTATTCCTGTCTCCCAATTTGCTTTCTCAAATGACTTTCATTTTTCTTGCAGATTTTCCCACATCCCCGGAATGCTCTATAAAACCCAAACTTGTCCTTGTAGGTGTCATTTAAACTTCTGCTTTCCATTAGAGCTTAAAGATGTAACGCTCAGGGTGCAGCACAGCTTGGATCATGTCTGAGGAGTGAGCAACACTGCTGCACAAATGCCAAAGCCATCAAAGCTTTGCTGCTACCTCTCTTCACGGAATCATTGCTCAGTATTTTATTTCCATTTCTGCTTTCAGTGAATATTTAGTGAGCTCTGATTACATAATTGAATTTGATAAACTGATGGTATGTGATTGATGAGAAAGTCAGGAATAAAAGATTAGAAGATAAAATTACTTCAAGAGTTTAAGTAAATCTTCCAGAGAGCTGGGGTAATTTATAAAGCCATGCTATATTCTATACAAAAATATTCCCATAGGTCTATTACATTTTAGCTTCTGCCAGAATTGGACTGAGTTTTGAAAATCATTTTCATGTAATAACAGCTTGATTGTGATACTTTAAATGGGAAATAGCTCTGAGTGGGTTGCAACATCACTGGGTTTGGAATATTTGAGTAGGAAATGCGAGGCTGAATGACAGACCTGTGGGTAGCAGTCTTTGTCTTTCAAATAAATAATATGTTATTGGAAAGACATAAGTTAGAAAGAGTAAGTGGATAGTTCAGAGTGAAATAGTGGAATTATACTGCTTGAGTCTTTAAATCACTCAAAAACAGGATCAACACATTACTCCGGTGGAGGTTTATAGTACCGGTCTCATTGTAGTCTCCCTGAATGGTTCAACTTTCTTCAGGACTAGTTTTAACAACTCATTCCGTGAGCCTCTGCATACACACAGGTACCTGTAAGTATTTTCAGGGGACTGATCATTCCCATTTACCAGTCTGTTACAATCCCTTCCCTAAAAATGAGTACAACTCCCTGCCACTGCCTTTTCATCTCAAGAGGAAGCCTGTTCCTGTTTTCTCGTACGTTGAGTTGTCATAGCCTCCTATCTCTCCAAGTGAAAGAAACAATACTGATCCACAGTAGCCATTAACCGATTTGGTTGAAAACCAAATAGTTTAAGATGCTACAAATCAAAAAAGAGCCTTCCCTCAAAGTAATTGTTCCTGGTTAGGGCTGCATAATCAGTGCAGTATTGCTTTAAGATCATCTGCTTTTCTTTTTATACCGCAGAAATAACTTCTGAAGTTCAATTCTAAAACCCAGAGAGACAATTTGTCAATACAAATCATCGAATCTGTATTCAGCTGATGTTCAACCCTATAGCCAATTGTAGCAAATAGTTTGGCAACCGTCAGCCCCTGATTCCCTGTGAACCCTTGATTCCTTGACCACACTGAGCTGAAGCACAGCTGCTACCCTGGGACTGTGCAATTGGGCTGATAATGAGTTGTCTGTGAAGTAATAAAAATGCCCTGATAAGAGGCAAAGTGAAAGATAAAAGCTTAGAGAGGTTGATATCACCGGGCTGAGCTGTGTCCTCACTACTGTCCCAGTCTTCAGTGGAACCAAAAGAACTAGGGCACCTTAAAAGCCACTGACACCACCCCTAATGTGTGGGGTTGCTGACCTGAGGCTATCAGCTATGATAGGTTATAGTATGTGACTAGTGGACTCAAAAATTCCAGACAGCCATGACTAGTACATGAGGTCACTTCCTCACAAACTCTGACAGGCAATATAAACGCTTGAAACAGCAAGTGTAAGAATGCCTGAGCTTGGTTTAAAAATCTTTTAAAGGAAAGATGAGCAGTTAAACTGAAATGTTAGTTGCACTGGGGACAACATTTGTTCATAATTTTTGCATATGAAATCATTGTTTTTGTTAAATACACAGAGAGAGAGAGAGAGACACACAGAGGATACTCCTGAAAGTTAGAGTACAGTAATGTCTGACTATTGAAGAGTATTCCATATTTTATAGTGGATTTCTGGCTTTCAGTGTATCCTGTGCATTTTCTATGTATACATAAATGTGTTGCTTTTTATTCTAGCAGATATTTGTAAACTTCTAGGATTAAGTCTGTCATTCCTATATAGTTCCAAGTAGAAATTTGATGAGTAAAGTGTGAAGACCCTCATCTTCCAGAGGTGACAAGGGGTGGGTCTCCATCAGCTGTAGACTCATGATAAATCTGTATTTGAGCAGAGTTTTGGCAATATAACAGTCGCACATTTTGCTGCTCGGTGTATTTTAAGCACTTGTGATCCACGGGAGAACAAGTGCTTGAGACTGCATGTAACCCTTGAACGTTATCACAGTACCCTACTTCAAAATCTGGTAGTGGATACAGGTAATAGAACTTAACACGGTTTGGGTGGCAGTAACATTGACAAACACTGTGTTTTTGTGAGGTGGTTTTTCCTAAACTCTTGTTTCTATCAAAATTCTTCATTTACCCTGAGACTACTCCTGCTGTGATAATCATTTCTATCCAAGATTATTCTTCTGGTTTCTATTCAAGAAATAAATAATAAAAAGGTGCTTTCTGTAGATTTAATCCTCAGAGAGGAGTGGGGAGAATAAAAAGCCAGTAGAGCTGTTTGCTGCCTGCGACAGTAGAGAATGATGAAATTCTCACATGTATAAACAGCAAGCATGGACAAAAGCTCGTCTGAGTGAGCACTTATTTATAAGTGCCAAGGACTAGGGTTATCGAGGTCTTACGAATTCTGCCTCTAAAGACAAATCTTTTGAATGCAACGCTGTAAGCCTTAAGTATTGAATCATGATGTCCCCTGCTTTATGATGGTCATTTTGGGAAAGAATGAGCTAAATACTGTTCCTTATACTGTGCTTTCTTAACTAGCTTACAAACCCATTTTCTTTTTGTATTTCAGATGATGTTGCACCATACTTCAAGACTGAACCAGGCTTGCCCCAGATACACTTGGAAGGAAATCGACTTGTACTTACGTGCCTTGCCGAAGGCAGCTGGCCCTTGGAATTCAAGTGGTTACACAATGGCAGCGAAATAACAGCCTACTCCAGTGAATATAAGTAAATAAAAGCTATATAATAGTTTTCTCTTAGTGTAATTGNCCCAACAGCTCAAAACATCTTTATAGATACAGATTTTTTTATCATGAAAGAACACTGGGTTTTGTCAGCAAATAAGATCCCTGTGAGAGGCTCTTCTTTGCTTCACCCTTCAAAACTAGGATTCCAGCATAGAATTTTTAAGTACCAGTGGTTTTTGCTGGAGATGTAACCTTACATGTATTTGCAATAAAGAGCAGGTAAATTCCTTAGCTAAGTGTTAGAAATGCAGTGCTGAGCTACTTATCCTTGCAGAAAGCTAAGCTCAACAGGACTATTCTTTGCAGGAAGATCTAGATGAATGTGGTCTGTCTGTACGAAACCTTCTGTTTCACTTCTGGGAATGTGAAAATGAACCTTATATCTTAACGGGATTTCTATCATTATGCACTTTGTTCCCAGGACCTTGCTGACTCCCTCCCCATTTCACAAGACATCTCATCAAGCAAGAGAAAAACCATACTGTGGCTAATCAGAGCTCCATTTTCACTGATAGGCAGCAGATGGTCGGCCAAATAGCCACATGTAAAACAGCCAAGTTTTGTCTGCTTTTCTTTAATGGGAGCATTAACTGGGTCTCTCCTATGCAACAGGCCATTTCTATACCCTTATAGACATTTAATATTTATGAGACTTATAACGGTTGCTTTCCAATTCTGTTGAAATAACCTAATGAATGCAGAAGTTATAAGGGGTGGGTACGTGACAGACAGAGCCCCTGTACCTTTAGCAAACCAAGTCGAATGCTGCATCTTTTGAATTACATTGTTTGAAGCAGGAAAAGTTGTGATCTGTGAGTATAGGCAGAAATGACAGTGTAGACTTTATATCATTATCTGCATTTCCCTACTATATTGTTAAACAAGGTGTCCATAATTACTTTTCTCAAAGATTTTGACAATGGTAACCAAACATGAGTTCTGTTCATGTTTGTCATTTGCATTTGCAGTGTAATAGGAAAAAAGGTCTCCTAAATAATGTTTTAAATCTTTCTGAGATCAATTAGCACATAAAGTATTTAGCAATCATGTCTCCAGCCAACTACATGTTGGGTTCTCTGTCAGCTCTCCTAGAAATTAGAGCCTTTTGATTTGGTTGAGGCCACTTAGTCCTGAGTAACTGCACCACTACATGACTGCTATTTTCAAGCCTTCAGCCTGAAGCCATAAACACATATAGAAGAGATTTGGGAATAGACAACAAAAATCTCTAATAGCACGATTAATCACAGAAGGTTGGAGCATCACTTTGTGTAGATGCCACCTGTTTTGATGAACAACAGCAGATCTGTTGCTCTGTCTTACTAAAAGGAGATGACAGGAGCTCTTAACTGCATAAAGTGCTGAGAAAGTAGTTGAAGAAATGGCATGGGAGGTCAAAATGCATGAGCATGGGATCACAAAGCAAAGGGGTTGTGGATGTGCTAGTCACTGAGACTACTAGAAGAACCCTGAAAGACAACATGTGACGTCACATGTTATGGTCAGAAGGCCATGGTATTTCTTTAAGAAGTGAGCACACTAATTCAAAATCATTGCAATATAGGTTAGAATTGGTGATTGGAAACACCTTTCCCAAGTTGTATGTATACACAGCTGAGTACAGTACCTCATTTCTCAACATTGGCCTTAGTCTAGTCTAGTCTATTAGGTCATGATACAAGCAATACTTACTAATTTTTCATCTTCTAATATTGTTCTTATAGCTATTTCTAATTAAAACCTCTGCTGCAGAAGTGATTAAAGAGAGAGGAAACTAGTGATTTATAAAAATTAAACACATTGATTAGAAAATACTGATTTAGAAGCTGCAGCCCTGCCCCCACTACTATATGACAGCCAGAGATAAGCCTAACAGGATTTTGATTCCATAGAAATGCAAAGCTTTAAGCTTCCAAAAAGGATTATATGGCATAGGTGCATTAGGATGAATGAAAGCAAGGCAAAGATATGCTTAGACATAGAAACTGCCGTTGCAAAATGCGAACTTTGACCCCATAATAGTTTGCTCTGCAGTTCTCTTGGGTAAACACTCTGTTTAAATGCATGAATCCTTCCTGTGTAAGTGACTTCTGCTGCAATTTGAATCATCAATCAAAGATTTTTTTGGTAATTGATATTACCTAGTGCGCCTCATTTAAAGTAATGTCTATATTTTAGCAGGCTGAAAATATTCAAAGCTTATTATAACACACCGAGTGAGTAACGAACTAATTGGAGTCTTTGCATTTTGACATCGCTGCCCCTGAATGAACAGCTTTTCTTTGTATAACGATGCTGATTATGTGCACAGCCTGGCTTTTGTAGTGATTGTGCATACAGGAGTTTGTATTAAGAATTTATAAAACAACTTTATGATTTCTTTGCGATGTGAGACACATGTAGTGAAAACAAGCCAACGTTGCTGCCAGAGGAGCCAATTCTGGTTACGTCTGGAAGTTAAAAGTCTTTAAAGTTCAGGCAATGGCTTTAAAATTGTTTTGGTTTTCTTTATTTTGAATGAAGTGCTGGGACAGACTTGTAAACCATGTTTGCTTTTGTGGCCTGAAGTTATTAATTGATTTGAATAACAAACTAAGATTATGTCTATGAAGCAGTGAAATTCCCTCCCAAACTACTTACAAGTAACTGATTATTATATTTGTGTGTTTAACATTGGAGATGCTTTCATTTTATTCTGGATAAAACGTTAGAACAGCTGGTGCCTAAGNCCATTGCCCCTTGTCCTATCACTAGATGACACTGAGAAGAGCCTGGCTCCATCCTCCTGACTCCTCCTCACAGATTTGTAGCATTAATGAGATCCCCCCTCAGCCTCCTCTTCTCCAAGCTCAAGAGACCCAGCTCCCTCAGCCTTTCCTCATAAGAGAGCTGTGTGTTTTTCTGAAACTGAGGGGCCCAGAACTGGACACAAGACTCCAGATGAGGCCTCACTAGTGCAGAGTAGAGGGGGAGAAGAACATCTCTTGATCTGCTAACCACCCCTCTTCTGATCCCCCCAGGATGTTGTTTGCCCTCTTCACATCACACAAACAATGATGGCAACCCATGTCCCTCACTAAAACCTTTGGATAAGTTATGTGACGGTCTAATAAAATACTTTTAGCTCTAATTCTGTCTTCACAATTATAGCAATTATAACCCTGTAGCCTTCAGTTTTAACTCTTAGTGTCTACCATTAAAATGAGGATGTAAATTTGAAATCAAGAGCAAAACCCAAGTACTAATTAACATTTCTTCTTAGGTGTTTGATACCATTTCATCCTTTAACTCTTTAAAAGCCTGGCTTTGCAGCATTATTACACTCCTGAAGACTTATCTTGATGCTTTCTCTTATGCTCATTGCTTTACATCTTTTATGGAAACTTTTAACCAGCTGATGTCTGGTTAGCAGTGCCATTCAAAAGAGAGAAACTGATCTAACTTTCTATTATTTAATGATTCCAATTTTGCTTTCCCTGCGCATTGTTACCCAGTAGCTCCACTGAGAAGTCAACCACTCAGTAGGTTCAGGCTGTCTTGGAATTTCCAATGTAGATGGGATTCTCACTGCAAACTTTTAAAAGGTTTTCTTTTCTTCAGGCAACAGAACAAAAACGTTTCCTGCTGAAACATTAATAAGTCAGAAAAGAAAACCAAAGTAGGACACTTCTGATCTAATTGATTTGTTTGGTCCTGGTGGCAGAAAAACTAACTGCGCATTGCTCTTGGAGCACAGATGAACAGCGAACAAGAACCCTTGCGTTTTGGCTCTATTTAACAGTTCAGCGCAGGAATAAATGCTGGCCGGTACAATACTAAATCTTTGAGAGGAAGAGCAACTTTTTAAGCTATAAGCTGTTTGGTACAATGAAGTGTAGAAATGAATTGTCAGTATTTATGTGCACGACTCTTCTTTTCTTTTTTTTGGGAATGATATTTTGCAGCAATCATCTGCCTCGCAGAGGAGGAAATGATTCTGTAGGAGCCAAGGAAGCCTTATGTCCTATTGATTTCTATCCTATGCCTTGTATCTGCACCTATTTTATCACTCTGTTTGCTATGACATACTCATCAGGCAAGAGGCAACATTGCTAATTCAATGTTATTTACTCACTTGCAGTTTACTTCTCCCAGACAGAGTAGTGGCTTGAATTTTCCTTCTCTTCTCAGTACAAATTGTCATAACCACTGGAGAAAATTTGCTGTTTGGAGGTCAGGAGGAGTGAGCTTTGGCATACGGTGGACAAATACCAGCACTGCCTACACCACCTATCGATAGGAAGCCAGGATCTGTCAGGAATCATTAAATATCTCTCAGATTTGTCCATGGTGTTGAGCTGTGTTTTCATTCACGTTATTTGCATGTCTGACCTATTTGCTGTAGTGTATTTGACTGTAATTATAATGCGGTGATTATAGTCTTCATGTATCACTTCAACTCGATTTCTTCTACCTCCTTTGTCTTTATGCTCTCTGATGCTGCTTAGGTATTAAGATCTGTGTGTGGGGGGAGGTGGTGGTGTAGGAGACGTGAGTATGAGAAGAGATGCTTCTTTTTAGTGGAATTAAATTTTGAAGATTAAAATTCAGCAGTTTTATTTTTCCTTATCTTTTCATAGAGACTTTTCACTAATCCCACCATAATATCTCCAGAAGGTGGCTGGGGGAATACGCGCTTTGATTAACGTTTGTTTAATGCAGGATTATCTATATTATTCATGTGTTTTAGTCACATTAAATGGTCCCTATCAGCTCATTGTCATGTTGAGTAATCAGATAGAGTTGAATGAGGAAGGTGAGCGTTAGCAGACTAAGTGACTTTTTAAGCATTGCGAAGGGCAGAGCAAATAAAACACAGAGTGCTCTGTGCTTTTTCCAGTACTCTTCTGGGTTACAGTGGAATGCTTTGATAATTCTTGCAAGCGTCTCTAATATCCCCATTTAGTTTACACTCTTCTAGAGCCACCTCTGCACAAATTGCAAGGCATCTTTGCCTTTTGACTGAGGGTAGATAAAAACTAAGAAAAACATTTCAGTCGGTTTCAATGGAAATATCTGGAGAATTAATTAGTATTTATCAAATTTAGTTCTTAAGGCTGACAGATATTTTATGAATGTCAAGTATTTTTTCTTCTAAATAGTACAGACAACACTGTGGCCAAAGACCAGAGATTATATGATAATGCTGTTTTTAAGAGAAATACAATAAACATTTGAGACCGTGTAAAAAATATTGTACTATAAAAGCCACATAAAGTAGCATTGATCTGCCTTTATAGGAAGAAGTGCACTGTAACGCTGCATTTTCTCTTACAGGTACATCATCCCGGCTTTGCAGAAGTCTGATGCTGGCTTTTATCAGTGTGTCGTACGCAACAGGATGGGGGCATTGCTGCAAAGGCGATCTGAAGTTCAAGTGGCATGTATGTTTGAATGGAAATTACTCTGTGATTCATTAGCTAACCCATTCCTTTTGTGGGTAAAAACCCAGCAAACCGGTAACACTTAATCTGAGAAGTTACTAGAGAAAATATTTAATACATTCATAGCTGTTGCATCACAAGAAGTTTCACACTTGATAAGTCTTCTGGGAAGTGGTGCAAAGCAGTGCAAGCTCAAGAGTTTAGAGCAAGATTTAAGCTGTTGGGAATTATCAAAATGAGATCATTCATAGACAGCTTTAGCATCAGAAGACTCTTACACCTTTCCCTGAGTGCACAGGGATTAAGAAGGGCCATACAGCATCAAACAAATAAAACAATAAACAAAAAGCCCAATGGACAGCAGAGGATATCTGAAAGAAAATCATACAGTGGAGAGAATTCACAGAGATTTCAGATCATAATCCTTGTGCGATACACAATGAGCAGTTGCTCCACAATGAACACCTTGCTAACAAAGCCTTAAAAGCTTGTTCCTAACAACTTGCTGAGCCAAACCCTTGAATCATAGAATCCTTAGGGATCAGAAGGGACCTCGAAAGATCATCCAATCCAATCCCCCTGCCACAGCAGGACCACCCAGACCAAGTCACACAGGAACAGATCCAGGCGGATCTGGAAAGTCTCCAGAGAAGGAGACTCCACAACCCCCCTGGGCTGCCTGTTTCAATGCTCCATCACCCTCCCTAGGAAGAAGTTTCTTCTGATATTTATATGGAACCTCCTCTGTTCCAGCTGGCACCCATAGCCCCTTGTCTGATTCAATATCTAACTTCCACAGGGAGATGTTGCTTTGAGTTTCTCAAGAGTTAGTGTTTGTTAACATGGCATGAGAAATCATCACATATTAGAATTTCATTTCCTTTTGTTGATATAGTGAATGTAATCCAAACTTCAGAAATAATCATCGAATCAGGGCTTTTTCCTTCCATGTGAAAACACTGTAAACAATGACAGGTTTATGTACTGTGTGTAAGCAGTCTGATACCTGGATCAAATTCCTCCTCCTCAGGGTCAATGACTGAATATTCAGTAGTAGTAAATGTCACTTGATAAGTGGAATTTAGATAAATTGAATTATTTATTAAAAGCCTACTTACAAGGAACTTAAGTTAATCACTGTGTCATGAGGGAAATTACATGGAATTTCCCATGTTTTAAAACAAAAACAGTTGAAAATGATACTATGTATTTTGGGTACCCTGACCATCAGTTTACTGTATGACAGGGAATTATGTTCCTCCATCTGTAATGTCAAGAATGTCAGTAATTTGAAGTCTGATCTCTCAGTATTGTCTCCGAGCTGCAGGGAGCTGGTGTAAAAATAAACCCATACTAAAATGGGCTTTTCCTTCCTGCCTTCTACCAACCCTTATGGCCCTGCTGTGCACACCTCTTAGTGACCTCTTCCTCACCGTGGGGTGTGTCAGACCCTTGCAAGTGGTTTCCTCAATATTCCTCTTCTGTTTTAGTGAGTTCTGTCAGGTCTCATGGGATCTAGGGAAAGGTCAAGCAGCCGAACATAACTACGAGTAGGGTGGGAGACCTCTGACAAAGTTAGCAGGGGAAAGTAGATCAGGGGAAGGTGAGGGAGAGATACTGCTTCTGCAGCAGTGAGCAATTAGATTAGCCTGAATGCCTCTAGAGTTGCATCTACAGGTGTGGTTTCAGGGGACAAAGGCTTTGGTGGCAGCACCAAAGAAAAATGGACCCATTGTCTCCTCCATCCCACTAATTGCTCCCGCTCTTGTGTTGCAGTATAGTGCACTACTCCTCTAGGCTCAGCAGGAACACTTGTTTGTGCAGCTGTGGAGTGTGAAACTTCTCCAAAATCTAAATAACCACAGTTACTTCGTAGGGTTTGTTAAAACAGTCCTCTCCCCCTTCCCATCTGCCCCTACACAGCTGTACAGGCAGTTGTGTTGGCATAGCAGAGAGTGCGACTCCTGAGGAAGGACTCTTGAGGAAGCACATGTGGGAACTATAGAAGGAAGGAGATCAATGCTTCACCTTGATACTCCTGCTGAAAAATTTTGTCTTCTGAAGAGACAGTTTTATTCCCCTATGAATGAAAGATTTGCAGTGAAGTGTTTTGTTTCTACAGGCTTTTTCATGTGTAGTTTTTCATGAGAGAAAGAAGTTTACTTCGCTTCAACTTAAAATTCCCTCTGTTTAATTTATGGCTCTGCCTTGCTGAACAAAGCCAAAAAAGGTGTCGTATTAAGACTTCCCATGAATTAAGCAGTCTATTTGTTTATTTTCATGGGTAAAGACATGATGTGACTGGAGAGACCTTGGGTCTTAAACTTATAATGACATACATGGCTTCTATTGGGATTCTTATTATAGTCAGACTTTATTCCTGCACATGAAAATGTTGTACAGGTTTTAAGAATCCTTTCTCCTCTAACCAGAGTAGCTACTGGTATCATGTCATTGATTTTTGTACTTCGACATTTTCAATCTAAATTCAGTGATTACAGCTGTGTGGATATAACGAAGTACCTGATATTTTAGTGTCTTTTACCTTTTGGTCGTTCTTGAGGACACATCAGAAAGCAAGATTCGAAGAAGTTATTAAAAACTCACCTTATCCAGTCAACAAAAGTTACAGGGAACTGTGCAATAGACCTTTAACTGGGAAGGATTCACAAATAAAACCATTTTAACCACTGGATAGAGAACTATTCCCAATACTATTTAACTCAAGATCTCTAAAGGAAAATGAGAAGGCACAATTATAATGTGTACTGAGACAGTTCTAAGGTGTTTTCCATGTCCGAGATCTCTGAAGTAGCAGGGAAGTTGTTAAATAATTTAAAAAATACTCTCAACACATGCCAGTGTATTACCTCACTGAATGGGAACAGATATTTGTGAGAAAACTGCTGAGTAAATCTTAATTACAGAATGGGCTTTAAAACTCTTGGATTGTGAAGTCTGAAATAATCGTATGACAGTGAAGTTAATTAGATCCACCTACGCGGTTTGAAACTTCTTTTCAAGTGCACGATCTGATTACAGTTGTAAGAAATATGGAGCAACAGAGGAAGTACAATGCTGATTATGTCTGAATAAATAACTTGAAAATCACAAAGATGATTAAAGCTTCTTTAAAATACCATGTGTTTTTAATTTCTGCTCTTGTTCTGTCTCTTCTCATCTCCTGCCATCCACAGACCTGATAGTAGTCTTCTGTGTTTCGATGTCCTTTGCATCCCTCTCTGTGGCAGAGGACTTGAAAAGAACCCCGTGGTTCTTAAAGAAAAAGGGGAAAAAAAAGGAATTAAGTGGCAGAAACCAGTTCTCTGTGCATGTTAGTTTCTTGGTTGAAAGCAAACAGAAATGCAGTAAGTTCTTTGTGAGGGTAATGAGTAGGAACCCACAGCCCTGTTGATTTTAATGGACAGGAATGTGATACAGAAGACGAAAGAATAATAGAATGGTTTTGGTTGGAAAAGACCCTTAACATCCCCATTAACCCAGCACTGAGAAATCCAGCATTAAAGCCATGTCCCTAAGTGCCATGTCTTCATGTCTTTTACATCCCTCCAGGGCTGGGGATTCCACCACTGTCCTAGTTAGTCTATTCCAAAGATTTGAACATTCTTCCTTCACCCTATAACTAGGGTTATAATAGGAAGAATGTTCAACCTAGAGATTCCATGGTGCAATCTGAGTCTCTTTTCTCTTGTCCTATTGTTTAGTGATTCAGGAAAGTGACAAACTCCTACATCACTTCTAACATCCTATCAGGAAGTTGTCAAGAGTGAGAAGGTCTCCCCTGAGCCTTGTTTACTGAAGGCTAATGAACCTCAGTTCCCCAGCCTCATAAGACTTGCGCTCTAGATCCTTCCATCAGCTCTGTTGCCTTTCTCTGGATGTGCTCCAGCACTGCAATGTCTTTCTTGCAGTGAGGAACACGATCCTCAAGGTGCAGCCTCACCAGTGCGGAGTACAGAGGAACAATAATCTGCCTGGTTCTGCTGGCCACACTAGTGCTGACACAAACAGGGTAATATTGAACTCAACAAGAACAGGAAGAAAATGTTCACTGAAATTTTATAAGGACTTCATTAAATACTTGAACATGTCTGTGAAATAACACCTTCAGAGGCAGAGGTTCTGCAGAGGTTTTCTTTCTACCATTAGCATTTTTGTTCAAAGCTGATCTTTATTGCCACTGATGCCTTTGTAAATGTCAAAGATCTTGATGAACTATTTAAATCTTAGTGTAGTGCCAGAAGACCTAGTAGCTACCAACATGTCTGTAGCCTTGTCATTGTGGCATCTATTTGGGTATAGCTGCATAGATCTAACTATACATTGGTTTGACTACAAGTAGAACAGCTGCTCATCCATTTGTGAAGTGATGGATAAAAGGATTTTAAGATTGCTAAAATTACATGCTATTTGCATTGCTTTGCATTGCACAGGAATTTCATTTCTGTTGTTCAAAGGTTTATTTAAAAAACCCCAAAACACCAGTGCCAAGCTCCTTTCAGATGTCACTTGCTCTTAAAAACAAGTTACTGGAAAGGAGCAGCGAGGCCATGCAGCACTGCTGACAATGCACTTCGCGTGTGCGCTAGCAGCACATGCCTTATGCCTTATGTTCAACCCTAGCTGTATTAATCAAAGCCATCTCATGATCTGTAGAGTTCTGTTGACTATAATTACGTCAGTTACTGTCGTAAAACACAGTTATTTCTCTCTCCGATGAAAAGGAATGGGGAGACAAGAACTTGTAAGACTTAGGATAATCTTTTCTTTGCAGACATGGGAAATTTCATGGATGCGGAGCAAATAAAGACAGTGACTCAAGGACAAGCTGCGGTTCTGAACTTCCTGCACATCCTCAGTTATCCAAGACCACAAGTGACGTGGTTTAGAGACGGGCACAAGATCATACCGAACAGCAGAATGTAAGTCAATTTAAAGCTCAAAATCCCCCCTCCCCCCCAAATATGATTAATTATACTTGATAACACAACTTACATTTTAAGTACACTAATTAAGATTTAAAGAGAATAAAGTAGCTTTGTTCATACTAAGTTTGAGATAAATGACTATTTTAAGACCATCTCTGAACTTCCTAAGCAGTTTGACAAAATAATTCATGTGGTTTTAATGGTCCTGGTGCAGCATAAGGGACTAGATCTGCAGAACGTCTGCACTTCCTTCACGCTATTCATTTTCATGATACATTTTGGGAAAGTAAATGCTCATCTCTCAATTACGTTTACTTGAGTGGGCTAACTTAATGAATACTGAGATTTTTCTTTCTTAATGCACGAGACAGATGTT
This sequence comes from Upupa epops, assembly GCA_013397515.1. NCBI lineage: Eukaryota > Metazoa > Chordata > Aves > Bucerotiformes > Upupidae > Upupa > Upupa epops. Next base: position 614,846 of record VZRI01012193.1, on the reverse strand, counting down.
TTTTTTTGTAGAGTTATGCTTAGAAATGTTTTCCTCATGATGAAACTCTGAATATCGCATGTTTTCCCTCATCTTTCTAGTTTACAATGACAGTTTTATTTCTTTTTGACTAATGAGCAGTTCACCCTCTAATGGCACAGTACTTGCACTTGGATTAGTTTTTATCTCAAGGTGTGCTCATTTATCCTTCCCTGAAACACTTAGGAAGCCACCCAATGTTTTTACCTGCACATTTGAGACTGATAAAATCAATTTTTATTTGCCTAATTTACTAGGAAACTGTTGAAAGGCCAAGAATGTTCTTGTGCTGGTTATTTGGACTGGTCTCCTGTATTTTTATGTGTTCAAAGGCATGAGTGTGCTAACGACTGATGGTAATGGGATCTTGCTAAATTCCAGAAGGGATGGTGAGGCTTTAGAGTTTATGTTACAACTAGAAAACTCTTCTTGGATTTGAATTTTATTAATCCATACTGCATCTTGTACTGCCGCTTGTGTGCATTTTTTAAACCTGAATGGCGGTGTTACAGGCTCTTTGAAACCGTTAAAATTAGTATTGCGGGGATGCGATGGAACACTGTAATAATTGATGAATAATTTAATAGTAATTTGATGGGAAACAGCTGGAAGATGAAACAATGGGTTTCTGGGCAATCTCTTGAAAAGAGCTAAGTGACAAATCCTGAGTTATTAACCGGTAAGGATCGACTTCCTCCGCCGCTGCCACATTACACGTTCTCTTCCGTCAGTGCCCAGACTACGCAAATCAAAAATTTGCAGGTGGTGAAAGAGCCTTGTTATCCAGGTATCAGAGCGTTTCTTGGGAACTATTACTGGGGAACAGAACACAGTGAGTTCCTTACAATTCGGGAAAATTGCGAGGAGAGCTATGTGTGTCATGTATTCGTTAATATAAATTCTAATTTTCACATTGCTGTGCTTTGCTCTTACTCCTGCCCTGTTGGGATTGTTAGGGGAAAATCACTTGTAATTCATAGCACTGTGGTAATGCTCACCAGTGGGAAAACTGTGAAACTCTGTTCTGAGAGCTATGACTAACGATTTCTACGTAGGTTTGATTTCCCTTGTCAGAATCTTTGTCTGAAAGGGATTTGAGGCCATTTATCTTCCCTGTGTAGGAATTCCTGAACTCTTTTGCAGCAGAAGTACACGTGCTGGAAGTGTGAGCCTCCTTGGAAGTTTGATGTGTGTCAAATAGTAAGCCTGATAAGTTGTGGAAGTGACAGATTTGTGGTACACATACCAATCATCGGTGCACTCTGTGTGCAGTAGGTCTGCTGCTCGCTCCAAGTATTGAAAAAGCCATATAGCATCCCCTCCCATATTGCTGTCTGTGAAATTCTGGAAGTAAACGTGTCAGCCCTATAAACCCAGGAAACCTGAGACACTTAGAGAGTGAATATAAAACTGCGAGAAAGGTAGAAATACTGTGTGGGAGCTCTGTTTCTTATCTGTGGAGCAAATAGTGCATTTAACGTGTTTTCTGTACGTGGAGAAGTCTATCAATTTAACTGCTCAGGTTAGCAGGTGATCTGGTCAGACCTATGCATCAATCTAACTGGATCACCTGTTAACCTGATCAGTTAAATTGATGCAACCACCTTGTATGGATGTTCTCTAAACTGATTAAAAGTACCTTATATTGTTAAATCAATATAAAGCTTTTTTAATCTTCTTAAACAAGCTTACAATGATTTGGCTAAATCAATCACCTAGTCTGTCAGCCGTAATGATTTCCAGGAATGACAGCACTGCAACTTGCGCAGGCTGAGGAAAAGAGCAGAGCTAAAAGAGATCGCAGTAGTGGTGCTTACAGGACAGTTCATTCATAGTTGATCAAGTTAACTTTTACTCATGCTTTACTGTACCCGTACTTAACACTGGTCCCTTTTTATGACGTAATAATGATCCTGATGCTTATTTACACAGAGCTACTGTCTGCAAACAGAGTGTGCTGAGCTGCCCTTATGTGAGGAACATGAAAGACTAAAAGTAAGAACTAGTTCTGAGAAAAAAATTGGTTCTTAAGGTGCTTCAAAGAATTTCATTTGATTGGCTGTGCTGTAGGATTTGTCTAGCAGGTTTAAGGTAGTAAATACTGATATCTTTCTCCTTCACTGTTTACTGGTTTTTAAGACGTTTATGGGGAGGACTTCTGCCAGCTATTCACCATCCCCAAAGTAGTGCATTTCTAGGGGGCCAAGATAATATAACGGTTGTATCGTCAAAAAGTTCCAGTAGCACTTAGAGATATCCTTTTAATGATGCTGTACAACATCTCACATAAGATGCTCCTGTGTTCTTTGTGTTTTCTAATAAATATTTACGCATATTACACAGATGCTGGTTCTAGCATCGCAGAATCGGAGAATGATTTGTGTTGGAACTTTCTTGCAGCCCCCTTTAATCCATGGTAAGATTTCCCTTGGGCTTTCTCTTTTCCAGGCTGAACAACCCCAACTTACCCTCATAGCAGTGGGATTCCACCCTTAGATCATTTTTGTGCCCCTCCTCTGGACCCACTCCAACAGGTCAATGTCTTGTACTGAGGACTCCAGAGCTGGACCCAGCGCTGCAGATCAGGTCTCCCCAGAGCAGATATTCCTGAATTTTTATAACCAAGTTTATCTAACCTGTAATTCCCTGTTACTCCTCCTGATTGTTGGGCTGAAAACGTCAGTTGTTTTGGCTGGGGTGGGGTGGATAATAAAGATTTTGTAGCTTAATCTCTACCTTTTCATCAGAGCAACAACCCTGCTCTGTGAGTGTGCATGGCTGGGATATTTTAGGAGAGAAAGTTTGCTTTGAGACAGAGGCTGTTCATCGCAAAGGCTTACTCTGGTGGAGGGGCTGTGGTTGACTGAATGGTGGAATTTTGCAGCAAATAGCTATGCATTCATTCCCACCTTTGTGACGCTGGTGCTGTAACGTGTTGCTGAATTTCCCCGAATAAAAACAACAATGGCCTGACAGGTTCCTCCTAAATGAGTGGTCATGTGCAGTCGACAAATCCCTGCATAATATATGAATGCTGAGCAAATGGCCCGCATATACTCATGGGGTTGTTGTTATAGCTTATGACTTAAGGCAAGTAACAAATCTGCAGCAGAGTTAGTCTGACAGGATACTTAAAAATTTAAACTCCTAACATTCTCTCCTCCACCACTTAGTCCATATATATTCATTTTGGCCTCTGTGCATTATCTGTCACCAAATCCCCAGCCTGATGTTTTAAAGGGCTGGTTCTAGATCATCAGCAACTGAGCAGTGTACTTTCCAGAAAAAGATTGAAGAGGAGAACCAGAGACTAGACCAAAAGATCAAGTGCAAGGCAAAATAAACAAGGGGAGCGACTGGGGTTTGGGGTGATTTTTATTATTTGCTTCTGTGAGCATTTCCCAAGTAGCTTTAGGAAAGACTTCACATTACATACAGACAGATAAATATTTTCCAAATACACCGGTAGACTAGTGTGGAATTACTACCGCATTGTTTCCAGGGTTTTGACTGATGGGATGATTTTGCCTATTTCCCTTCACATCTCACAGAAAACAATAGCCTCTCTAAAAGTAACTGCATCACAAGAAATTGCCACTCTGAGGTGTCAAATATTCAACTTACCTTGCCAATTGTACTTCATCAGACTTAAAAGCAGAGTGACTTTAACTTTCTTTACTCAAAGCATGTATGGTACCTTGGAGAGGCACAAAGAACCATAGTACCAATGAGGTCTACAATTACCTTTCACTTGCAATGTCAACGAATTAAATTCTCAGTACTAAAGGAGTTTTTTTTTACCCTTTCACCCTTTTCTAAGCAACAATTTTTTCGTTGGAAAGGTTCACTCTAACGGTAGTTAAATGGATATTAACTCCTGTCTTTTGTTAGGAGCATTACGTCTGACACTAATCAGGAAAGTTCTACTTTGGCATATAAAGGCTCTTCTGGGGTGTTCCTTTCAACTGGGTGGACGTGTTGTCAGTTAACTGTAGAGGAACCAAAACACTCTCCCAATGCACTTCATCCCACTACACAAGGAAGAAGAGTTTAACAGCAATTTTTTTCAGTAAGAACAATTCATTATTTATTTGAATGTGCACGGTCATTACTAACTCTTATGGAGAAGAAATGTGCTGACGTGTTGCTGTGCAGTGATGAATATATTAAGCAAAAGCAACTCTCAAATGACTCACTGTGGTTTTGAACACCTTGTAAGACTAAGGACATAATTCTCCCCCTGGACTGGGCACCACTGAGTACTCACCTTGAGTACTAGGGTCAGTTCTGAGTTCCCCACATCAAGAAAGAGATGGAGGGGCTGGAGCTGCTCCAGAGGAGCAATGAGGCTGGGGAAGGGACTGGAGGGAAAGTCTGATAAGGAGAGGCCAAGGGAGTTGGGGTTGTTTAGCCTGGAGAAGAGGAGACTAAGGAGGGAGCATCTCCCTCTCTAGAACTAGCTGAAGGGAGGTGGTAGTCAGGTGGGGATCAGGCTCTTCTCCCAGGCAACTAGCATCAGAACGAGAGAGCAGGGCCTGAAGCTGCCAGGAGAGGGTTAGGTTGGATGTTATGAAGCCCTTCCTCACAGAAAGAGTGCTCAGAGCCTCGAATGGACTGTCCAGGGCAGTGGTGGAGTCCCCATCCCTGGAGGTGTTGAAGGACAGAATGGATGTGGCACTTAGTGCCATGCTCTAGCTGATTGTGGTGATGTCAGGTCATAGGCTGTGCTTGATGATCGTGGAGGTCTTTTCCAGCCTAAATAATTCTGTGATTTTGTGATTCTGTAAATAAACAAAGCTGGTGCAGACTTAGTAGCTGTTTGTTAATTTAAAATTGTTAATCTATTAATGATAGCCTCAGAAAAAAGTAGCTGTAGCTAGATAATCTTTAAAACATGAGAAAAATTCAATATCTAGGAATGATACATTAGATTTGGGGCTAGAAGGTAACAGGGCCCTAGACATCTATCATTCAAGGACCACTCCTTTTAGACTCAAGATCAGAGCATCCCAACAAGTAAGAAGTCAAAACACAGAGCCACAAGACCTGTGTGGTTAAACTGGGAACTGCTAGGCAAACTCAAGTGGAAGAAGGAGGTTTATAGATCATGGAAGAAGGAGATGGCCACTTGGGATGGTTATAAGACTCTAGTCAGAGGATGTAGGGACACAGGTAGGAAAACCAAGACCTCCTTAGAATTAAACCTTACAAGACAGATGAAGGACAAGAGAAGAGGATTCTTCAAGTGCATTGCAGATAAAACTATCCCTAGAGGCAATGCGGGCCCCCTGCTGAATGAGGCGGGTGCCCTGGTGACAGGAGATAAGGAGAAAGCAGAGATACTGAGTGCCTTCTTTGCCTCTGTCTATACTCCTGGGGCTGTCCTGATGAGCCCCAGACCATTAAGACCTCAGAGGAAGTCAAGACAAAGGAGTTTTCCCTGGTTAAGGTGTCTGGATCCAGAGAGGTTCTCCTTCCCTTCTACTCTGCCCTGTTGAGACCGTATCTGGAGTATTGTGTCCANCTGCTCTGGCAGGGGGACTGGACTTGGATGATCTTTTGAGGTTCCTTCCAGTCGCTAACATTGTGTGATTCTGTGACATTAGTCTTAGATTAAGTTTTGCCTTGATGATAGCAGCTCACCTAATGTGCCGTGTATATATTTTTCATTTTAAAACAAACACCACTTCATTTTCATATGAGCAGTTCTAGTGCCAGCAAGGCATTTCTCTACAAACACTAGCCTGTCATACAACTTACGTTAGTTGCACATAATTACTTTTCACATACACTGGGTAATACTTTAATTAAAATTGTGATGATTAGCATTAGTGAACAATAAATTCAGAGTCTGTCAGCTCTGTAGTGTGTTAGCAGAGCAATGCTTTAAGAAAACAACCAGTTTGCAGATCTCTTGAGCTGTGAACATTATGGAGTGACACCCCACAGCAGTAAGAGAGGTGATAAAAAAACCATAAGCTGTGTTTATCTGTCCGTACCTTTTACAGGAGCCACATTATAGACATTAGAGCAGCCTTCCAGTACCTAAACAACCCTATGAGAAAGTTCGAGAAGGGACTTTTTATAAGAACATGTAGTGCTATGACAAGGGGTAATGGCTATAAATTGAAAGGTGGGAGATTTAGATTAGATGTAAGGAAGCAGCTCTGCTCTGTGAGGATGGTGAAAAACTACTACTGGTTGCCCAGAGGAATGAGGATGCCTCATCCATGAAAGTATCCAAGACCAAGTTGGACAGGCTTCTAGGCAACCTTGTCTAGTGGAAGATGTCTCTGCCCATGGAATTAGATGTTTTTCAAGGCTTCTTCCAACACAAACCAATAAAATTTTAAAGTCAGTACCTGAAGACTATTTTGTGAAATGGAATCATTTCCTTAAGCTGCTACTCATTTATTCAACCAAACCTCGCTGTAAATGATTTCAGTCTGAAGGAGCAGGCAACACCAGGAATCACCTTACTCAAAATTTTACTGTGGTCCCCAAGGTCCCCATGCATATGAGAGCCTTTAGGGAAATCTCCCATCATCGCTTGAAGTGCTCGGTTTGTGTAGTTCTGGATGCTGTCAGTTATCTGTTTCCAGTGTTATTGTCTAGTGTGCTCAGCAGAGGAAAACGTTAACACCTCAGGGTAAGCAAATCCCAGGATTATTTTCTAAAGCTGTTTGACTTGTCTAGATTGAAACTCACTGTTTTTCTGTCTGCTCGAAATTTGTTTGTCACAGGTTTTAAACACGTGCTTCAAAAATTAATGCGTTCAGACCTCTGACTCTTCAGGGTGACATGTTGTGTGTTAAATGAAGGGAGAGGAGGACTGAGTCCAATGTGGGGACCCTGAGTGTGCTGAAAGAGGGGTAATGCAGGAACAATGCAGTCCATCGCAGGGTGGAAGAAGGACAGCAGCAAGGAAACTGCTGCCAAAGAACATGCTTTGTAGCAAGGCTTTTTTGGAGTGGATTCCTCCCCACAGAGACGCACTCTGGCTGATGGGACAGGAGGCACACTTGGGGATTTAACCACTCTGTTTCATTACAAGTTGGACCACAAACTACAGAGGGATTTTTAATCTACCCTTTTCTCACAAGCCAGGGGAAGTTGCTGTTGTTGTGTTAGCACTGTGGTTTTTGCTAGAAAAAAGGTGGGATGCTTGAAACTAATACTGTGTTCTAATGGGCCTCAGCTGCTCGCAGTACCTCTCAACACAATCTCCAACAGCTGTAGGCTTCAATAAAACTTTAAAGATCGTTGATTATGAGGAAAATCTGACTGTTGGATATTGTTTTTCCTAAGACGATCACACTAGAAGAACAAAGCCATTTTACGTGCCGCTACGTTTATTAATCATAGATTGGAAATTTGTAAAACAAAGGGAAGGGCAGTGTCACCAGAAGGAAACCTTTCTGCTCTAACTATGATTTCGTTATCACAGCTTGCAGTGAAATTGATTTATGAGTTTGTTGCTTTCTGGGGATAAATGTACTTTGTGAAAGAAAATATAGACTATGAACAAAAGTGATAATGGCATTACTCTTGGAAAATGGACTATAGATTGTTTTTTAGAAATCATTTCCAGTTGAGAGCTGGGTAAATGTGAAGACTCATTGTGCAACTAATTATGACATTAGGTACAAATCATGTATATAATCCTTCAACAAATAATGTGCTTTCTTTGAACTATTGGGTCTACACTAGTTTAGTATGTAAGCCAGATAACACTATTTAAAAGCATGGCAGTCAGTCTGAGGAGCAAATAGACACAGGAAAACTACCGCTTTATGCTTAAAAGACAACGTTGTTCACAAATCCCTGGGAACAATTTAACTCCTGTGACCCCCTCACACATCTCTGTTTTTATGGAAGTAGATGCAAAATGCTTGTGACTTATCGAATGCAGCAGAAGGTAATGTCTTCTGTTTGCCAATTAATTTTATTAATCAACACTGACTGAAGTAAAATGTATCTGCCGGTCCTTCTGGCTGTGTACTGCAGAGGATTATTCCTTTTCTTTCTGGGCAGAAGTGGACAATTGCTGGCTGCCCTCATTATTCTGGCAGATCCGTTCATGATGTACAAAAGGGAGAAGACACCTAGGTGTTGAATGTTATACAAATGTATACAAAATCCTTCTTAAAAGCCCATTATTTTGGCAGATTTACTTCCCTATTGAAAGCTGCTGTGTGGTTCAGGAAGAGAGAGAAAAACCACACAACTTTGCACTCTGGGGATGTAGTGTGGCTTTTGTGGTTGATTTGCATCAGGTCTACTTTGTTAACAGTATTCGGCTTGAATTTAAAGAATTTGGTACATGGAAGCAAATGTGAAGCAGACCTCACATTAATTAATACTGCGGAGAAAGGAAAGGAGCTGGCAGCCTGCCTATGGCTTATCTCTGATCCTTGGTTGTGAGCGGAATCTTGAGCTGTTTTGGGCTTGACGTTCACCTAACAGATTCCAAGTGAATTTAAATAACTTGTAAATGCCCTATCTGAGGTTTTGTGAGTCTGTGTGATCTGTATGAGAGGGCTGGGTTTTGGCTCTGGTGAAATTTTGTAAAGGCATCTTGCAATCAGAAGTGAGAAGAAAAAAACCCCCTGGTCAGACTGCCAATATCCATGTGAAATGTGTTTGTCTGCTGCATGTTAGCCCTACCTTTTATTTCTTAATATATGCCTGTGGCATACATTACACAAATCTGTTGTTTTACATGTCAGAACCAATTCCACATATAGATAGACAGGGCATCTGCTTATTGGGTGACCACAGTCATCACTTTCTTGCTCAGCTTGATTCTCTTTGCTTTTCCCTCTAAACTCCTGTCACTAGAGTGCAGAATGTGTAGAATAGATCAACCTGCTTTTCGTCAGAGCCGTGGCAAGGGGAAAGGATAAGAAAGTGAAATACTGGAGGAAGTCTGTGCCTCTCCCCTGCTTCCACCCGGCTGATACGTGCTGTCAGCACTGAAATGAAGAAAACCAGGGTCTGGGGGCAAGACAGATGTGTCTGTGAAGTCTGTGGATATGGGGAGAGAGATGGAATGTGTTGTTCAAGCCTGGTAAAGGAAAGAAAAGACAGACAGAGGAACTTAGAAGATGGCATAGCCCAGGAAAACAGGTTGCAATTGTAAATCTTCTAAGAAACAGAAGATGGATGAGGAATGGGAAAACCTGTGGTCTGGCAGTGGTGATTTTCATCTTTCACTCCCAGAGCAGAGGGAGCACCAGTGTCCTCAGAACATGGCACCGTCTTACTGTGCAGCACCACAGGGACAAAAACCAGACTCCCTAAAAGATCGCAGAAGCTCCCATGCCTGTTCCATGAGCTGCCTCACCGCTGTGTAATCTCTTACCCCAAAATCTTACTGATCTTTTCAATCCAAACTCCCATCAAAGCCTCCACATTGGCACTGATCCCTGCTGGATCCTGTCCTGTCTGGACCTACCCCTCCAGTCACGAGAAAAGTGAATGTTGCTGACAGGATGGCTTATTTGTGGCGACTTATTTGTAGGATTGGAATCTGATGTGTAGGTGACAAATAAATTCAACACTCAAAAACCAGAAGAAATATCTTGCACTTTCTAGCTTGTACATTCCTGGCTACTCGAATTGTCAAAACCGAGATATAAAGGAGACTTTATTTAGGAAAAGCACTTGAAAGCATTGAAGCTACAACAACATTTTATCTATTTTTCTCCAAAACATCGAAGTCTATTCACTTTTTAAAATAGTTTTGCCAGATTTTGCCCAGTTTTTCAAGAAGATGCATTTGTTGTTGTCATTCAGGAACCAGTACCATTTGCAGGAATGTTAACGAGTCTGCGTGTGCCTGCCAGCTGCCATGTGTTCTCTCCCTACTTTGAGCATAATACCTCTTCACTGGAAGAAGTGTGCAATACTTTGAGAATAATCACTAGTTCAAATCACTGATTATTTTAAAACATCAAATCTCATTTTTGGCGATCCATCATCTGTTTCCATGGGAACTGAAACCGGCCTTCGCAGCAACAACAAACAGTTTATTGGGATACTTATAAATTTCAGTGGCTGTTGTTAGACAGCTGCATTTTCTGTTTACCCAACAGATATTGCAGAAACAATCTCATCAGACACTTTCAAAATCCTATGTACATTTCATTTTAATTTTTCATTCATATTTGTCATGGCTTAGCAGAAGTGTTGTGATCAAGGATACAGAAAATGTCAATAGTCTCCGAGATACGCAGTCAATATTGGATGTTTCCATCAAGTGTCCTTATGGTTCTTTTAACTAGGACTGTGATAATATTGAATTGAAAAATGTCTTGCCTTGAGGAGGCTCCAGCCCTTAAAGGTGTCAGGTACAGTCTTGTCCCTTGGAAATCTTATCCTAGAGATTCTGCTTTCCAGAGCAATGTTATTTCTTCCATGCCTTTTGTCCCAGAACAGAACCTTCCCCAAGTCTGCATCTCATCTTCCTGCTCCAGAGCTCACATTCTCCTAATTCTTGCTGTCTCAGAATTCCAGGCAGCTTCTCAGTAGTTCCTGTCTCCTAACTATTTCTGTTATCCACAGCTACCTTCTCTGACTGTTCCCAGCTCAGACATAGCTCCTTCTCTTTACTTCTCCTCTTAGGCACCTTGTTAATGTCCCATTAATATCTCCCACGAAGGTTGTTGCTTTATGTCCTCCAGATGTTTTCTTCTTCTTCCTCTAGATCTCCTACCAGAGTTTCTCCACTCTCTCTGTCACCTTCTCCACAGGACCCCCCTTCTCATGGGTCTAGTATTTGCTGCTCAACTCCTGCCTAGATGCTGTTGCTGCTCCCTGTCCCCTTCCTCTTCTGCTGGCCCCATCTGCTGTCCTGTAACAGGTGAGGGTGGCCAGAGATGTCCATCCTGCTTCCTGCTTAACAGGTTGCTCTCTGCTTAACAGACGTGTAAACACCACCACTTATAAAAGCCATCTAGTAAGTCAATGAGCAGTGGTAGTCCAGTGGATCTAAATGTGCCCTTTTACTGGCTGCTTGTATGGAGTAGTTGAGTATCAAAGAGAATAATTAGGCAAATAATTGAATATAGTATTACTATGCATATCTACCCAGCTTTTTTCTTTTCTTCTAAGGTATTAGAATAAAACCCCATTACTTTTGTAGCTTGGCATTATTTTGGTTCAGAAGTGAGGCATCATTTAAGACAAATATCAAATCCTTTAAAAGCCGTTGTATGACAAGACCTTAAACCAAACCACAAGGCTACTGTCTTTTCCCATCTTCTAATACTTCTTTTGTCATCAAAGCTGGAAGTTGGTTTACAAGGAAGCATATTGGGGCAAAATAGATTGTGTGTACTAATCAACATGCCGCAAGGAAAGAGAGGATTAATTGTCTTGCAAAACAAGAGATGAGAACATTAGATGCTCCATCTAGTGCTGAGGTACAAGGGGAGAAATGCTGATTTCTCCAGGCTCTCAAATTATCTTCTGTAACATGAAGCACCTCGTAAAACTACTGCAGAAGCCAACAAAAATGTTCCCTGGCCCTGTTTGTCAGCTGCTATTACACTGGTCAAGTTTAGATAAATTAGCTGTGGTTTAGGAAAATGACACAGCTCTTGGATTTGTTGGGTGATCACACAGTAGAGGTACTCCAGAGCTTGTTCTGCTGTGAGCCTGGCTACTCTATATATCTTTGATTATATCCCTCATCACAAAATCTTTCTGTCCCAAATATAAAGTGTGTGGAGGTTAGTGGCAGTGCCTTGAGAATTCTCGGTTCTTGCTTCTTTATGTAGTCTGTGCTTTCACAGGAACTGGTCTTAGATCATGTAATTCACTCTTGCATTATTTACTACAAAACCCGCTTTCTAAACTAAATATCTGCCCTCACATCTTTGTGTTGACTTGTTCATCAATAATTTATGCACGTTTAGCATAATCATGAACAAATCAAGCTATGTTTTCAAAGAGATGGATTTGTCTGCACACATACATGCGGTTAAAAACATGCTGCAATGAGAAGGATGGTAAATACCTGGTAAGTAATGGGTAACAGTGCTCAGCAAGAGAGCGTGTGCAAAGAATATTGTGCTGGGTCCTAGAACTGGTATTGACTGGACCAAGCTATGGTTTCAACAGCATTATCTGCAAAGTCCTTCTGGTTTTAAGAAACCTATCAGTAGGAGTAGTGAAAATACCTTAAATACAACTGGTAAATAGACCTTTGTTTTACATTGATGATTTAAAAATTCCAGAACAAGGAATAAGCTAATATGCCACTAATGATTTCATAAAAAAGAGGAGTTAGCAAAATCTTCTTGTTTCAGTGAAATGAAGTGGCTGTTTAATATTTTAATGCCTGATAGCTTCTAATTCATAACTGTCAGTGTTAATTTCACTAAATAAAAAACTTTATGGTGCTGATGGTTCCCTAATCAAGAATTCATAAAGGTACAATTTCAGTTGTCATCCTGTTGTCTCTTTGGGAAACAGCTTCTATTCAAGAAGCAGGTCCACCATGGAAAAAAGTACCAAACAAGAGCTGAGTGTGTAAAGTATGCCTGAATTTCTGCCATGAAACCTGTGGGGGTAATGCTGGATGAATAAAAACCCAAATGTCACTCCTCAGGCTTTTAATTATTTAAGCAAAGTTATTTCATTGGTAGAAACATTTCTGATTGAGGAATATCTTTTAAAGTTCTCTTTTTCTCACTGGGAGACGGTAATGAGTTAGGGGGTCTTTCAGACTGCTGTCATCTCCTCTGAAGCCTCCTGCACCCAATGGGATATTCACTTAATCTGCTCTAATACATTCTGTTGCTGGTAGGTGTGAATTTTAATAAGTTCTATAGTAAAATACTTTTTATAGTAGAATTCTTCAAATGCAGTACTTTTTTGTTCTTTTGATAGACTCCTGTTAGAGCGCACAGGCAGATTGTTTTACATAAAAAGCAGAATACACGCTATTTCCTGTGCTTTGTTTTCTATATAGATTGCTTAGCATAAAAAGCATATTCACAGGTTTGCAGGTTGGAAGGGACCTCAGGGATCATCTAGTGCAGGAAAGCAGGAAACAGCTGAAATGAGCTGGTCCAGAACCCAATCAAGCTGAGCCTTAAAGTTGTCTAAAGTTGAGCACTCCCCCACTTTCCTTGGCAGATGATTCCACTGTCTCATGTGGGCTCTGCTCGGCTCTAGGGGAACTTGCTCCGGTAACGGGGTTTGACTAGTTGATCTCCAGAGGTCCCGTCCAACCCCGACCATTCTATGATGTAAAAGGAATATGGCAACAAAAGCAACCCACCAACGTAGCTGCCAGCTGACAAGCTAATAGTGAACTTGTTAAAAATTCTATGATACTCCATTTATGCCTCTGAAATAACAGAACAAAACCTCCCTTTGTGTGACGGTGAAATACTTTCAAAAGGGGTGCATTTTTTACCCAGACCTTACAAAAAAAATAACTCCATTGGGTCTTTACTTGCATGCAAATGTGGAATATCTTCTTTAATTAAACTACAAGTGGAATTTACCAGAATTAAAAGGACTCTGAGCTTGTGCTTTATAAATGCTAATATGAAATTTAGCATTTTAATAAGTTTGTTAAATTTACATTTTTAAGTATAGTGCATTCAGCGAGCTTTGAAGGTGCACGCTCGCACTTTGACGTTTACTTTCTGTTCCAACCGTTCCTCATTCCTTTAATATAGTCACACTTGTGAAGCTCTTTGTGCTTTAATCTTTTAACTATTGTATATCGTCTTACCCTGTGCTGTGCTAGCTGTGAAGATGACTGTAGGGTTTGGAGAATGTTCAGCTGGGAAACAACAGCCTTTATAGTGGTAAAGTATTGCCTCCCTAACCCATACTGTGACCCACGATCGCAACAAGGTGATCCTTCACAGAGTTCTGAATACAGGAACAGCTCAAGTGTTCTGAGTCAGACTCAGTTCTGTGGTATCAGTGGCATTTCACCTTAAGTGAATGTAGTGTGAGGAATCAGTGGCACTGTAACTAACGAGAATATATGTAGAATAGCTCGAAATAGAACAAACTAGAGGAGAAGACTCACTTGCCTACTAATTTCTATCAGAATTGTTCTAAGCCATTATGGTCTATAATGGGCTTATGTTATTTTTTTCCAAAACCCTTTAGTATCTTCCATTAGTTATTGCTTTTCCTTTCAACCTTTCTCGACCGGTTGTCATGAGTGGGTAACTATTGCTTTGTGCCATGCAGTGTTGCCAATTCTATCATTCAACATCAGCCAATTGTAGGAGCATCACAATTGTCCAAATTCACTCTGCCAGACTCTGAATTGACCATTTATATGCAATGTTCATTTTTATCTCAGTCTACATCCTCATCTGTCTCATTATTTTGCATCCTATTCTAAGAGGATGCCATTATTAGAATTTTTAGATGTTCTAAGGAAGTACTGAATAGCTCTAGTCACCCACTCCTTTGTTGATACTACTTAGGACAATTAAGAAGAGTGTAGCATGAAGTTAATTCTTTAAATATTGTGAAAACTCAGATTCTCAGGGACCTTACAGTAGTATTCTTGGGCGTCTCGGGCACTTATTAACTCCTGGAATAATTTTGCTTACTATGCTACAAGCATGACCCCTGAATAGTGTTTTAATGGAACAGTGCTAAACCACATAGTTATCTTTAAGCATATGATGAACTTACTGAATTTATTTGCATAAATATTTATAGGATCTGAACTCTGAAGATTTTAAAAGCATATTTTAGTAAAGCATTGTTTAATTAAATAGAAAGTTTGGGCAGAAAACACTTCATTCCTATATGCAGCAGTTGTTTGAAGAAGTTACTAAGCAGTAGTGATAAGCAACACAGCTGCATTTTAAAGGCAGTTATTACACAATCACTTGACTCTATGCTTAATGACATAATATAAATCTAGAGGGTCTTTTACATTTTTATGCATTTCTCAATTTCCCTTCAAGGTTCCAAGATAAAAATAATTGTGTTACAAATATCAACTGCTAAAAACTGATATTAGATTTATACTTCCATAACATTCAGGCCACTGCTTCTACACTAAGGCATTTTATTACTGCAGTGACTTCTGCTTAGAGTGGTCAAAGATTTGAGAGAACGGAATGATGTGCCTGTGTTTTCTAGGTAACATTTCTAACTGAATCATTAGAATCATTAAGGAATGGAAAGGACCTTGAAAGATCATCCAGTCCAATCCCCCTGCCACAGCAGCATCGCCTAGACCAAGTCGCACAGGAACACAGCCAGGCGGGTCTGGAACGTCTCCAGAGAAGGAGACTCCACAACCCCCCTGGGCAGCCTGGTCCAATGCTCTGTTAACCTCACTGTGAAGAAGTTCCTACTGATATTGATATGGAACCTCCTCTGTTCCAGCTTGCACCCATTGCCCCTTGTCCTATCACCAGATGAACTTGAGAAGAGCCTGGCTCCATCCTCCTGACACCCATCCCTCACATATTTAGAGACATGAATGAGGTCCCCCCTCAGCATCTTCTTCTCCAAGCTCAAGACACCCAGCTCCCTCAGCCTTTCCTCATAAGGGAGGTGCTCTACTTCCTTCATCATCTTTGTTGCTCTATGCTGGACATCCTCCAGCAGCTCTATGTCCTTGCAATACATGATCTAATTTCTTACTCACAATTCCAAGCAGGACTGAACAACATCACTTAGAACTTCTGATTTCCTTTATTTATCATGTAGACATTTGTGTTGTTAACAGTAAAAATATTAGGTACCTTAAATAAGGACAAAAAAAGATTATAATGCTGTTATGGGTATCTAGTTACACATGCTTACACAGAATCATCAAACAGAATTGGTCCAATCTACACAGGACATAAAAAAAGGTCCAAAAAAAAGTATCACAGAGAATTGCAAGGAAATTATCCTAATGTTCCTGGAATTTGGAAAGACAATTGTACTATATCTTGCAGTTTGTGCATCTCAGTTATTTTCCTGGCAATTGGAACAGAATTTGCAGCCATTTGCAACGGCATTAGAAAAGCTTTCCAGAACACAGTGTTTGGCTCGTGAAAGACACACGATATGTCTGGGGTTTGGCTTTCTGGTTTGTTTTTTTTCTGTTAGTTATATCCTTGATACCTTCAATAGTTTTATCATCAATGTTTATTTGTTTGTTTGTACTCAAACTTTGGAATATTGCAGCTTCTGGAAGATTTTCAAATCAAATGCTCTAGGTGCAGGTAACCACTGCTTCTCCCTTTGTGCTACTGCTAGCACTTATCTTTAAGAAAGCTGGAATAATGTTAAAGGTAATGAAATCTCTTGCTTTGGAGCATATGCTAATGCTAACAAATCTGCTTCACTGTTTGGAAGACTAATTAGTTAATACGTTACAGCTTTTAAAACGTAGTAATTTGAAAGTTATGCCAAGAACTGTTACAATCTTGGAGAACTCAAGAGTTAATTTATTCTGTATATGCTGTACTAATGAAGAATGCCATTAGTTCTTTTAATCTGCTGCTTTTACTGAAAGGTCATTTGTCCCAGAAGAGTATCGCGCACTACAATTATTATGTTCAGAAACCAGCTAGTCCTAGTTCATTTGTTCATCATGGCACAACTTGAATTATCAGCCTGGCCATGTCCATACAAGAGCAGAATCTTACACCAACAGCATTATATTCACATTTAATCTTCACACTAGGAATCTTCCATTATCATAGAATCATAAAATCCTTAGGGATAAGAAGGGACCTCGAAAGATCATCCAGTCCAATCCCCCTTCCACAGCAGCATCACCTAGAACAAGATGCACAGGAACACAGCCAGGCCGGGAGCGTCTCCAGAGAAGGAGACTCCACAACCTCCCTGGGCAGCCTGTTCCAGGGCTCCGGTGCCCTCCCTGGGGAGAAGTTCCCTCTGATATTGATATGGAACCTCCTGTGTTCCAGCTGGCACCCATTACCCCTTGTCCTATCACTAGATGACCTTGAGAGGGCCTGGCTCCACCTCCTGACACCCACCCCTCACATATTTATAGACATTAATGAGGTCCCCCCTCAGCCTCCTCTTCTCCAAGCTCAAGACATGCAGATAGACCTGGGTCTCTGGACCTTCAGTATTTTCCTGTCACAGAGTTGTGACTATATCCAAGAAAGGGTTCAAAATTTAAGATGCTTCAGAGTTTCCATAGCCTGGAAAGCACAATTTATGTTCTATGGAAGAAGAGAGGCTGTGTTTACATGGAGTAAAGAGGAGGTGTTCACAGGCAAAGTTTGGAGCAGCTATGCTGGATTCGTGGTGGGAAGAGAGAAACAACCATTTTTCCTTCTGTGCTCAGAGAAGATTGTTATCAATACACATGAAGAGAGAGTAAGAAAAATGCATTGGAAAACTCATTTAGGGATAGTACCCTCTAATTAAATGATAGGAAGTGTGGACTGCTTTAATGGATTTAGTTTTTCATCCTCAGAACGTGCACGAAAGTTAGCTTTATAAATCAATCTCTGTGGCTTCGCACTGAAAAAAGACATTTGCACAAAATTTGCACCCCTTATTATTTTTAATTAGTAAATAGTTTGGAATTAGATTTGTAATTACAAACTGTCATCAAATTTGAGTATGTCAAAACAAGTACTTCTTCAGAAAGCTGATTTTCACTGAGACTGCAGCGGTTGATGCTTGCATTGCGCGTTGTGCTTGTTTGTTTTGTTATTTTTCCTGGAACTGTGCTGTCATTTGCAAACAAGAGAGATCAGGCTGTTATTTACTGAGGCTGAATGAAAACACAGTGCATTATCCAGTTAGAAGACAGTGCACAGTGTAAGCAGATCAAGAAAACGTATTTCAACGCCAGCTTCATTAAGTCAATAATCATCTCAATAGATTCCCTTACAACTTCAACAATTAGTAGCCATAGTTTTCTTTCCATGATTATCTTTAATCAATGGTACAAAACAATCCTCAAGAAAAATTCCATCGTAATTGGAAGCTTCCAGAAAAAAAAGTTCTCATCTGTGCATTGTTTCAGCAGCGAGTCACAGGACCAACTTTAGCTTGTTAGTTCTGGATTCTGGATGCTGGAACTTGTCACGAGTGATGTAACGGCAGCTCACCTCTAAGGAAATACAGTAGAACCTCTGGTTCTTCAAAACATCTTTCTGTTTCCAGATACCTCAACACTAGGTCACACACACAGCGCCTCAATGACTGTGGCAGCCCAATGAGATTGGTGTCAGAGGTCAGTATGTTGTGGTTGTGCTTTTCTTCCCTGGCAAGACCATGAAGATTTGCGCCCGCTTGTGCAACACACTGATTTTTATGCTGTGTGTTTTCAGATTCTGCCATTTTCACCTAAGCTTTTGAAGGCATTTTTCATGAGAAGTCTTCAGATTTCTCAACAGCAGATTATAAGAAAATCAATAATTGTATTTACAGAATGTTGGAGTAGATGCTGTCGTAGCAAAACCACCATGGAAGAAAAAAGCCCTATGCAGTCCCTGTGAAGTGGAAGGCAGAAAAACCTGCAGCTGGTTATGACCTGTACAGATGTCCTTTGTGGTTCCTAGGGATGCCTTCGGACTCGGCCAGTCCTCTGTCTCAGCATGCGGTTACAGGTCTGCCAGCAACTCTGGCAGTTTTATTGATTGACTCTAAGGAGTAGACCAGTTGCTCACATTGTGTCCTCCTCCATAGGCAGAAACTTGTCCTGAGCTTAGAGAATTTAAATCAATGAAATGGCCACAAAGGAAGACAACAGGTAGTGCCAACACAGCAGTGCCAGCATTCTAACCTAGTTGTTGGGATAAATTGATTCAACATTACATAAAGTTCTCTCTTTGTTCCTTTCAGGAACTGATTTCCATGGTGCTCATAAATCTTAGTTACAGATCACTTGATGTTCAGAGAAGCGTTTCTGCCAGGGGGCCACCAATGTGAAATCTGAACTGCCTGGTACACCTTTCACAATTTTCATAGGCTGAGTACTCACCAGTAATGCGATACATATACCCACACTCAGTGTTTAAGACAAGCAGCTTCTTAACCATGCAGACCACAGAAAGTTTTGAGGGAAGAAAAAACTCCCCTGAGGATCGACTCTCCCTCTCAAAAGTGTGAATTTTTGACTTAAATGCTTTTATCATAGGATCATAGAATCATTAAGGATAGGAAAGGACCTTGAAAGATAATCCAATCCCCCTGCCACACAAGGCTCA
>VZRI01012193.1:520299-595524 GCA_013397515.1 Upupa epops | reverse complement strand
TCCTTCATCATCTTTGTTGCTCTACACTGGACACCCTCCAGCAGCTCTGTGTGCTCCTGGAACTGAGGGGCCCAGAACTGGACACAATTCTCCAGATGCCATCTTACTAGTGAGGAGCAGAGAGGGAGAAGAACTTCCCTCAACCTGCTAACCACCCCCCTTCTGATCCCTCCCCAGGATGCTGTTGGCCCTGTTGGCCACAAATCCTGTGTGAAGAGAGAAAACAAATGCTGAACAATATTATAACTGTCCATTGACTACTCAATAGGCTGTTTTTTTCTGAGAAGAATTTTGTTTTATAAAGTGTTTTCAAAAATTATAGATGAGAATATTTTTGGTTTACAAGCTTCAGTCCAAGGTATTTTCAGTTTTACTCTGTATTATGTTTTCTGATAGCATTGCTTAAGAGGGGAATACTGTGTCACAGATTAGTGACAGTGGAGGCGAGACAGGCTAATAAAGATTCTTGAAAGCCTTACTGGCTCTTACGGTGTCCAAATGCACTGTGCTGAAGCCAGTTCTCACAGGAAAGACTCCTGGCTTTGTAGATGCATTGTTAGACTTGTCCTCTTGCTTGAAGAATCAGGATATTTACAATGGTAGTTTCAGAAGCAGAAGTTAAGAATCTGAACATGTATATTCACTTGTTTCTATCTGGAGATGAGGAAGAACCTCCTAAATCCTTTTATTTACTGTTAAGGATCCATAATTGAAGACAAAATGTTGTCAAAGACATCTACAGTTATTTATTGGGCTGACTTTAACAGGGTAGATGAATTGTTGATGCTACAGTCTTCAGCACAGGTGGACACTACGTAAATACCTTTCATTCATTCAGTGTAGATCTGCAAGGTATGTTATTATTTGAACTGACTTATCAATTAAAAATAAACTTGAATGTGAGATAAAATGTTAGCAGTATGTTTAGTACTGTGTCATCAAATTTCCTGAGCATCATATGGATTGATTCACTCCCAGTATAACCTATACTGACAGAGCGTTTCCTTGGCAATTTCTTGGTTTTCTGATGATGTCTTTTAATTCTCTAATAAGTTAGACAGGTTGTGCTCACTGCGGTGAGCCAAAAGGCTCATGGTCTACAAGAAGCTTCAGTATTTTCCTGTGCTCCCTGCTGCTTTGTGTATTCTGTCACTGGCATATTCACTTAATTACATGACAGGCAGTAACTGCTCTCTGAGGGAGCAAAAACAACTGTTGGATTCATTTTTAAAGTACATCATATGGCTCCGTTCGAAACCTCTTTTAAATAAGTGTTGAGGATGAAACTATTGATGTGGTTTTTAAACTTTAAATTTCAGTTAGTTCAGATCATTTTAAGTAGTCCTTCAGCAAGAATAAATCAGTTTTATATCTTATAACTTTCAATTACAGTCTTTGGAGAGAATGACAGTGTATTGCAACGAGCTGTAAAGTACAACAACAAGGAAATGTTACTGTTCCATTTGCACAGACTTTAGGCTCCTGTGGAACCTAGCAACAGTTGGGGGTTTTGTATGGAATTTCATCCTAGAGGGATCCCTGAGTGTGTCTGTCTAGGTGTGGCTTTGATCTTGTGTTTGAGCTTTCACTTAGGGAACTTACTGCTAAACCTTAGGGGGGGATGATGCTGACCTACTTAGCTGTGTTTCGACTGTTCAGTAAAAGTGGACTGAGAATCACAAGCTGTTCTACTCTTCCCTGACGTGCCTCTACATGGCATGAAGAGGTATTTCCTCTGTATGAATTGCAAACTGGTGGCTCTGATCGAGGAGAAAATTGGGACTTACCTAATAGCCTACTCCACTGCAATGTACTGGACAGTGAAAAGCTTTAAAAAGTAGCAGGAGCACATTTTAACTGAGTCGGGTATGGTTCTGTTGCTAGATGCAAACCAGAAATACTCATTACCAGATATGTGGTAGAAGCTTCATTCCTGGAACCATCCCAGGTCAGGCTGGACAGGGCTCTGGGCAAGTACCTCTACTTGAGGATGTCCCTGCTCACTGAAGGAGAGTTGTACTGGATGAGCTTGAAAGGTTCCTAACAACCCAGTCCAGTCCATGACTCTATGATTTTCGATTTAGAATAGCCATAAATGTTCTATATTTAGAACAAATACTACTGAGTTAGATGGAAAGGTAGAACCCACACTGTAATGTGGATTAGATAGAGAGCTTACCTGGTAATTTATTCTAAGTGGTAAAAGGCCCAGCTGATCGGTTCTTACCTGTGATTGTTAGTTTTTAATCAATTGTTCAGAGCCTGGCAAAACCTAAGGGTTTGTGTGATGGCCACTGTAATTCCAGTCCTTACAAAACCCCCACAAGAATGACTCAAATGGCAATCTCATTAGAGGCCATCAGTCCTGGGAAAAGTGGCTGAATGGCTCCGCTGGCACTGTAACAACAAAAAATGGTAAATTCACTCTACTTTAATTCTTTAGAGTGTCATTTACTGATTTGTTTCTGCCTCAGCTTTGTTTCTCTGTATGCAGATTCAACTAATAAGATAGACTTCGGAAATAATGTGGAAAGACTTACATAATCTTTCTCTCCTCTTTCTGATTCTCTCTTGCTTGATGCTGGCACTTGAACAGCTGGTGTTTGAAATAGAGCACTTGTTGCTGCCACTGCGCTTTTTCTCTGCTTGACCAGGGCTCTACTAGGTAAATTACTCCTTCTTTATTCTTCCACGGTCCAACCTCAAAATCATAGAGGTAAGGAGAGAAAACAGGAACCACATTAATTTTAAGCTGTTTATTATGTGGCCTTGACCAGTTAGACAACTTAATTCTTGAAACTATAGTACCTGCATTCATTATTTTTACCATTGCTTTCTTGGTGAAGCAGAAATGAGGAAGGAACTGTTTGAATATATTATCTGTTTAGTATTAATATCCCTCTGAAACATCCTGTTTGCTTTCTCTGGCCTCCTCTGTAGCATTAAACACTTGAGTAACTTGTTTTCTATGCTAATGCCATATTCTATGAACCAAGATACTCTTTAAATAATGCTTTTACATCATTCTTCACAGACACAAAGACAGATCAATGACACTTAGGGAAGAGCTGCTAAATTAGCATATGCAATGTTCAATTCCAGGGTATCTGTGTAACTGATCGACCTGATACTTTTTCCTTTTTAAATTAAGAAAACATTAGCATAAATATCAATAAAATGTGTAAAGGATAATACTGTCTCGAGTGAAATCCCATTGAAATTGTCAGCCATACAGATTTAGTTAAGACAAAGTTGAGACAGTATTAAGCTTTAAAGCAACTTCAGTGAAGTGATACAGATTGGAAACGCAGAGCCATGAGCAGAATGTGAAGAATTTACTAATACCACACAGAATAGCAATGGGTGGGTTCCTCCCTTCTGTCCTTTCGCCTTTCCCTTTTTCCTCTCACTTGCAGTGTGTATATCGCAGGGTTTCATTAATTACTGCGGAAACCAGTAGTATTGCTGGTGATTTGCAGGGATTTGCCAGCTTGGGTTCATATTATGGAATTCAAATTGTGTTACCCTGATACTCCAGGACCTGACTTGTGCTTTTAAGGCTTCTCGTACTTCAATCTTTTATCTGGCCCTTGACAAAGCTGTTTGCATAACCACAGAAATGACAGAAATGTGACACTTCTGTTTCATATATCTGACTCCACTTTTCTGAATGATGACTTGTGGCCCTTAGAAAGCATTTCAGAGAGTTCTGTAGAATGATGCCTGAAGTTGGGGGATGTATATCCCATCTCCCCATACACCTCTGGAACCGCCCACATCATTAGTGCTTTCTGCATCGCAACCCTACTAGGTAGAAAGAGACCGGTTCTGCGCTGCTGTATGTGCACTGTAATTGTACTTGAAATACGGATTATGGGAGGGCAAATTGTACCAAATCTTGAATCAAACAGCTTAAAAGCTAAAGAAAAATATATGTAAAATGAAATACAGCCGTCCAACCGTTTTACTTAGTTCAAATTTTCAAGTGATGGACTTCCAAGGAACACTAACTTCTGACACACTGTCTTACCGCTCAGTATAATCCAAAATGATTGCTCATATAATTAGCATTCAATTAACGTGACTTACATTTCTCTAACTGCTACTAACTTTGAATTTCCATTTACAGATTGTCCTAACTCTATAATAATATCAGCCTTTTATGGTGTCTAATTGGCTTTTAGAAAAGATAGTTTTTTCCATTAGAACATAAGAAATACCCTATTGGCTCAGAGTAATGGTCCATCAAGCCCAGTATTCTGTCTTGCACCCACCAAATAAGATGGTCTGCAGGGAAACCATGCAGCCCTTCCCCCTTTTTCTTCTCCAGCATCTACAATTTTTGGATTAGGGATGCTGGAGGCTTCATTCCTACCAGTTATCTGGTTACAAAATCGCTACCCCTTAATAACTCCAATACTCTTTTGAACTTGCTGATGTTGTCTGCCTCCATATATTTACCCTTTCCCAGCTGTTATTAAATATTATTAATATATGACACAGCTTTATGTAACAGCACATGTGATTTCTTGAGCACAGGAATGTTACAGATGAACAAAAGGACAGTATGTACCTTGTGCATTTCCAAAGCAGGAAGGTAGCATATTCATAAAGTTATAATTTTACTTAAACATTAAGACTTTTTAAAAAATTTGAGCAAAATATGATGTAAACAGTGATCTTTTTCAGTGTGCCAACACAGATCCATGAAAATAGAAATATCAGCAGGAACTTCTTCCCAGGGAGGGTCCCGGAGCACTGGAACAGGCTGCCCATGGGGGTTGTGGAGTCTCCTTCTCTGGAGATGTTCCAGACCCACCTGGCTGTGTTCCTGTGTGACTTGGTCTAGATGACGCTGCTGTGGCAGAGGGATTGGACTGGATGATCTTTCGAGGTCCCCTCTGATCCCTAATGATTATATGATTCTGGCTGGCAAGTAAAATTTATAGCTTCTTGCACTCCCTTTCTTCATGGTGTCTAAGTGCTTTCTAAAGCAGAGTCAGTTCAATGTTTTATGAAATTGAACTTTGGCTGCTGTAATTTCAGGTACTTAATTGCAATTACAAGCTCTGTTTTTAAAGAAGCTCTTATTCAGTAGAGGCACATGGTGCAAAACACTTCCTCCTGAAGAAACTGGGAAACATAACGTTGCCCAGAAATGTTTACCTAGTACTATCTTAGCTGTCTCTGCTGTTTACCATAGAAGATAATCATCAGGCATGGAAGCATGTGAAGTATTCAAGAAATTCTTCCTAAGACAAGTGGCATTTTGTTTAGTTTTCTGTTATCTTCTACTCTTCCATGACTGCGGATGGAGGTTTTTCAGCAGTCAGCAGTTCTACAGTTGACATCTAAATAACCCGGGAAACTGCTAGAATTTGGAACCTCTTCAACAGAGAAAGAAGCTGATGAACTGTGGTTTAACCCCAGAAAATATTCCATGCTAAACAAGGCTATTCAGTTCCTTTTTTGATGATTCATGAGTTATTGCTATGGATTGATGCACAGCTAATCCCCCTCCTGAGTGGAAAGTCTTTATAACACATTAAACCTTAATCAGCTCAACGCAGTGATGATAGGGCAGATTGTGAAAATGATTCAGCCAGAGTACGGTAGAGGAAAGGATTTCAAGAAATTTCTTCCAGTGATATTAGAAAAGGCTTAGAAGTTTTGTGAAGGCAGTAAATTCAGTTAGAGATTTAAAGGAACCTCTGTATCAGCAAAAGCAGTGATGCATAGGTAGTTTTATCAGGAATATCTGTATAGGGATGGATGAAGCCTAACCCCCCAAAAAAGGTCAGGTTTTAGAGATTTTAGAGATTAAATGACAATTTATTTCAGGACACAGGTAAAAGCATTCTCCTATTACTGATGCACAGCTGTATCTGTTGGGAGATGCTGTCAGCATGATACCCAGGAAACCTCTTCTAACTTAGCATTTTGTGAAACAGCCTGGAAGATGAAAGGAATAAGAGGAACATGTATTGCCCCCTTTCTGAATCAAATTTAGAGTAAGATGAATGCCATGACAGATTATAGAAAAAGTTTTTACTTTTTTTTTCTTTCCAGAGCTCCTGGACTCAAAAACTCTTCCTCTACCAGAGAAAGTGCTATCTCTTGATCATTACATAACTGACCAATTTAGGCTTTTTTTTCCATTTCTGAAAGTTTCTCCATTTTCCAACCACATCTCGTCCTGTATTTACCCTGTTCAGTATCTCCATTGTCTACTTCAGTACTTTATTTCAGGTTTCATATAATCAGTGAAGTCTAGCATGGCAGTATCGTATTTAGTCTCTTTCTTAGACAATTTCTACAAGTATTAAATAGGAGAGATATTTTCATAGAATCATTAGGGATCAGAAGGGACCTCGAAAGATCATGCAGTCCAATCCCACCCCTCACATATTTATAGACATGAATAAAGTTCCCCCTCAGCCTCCTCTTTTCCAAGCTCAAGAGACCCAGCTCCCTCAGACTTTTCTCATAAGGGAGGTGCTCTACTTCCTTCATCATCTTTGTTGCTCTACACTGGACACCCTCCAGCAGCTCTGTGTCCTTCTGGACTAAGAGGCCCAGAACTGGACACAGTACTCCAGATGCTGTCTCACCAGTGCAGAGTAGAAATTAAGAAGAACCTCTCTCGATCTGCTAACCACCTCCCTTCTGATGCACTCCAAAATGCTGTTGGTCCTATTGGCCACAAGAACACATTGCTGGCTCAGAGTCATCCTGCTGGCCACTAAGATCCCTAGGTCCCTTTTTCCTACACTGCTCTCCAACAGGCCAGTCCCAAACCTATACTGCTACCTGGGGTTGTTATTGCTGTACCTGGGGTTGTTAGAATGCTACACTGAAGTACATTTGCAATATCTCACAAAAAAAAAAGTTCAATAGCAGATGTTTTCATGACACTGAACTCCAGTGTCATCACTTCATGTTCCTGTGATGAGAAGGCTTAAACTAACAGTGAAGATATAAAAGGATATGATTACTAAATCAGAGTATGAAACAGTCTTTAGATGCAGGAGACATTTAGCAAAAAGAGTGTAAATGATCAACATCTGGAGACAAACAGAGTCCTGCAGGAGGTTGTTAGCTGCGAAATAAAAGCAAAGAGGGTAATAAATGCAGGTTATAAATAAACAATGAGATTAGAGAAGACATTTCAGCCTTAAGCTTTTCTTAGGGCTAAGAGAAATGATAGTCTTGTTTTCTTCACAGCCTGATGTTGGTCTTGTAGACCGAGTACCATCTCTCATTTGATTTCCTCTGCTAGTGTAAACTAACCCTTCACTCAGTGTTTTTACTCTCTTAATCAATGCTGAAAGTTGTATGAAATTGTCTGGTTTTAACTATAATGCTCTTAGTCTTAAGCAGTTAAAAGACTTTAGAGGGAAAGAGATTGGTTTACACCATTAACTAAAAATGTAGTCATAGAATCATAGGATCATTAGAAATCAGAAGGGACCTCAAAAGATCATCCAGTCCAATCCCCCTGCCACAGCAGGATCACCTAGACCAAATCACACAGGAACACAGCTGGGCGGGTATGGAACGTCTCCAGAAAAAGAGACTCCACGATTCCTCTGGGCAGCCTGTTCCAGTGCTCTGGTACCCTCCCTGGGAATAAGTTTCTTCTGATATTTAGTTGGAACCTCCTCTGTTCCAGCTGGCACCCATTGCACCTTGTCCTATCACCAGATGACCTTGAGAAGAGCCTGGCTCCATCCTCCTGACACCCATCCCTCACATATTTATAGACATGATTGAGGTTACCCCTCAGCCTCCTCTTCTCCAAGCTCAAGAGACCCAGCTCCCTCAGCCTCTCCTCATAAGGGAGTCAAGATCTGCAAGATGCATAGCAGACCACAAGTGCAGTCAGCAACAAATGTCTACATTCTGAAGCTTCTGTGAGGCCCCAAATGCAAGATCCCTTGGATAAATCTGTTTAGAAATAAAGTCCGGAATGACTTTATTTCTGCCCTTTGCAAAATCTCTAGTATCTTGTGAGTCATTTCAATCAATCCAGGTAAAAGGTATTGTTTTAGAAAAAGTAAGGATGAATGTTATGGTCAAACTGAAAGAAACCAGAGGTTAAAAAAAAGGAAATAACATTGTCCGAGAAATTTGGTGGTGTCAGGGTTTTTATGCTTACTTTTTGCTTTCTGATAAAACAAACCAATCGATGTCCTAGGAGGTTCTCTGAATCCATGCGTGGGCCATAAGAACTGTTTGTTAAAAGCTTTATGACCTCTTTCTTAGCAAGGGATCATTAAAAAGGCTTCCTCTTCTGACTGACATTCCTGGGAATGTGTTGTTTAAGCTTTACAAGAGTGACATGGCTGTGATAAGGAACAAGAATGGCTGGTTTACTGTTGTTACAAAGAGACACTGATGCTCCCTCTGTTGAAGGGCATTGATTTTTTCATTTTGGCTTGCATCATAAATAGTCATTGAGAAAAAGCACCGCTCGATGATTGTTTGCATGGCAAAGGAGAGTTGAGATGCTTTTCATTTGAAAGGGAATCTTGTTGCTGCATTGATTTTATCTGACTGCTGTTTGTTTCTGTGTACAGATCTAATGTATAATCAGAACGGCTAGAAAGGGAACGCAGTGAGTAAATCATGTTATGTGTTGTTTTATAGCAGCAGAAAGTATAAGATTTGGTTTTAGTACTGCAGCATAACATTTGGCTTCCGTTGATCCAAATAGCCATGGAAAATGTTAACAGTTAAACACTCTGGTGACCAGGATATGGACATTCTCAGACGTATTCGTATGTTTTTATCTTAACTACTGGGCACAGAAAATTTCTCCACCTTCTACTCATGTAAAATATCTGTTTAATTATGGAAAGTTTTCATCCCAATACTTTAGTCATAAATGTTTGCATTATAGCCAGGCTGATGCTCAAATTGTCACACAGAATTATACTGCTGAGAAAATACAGACTCCCAATTCTTCAGGTTTTGGGATTCTTTTTTATTTCATGGGAAGAATTTTCGCATATTAAATCACACATTCTTCCTGTGGCACCAAGAGTGGTGGGTCTGCCTTCGCTGAGAGCAAAATTAATCCTACTCGGGAATATGGAGAGTATCTAGCCAGTGCAACTGTGATAAGTGCACTAAATTAATTGTCATTCACTTTCTTCTAATACAGAAAAGTCCTTGAAGGAGAGTGTCACAGGGCTAAAGCAATAAAGAACTGAAAGCAAGCAACCACTTAAGCAAGACTGGAGATGTATTTCTCATCTAGTTAAACAGATGAACCTGTTTGCAAGGCTTCATTGGCATTTGAGGAGAAAAGCCCAGAATTTGAATGAGAGATGTTGTGCTAGAAAGACTTAAAGAAGTAAAAAGAAAAGAATCACAAAGTGCAACAAGAAATCCTACCATGAGTTCCTAGTGCTGTTCAATTTTTTTAAACATTCTCCGCCTTTTCTTTCAGAGTTTTCATATAAATCCTTACTACTCCCATATTGATTCTTGCACGTCTCTCTTTAACTTTCCTTGTTTTTCTTTATCTTCCACAGACTTTCTCCTTGTTTTCCATCTAACATTTCTTCAGTTCATCCCTCCCTGCCCATGTTTTAATGATCCATAAATTTGCCTTCCTTTCAGAAGCTCTTCTTGTGCATTAGATCATATTTGCAGTTATTGGCCCAGAATAAATGGCAAGTACTCCTGCTCTGCAGGGAGTTTCCTGGCCTACTTTTGTTTTGCTACAGATCTTTGCGTTGAGGTTTTTTGCTTTCCTAAGCTGCTTTTTTCCCTGCTAAGTCAAAAGAGTATCTTTATAGACTCATCATTGTGATACCCGAGTTCCCACTTTCCTGTCAGTCACAGTCTTTCTCCCAAAAGTGCTTTTATGGAGCTGTGTCCTTCAAAGTCTTCACTGAGTTGGTCCAGAGCAGAAAAAGCATCTGTGGGCTCTGTGTGGCAGCTACCAACTTGGTCTCCAGAATGGAAGTGTAAAAGTATTTTCAAAAAAAGGCCTCTATCTTGCCTGAACTTCTCTTCACTAGTCATGTCATCCAATCTATGGCTTGTTAACTCTCTGACAAGACAGACATAAAAGCCTCTCAAAACCATGTCGTTGAGGAATTGCTTGAGATAACTTGTACAGTTGGAGATGCAGACCAGACCTCAAGAAACCTTCCCTCAAGGGCTATTTGTTCAGTCTCATTTCACATCACAGAGAGATTAACGCTGTGACTTAATCAAGGGCTGCTGGTCTTCCAGAGGCTTCTTTGCATCCTCCAGGATACCTCATTCTGTGACCTAATTTGACATCCATTACTGATTTCTGCACAATCACCAGTGCCCATTACTCTGCTCTCCACTTTGCCTAGATCCCAGAGCCAGCATTACAAACCCCAGCATCATATACGGATGATATAGTGATGTAACACATGTATCAAGAGGAAAAATCTAGAGATAGCTGTATCACGCTGCTGAAAGACTATTTCTAGTTTCCTAATGCGTATGTTCATGAGTGCCATTTGATGTATTTGGAAAACAGAATCTGTCCTTATGCAGGCTAATATGTTATCCTCTGAAACAGGCCAACACATCAGTGATTTTACCAGGTGTTACGGGGTGTGGAAAAGCCATAAATGAAAAGAAGGAAACTATTTTGTGTAATCTTAGAGGGTGGCTTGGCACAATCTACTTGGTTTAAGTTTTATCAGCTCCTCAAAACTACCTACTCTTTGGAGAATGTCCTCCTTCGTATTCATTTCCTGCTGGTTAATGTGATGAAATGAGAAAAAGCATCCTTTGAAGCTTACAGTTACCCTGATGACAGGTTTCCTTCTGTCTTTGCATATTCTGACACGATCAGGCACCATTCTGTTGTGCTCAAGTGCAGTATGTCTTAATTTACTGCGTAACTGAGATTCACCTTCCTGTGCATCTTCACAAAGAGCTTTATGTAGATACATTCCACACCTTGCAGTCAACTTGTCATCTCGTACAATAAGATGATAGACATCACAAGAATATAAATATCACTTGAACACTGTGTCTTTAGCTGATCTGAATAGAGGATTGCAGAGATAAACTACCAGTGCTAAGAAGGGATTTTTAAGATTTTGTTTAGTAGGCTCAGGAGGGGGAGTAGACTGGAAGGACTGCAGGCAGACCGGTTAAGGAGAGAACCCAGACGTGGATTCAAAGAGGAATGAATGATGATGTGTGTGCATCGGGTACTGTGTTGCTAACCTCTACCAAATACTAATTCTCAAGTTTTAGTAGCATCTCCCAGGAGAGTAGCTAATCATGACATTGGGCTGGAGTAGCCTTGAATTCATTTCATGGTGTATTGAGGTCTATTCATAAGTGAGGTAGATTTTAACATAAGAAAAAGCTAATTCAGAATATAGCTTGTTTTGTACTCTGAAACACAGTAGTAAAGTGTAAGTTATTCATTCACTCTTTTAGTCTTTACCTTACTGATGCTTACTATCACCAGTAGTCGTAAACTTAAAGTAGTAAACCGTGTGGCTTCCCAAAAGTTAATGTTTTCTATGTTGTCACCAGAAACATATAAAATCTCATATACTTTGGAGTGCTGCACTACAGATGTTCATCGGGAGATGCTACTGACCAACTTTGAGTAGAACTTGGGTGACTTTGTTAATGTGAAAAGACATTGAGATTTCCTGGCTTAATGTGAACTTTTAAAATGGGTTCATTTAAACCCAACCAAATGTAGTAATTAAAGAAGGGCTTTGTGTTAGATTTCTGTTAATGGCACTCATAACCCAGGAGAAAGGAGGGCTGTTCTTTCATGTTGGTCATACATAATAAGGAAAATGGGTTTTGTGGAATGTTTTGTAGATGTCTGTTTGTAGTCGATGAGGCTGACGCTTCCTTTGCATGCTGTTAGACCTTGTAAGAACATTTTCTGTTGTGCTCCAGATGTTTTGCTTCCAGTCCAATTCTAAGGTTGATGCTTTCTGTTTTGAAGTAATTGCAAAGCACTTACAAATCTTTACCTGATGACTCTTCATTGTAGGCCACTCCTACAAGCTACTGAAAGCTTTCATCTCTCTCTAGAAGTTGAGGGTACTTAGCAGTTTCCCCTATAGAACCTTCTATTAATCAGGTTAGAAGAAAAATAGCATCTACAGAGCTTCCTAAAGGGTAACAGAGCAAGTCAGTAGTGCTGATGTAATGGACAGATATGCTCTGCTTGTGAAAACCCATACCAACAAAAAGGCCAGTGTATGTTGATAGTTAGTACAATAGTCACACCTAGTTGCCAAGAATATAATCAGCAGGTGCTAAATTGACTAGAGTAACGGGTTAGTGTTCAGCCCACTGATGTGTCACAGGAAATGTCTCCTGCACTCTTCCTGATCCTCCCAAATTCAGGACTTGTATATGGAAGGGACACTTGGCCAGAACAGTCATCTCTTAAAATAACAAATGTTCTCATTTGATGCCTTGATGAAGTATTTGTTAAGCTGAAGTTTACACCTAATCTTTGGAGTCGTTTTCCAGGTGGACACAATTCCTCAGAGGCAGCCGATTGCTTCAGTGTCCTGCCCAGAACACAGAGCTGAGCAAATGCTGACTACTTTAAAAAATCACACGGGGTCACTTAGGAACTTATGTTCACTTTCAATAGGTTGATGTGATTTAACAAGGTGCTAAGCCTTTTGGTATCAGTGTCCCTGCTCAGCTATAGACACTTCCATCGTAGAGCAGCGCTGGCTGTAAGAATACTCCCCAAGTGCCCGAAGGGCAAAGTCTGCAGTCTTGGTTTAAACCACAGGGAAAGATTTCAGCTAATAAGTTTGAATTGACATTGTACAAGTAGAGAGCTGACCTGTGGTTTAATAACCTCTGCCTGGGAGGCAGGGGAGGAGAAGTGGTGAGTTCAGCCTAGCTCCAGAGGAGGCCATCGTGCTCCCAAGTTCTTACCAAATTCACAAAATGAGTACAGGAGTGTCTGCCACCAGATATTTTGCACCCTCTTATTGCTGCCTCGAGCTGTTCAGCTACATTTTAACTGCAGGTTACTTGGGTTTGTTCCAGCATTTTCTTAGAAACTGAATTCCCATCTTGATATCCTATCAACAGCAGCAAGAAAAAATAGCAGTAAATTCTTAGGAAATTCTTTTTGTTAGAAAGGAACCCGGACCAGATTACCTAGCTCACAAGGATGTTGAAGCTAGAGGCCATTTTCTTTTTAACAAACACAAGGATAGAATAAAAATACTCTCTGAGCTAGCAAAAAGATGCTCTCGATGCTTGGAGATAGATTTATCTGCCTGTTAAGAGAACGTTGACATGGAAATAAGATTTGGATTAATTCTGCAACTTGTTGTAAAGACCTACGCGTAGCTAGCATACATTGACAGAACAACTGGATTACAGGACAACATTTGGAAATGATGGCACCCTTAATATTGTCCTCACCTACTAGGGGAATCCTTTCCATACTTTGTTAGACTTGAACCTGCTGCATTGATGTGAACCTACCTGACCCCTAAGGAAATATGAGCAGTCATCAGTTCTTCAGTACTTTGTCTCTTGCTGTTTATTTCCATTTTCTCTGGTTTTTAGTTGGCAGTGACTGAAGTCATCAGGCAGTTGCCTGAAGGTAGTGTCTGGTGCCATTTCAGACAGTCTACACTGTCCCACTTGCCTCCAGCTGCAACAGCAGGAGGATATAAGTCTGTGTTATATCTTGTGTGGGTTTTCTGTCGTAACCCAAATCACCTCTCGTGCCACCAGATACCTGAATTTAGGCAAGCGATTCGGAACTCAGGAGGAAATAAATGTAAAACAGGTTAAAAATCCAAAAGTGCCTGCACGTATAGAATTACGAGATCCTACTACAGATATTGAAGATGAATTCTCTTACCAAACTGGCCTGAATGGAGCCAGGCTCTTCTCAATACCATCTAGTGATAGGACAAGGGACAATGGGTGCCAGCTGGAACACAGGAAGTTCCATCTCAATCTCAGCAGGAACTTCTTCCCAGGGAGGGTAGTGGACCACTGGAACAAGCTGACCAAGAGGGTTGTGGAGTCTCCTTCTCTGGAGACATTCCAGACCCACCTGGATGTGTTCCTGTGCGACTTGGTCTGGGTGATCCTACTGTGGCAGGGGGATTGGAGTAGATGATCTTTTGAGGTCCCTTCCAATCTCTAACGATTCTATGATTCTATTTTGGTACTGACTACTTGTGACACCTTTGAAAAATTTCAAAAGTGAAGAAAACTTAGTTACCAGAGTGCCTGCATACTGCTCCACAGAGACATGCTGCAGTCATCTTGAAGGCATGGTTAGGGTGCAAATATGATTCATTTGCATCTGAAAGAAGCTCCATTTGCTCATTTCATTGTTATTACCAGAGTTACATGAACCACACCGAGAAATGTTAGATCATTCTTTACTCACTGACTTTACATTTATTTGTATATTTAACTGCAACATAAAGAAAGGATTCCTACACCTTTCCTTACCCTCATTTGCTCTTCTGAGTGTGTCCATGTGTGTATTAACTTACATAGTACAGAGAAACTGCAGTTGCCTTACCATTTTCAGTTCCTATTCTCAGCAGAAGACCAAAGACATCATCTACAAGCCAGTTGGTTAATTAGTATTTCAAGCTGACCTTATGAGACAATGTGAGGATAGTAATTAAAATAAAATCACTACATTGTTTTCCTTCTAGATTTTACAGACATTTAATAGTTTTACATTCCTCCTTTTCTTTACTGTGGAAACTTCTTGGCATCAATGGCACTGTGATCCTGTCACAGGATTTATCCTTCTGGAAATGCGAAAACAAACAGAACATATTGCAGGATGAAAAACAGCAGGTAAGGAGAATATGTTATAGGCAATAGCTTTATTGTTCTGCACCTCAGACCTTTGTCAGGTGATTTCATGTAAAGCTCTGGTACAGAAGGTCATGAAAGAAGACACCACACAGTATCAAGAATGAG
Organism: Upupa epops; assembly: GCA_013397515.1. Lineage (NCBI taxonomy): Eukaryota > Metazoa > Chordata > Aves > Bucerotiformes > Upupidae > Upupa > Upupa epops. The sequence goes on along the minus strand of VZRI01012193.1, from coordinate 580,551 downwards.
AGAGCAAAGAGGCTGCAGTCGAAGAGGAGTAGTGAGATTTTTGCAACAAACTTGATAAATAAACTACCTCTCACAGCACAGATGGTGATTTCATGTGCCACATGATTAAGAGTCACCTTGTTGGACCAGCTTGCCTATAAAAATATATTCAGGGCAGTTTGAGAGATATCAGATGTTTTGTAAGAAGGAACTGCTGGATTCAAGTGAAAACCCTCTAGGTCAACAGTGAGAGTGTAAAGAGGTTTACATACCCCTCTGCTGAATAAAAAACTTCTGCACACTGTTGTTCCTCTGCCTTTGTCGACACTGCTCCAGTGTGCACTCTGAAACCTTCAGAGCGATGTAAAGAATGGAGCATCTTTGGGAGAGCGATTGCACTGCCTTAATTGAACTCAGTCCTTTCTGCTAGGATACATGGCCCCCATCTTCCTGCAGAGCACTCTGGTTGTCGGTCGTGCTGAAACTGCACGATACATGGATGCCACAGTGGCAGGTAACGCCGAGAGTTAAGCTGCAATGCCCCAAGTACAACAGGTTATGCATTCCCAGCATCGCCTCCAGCTCCTCGGTGTCTGTGAGCCATTGCGCTGGCCTGACATGCACAGTCCAGGAATCAATAACAAGAAGCTGAAATCCAAGTCAGTGATTCAGAGAAACATTTTGATCCTTACCAGAGCTGACAGGGTTGGTTTTTTTCCCCACAATTCTAAACAAGAGTAAGAATCATAAAAAAGCTATGATGCCTTCTTATTTATTTCCTCTCTTCTAAATTTTTAAGTTAAATTATGTAAGAATTCTTTAAAAAAACCCCTGCATGTTCACATATTTATTCCAGATTGCTGCTTAAGGTCACCGTAATGTAATGTAGACATGTAGAAGAAGCTGTGTTAAATTCCAAATACCTTTAATCTGTAATGTAATTAGTTTGATTAAGACTGGTTATCTCTGTTAATTAGCATATCCATTAGAAGCATTGACTGAAGTGCTTTTCATGATCGCAACCATTTCTTTACGAATCTGGAAATCCTTTCCTTGTATCTGCTGCTGGGCTAACTGGGAAAAGATCAAATGTCCTCGAAGACATCAGACACTGTCTCTGTGGAGGAAGCAGTTCTCCCAGAAGTACTGGCAAATGATGAAAAGATGAAGGTTAGCCTACAGGATTAGGGAGATAGATGATAACATTTTCTAACATTGCTTATTAAGTGGATGATGATCAGTTTGTCTGTAATAGCTAGTTGGGAAAGGAGATAGAACAAAAATAAACTGATTATTAGTTAGGAAGATTTGGGTTAGGTAGATCTTTCTAACCAGTACAGAACAGATACTGCTTCTTCTCTGTGAGAAGAGCTCTTGGCGTATCATTTACAGGTAATTTTACAAGTGTGGTAAGACAAATTTCTCTTGGGAACAATCTAGGAATTGCTGTTGTGTCCTACACTAGAGGATCTGTCTAGATGATCCCTTGCTCCAGAAATAGCTGGTTCTATGATGAAGAGGAACAAGTTGCTATTCACAGACAGTTGTGATAGAAAACTCATTGCTCCACTTGATCCCAAAGCTGGGGAGCTTCTGAAGTTATGATTGTAGTGCTCTTAATTAATAAAAGGCTCAATAAGTCAGCTAGAAGAAAGAGAATAAGTAGATACTTTTATATAGAAACATCCACGTGCTGTGAGTGCGTTTAAATAAATGCATATGGGGCAAATGACATACTTTGGCTTTAATAAAAATGGGTGATGCAGGAGTGCAGTGCAGGAAAGTGTTGTGTAGGTTATTGCTTGGGGTGTTTAGCATGTATACAAAGTTTTTATTTTTCTTCTACTGTATTATCGAAAGAGTTTATGAGGTGCTTTACAAGTTTCTCATGGTTGAGAGACTCAAATTGACTCTGCTAACTTACCTCTCGTGAGACTATTCTGTATTGCATAGGGTAGTAAATTTTTACAATCAATTTACTTAATTAATTTAGTAGATCAATTTTTTTTTTTCTGTGATGTATTCCTTCAAGGGCTTTAAATTTCTTTTTTTTTTTCCTTTTCTGACTGTGTTTTTTTTTCTTAAAGCTTTCATGACTTTCACTTTGATATTTATTTACTGAATGTACAGACTTATCACTTTAATACATTATTCCTTTGTGGTTCTAATGGATTAAATTAAAAATACATGTTAAAAAGTGTTGCGGGTTGCATGCCTATTAGTATCGCCCACCAGGGCTGAGGGAATTTTATGGCTTAACTTGAGTCATGGGTCCACATGTTAAAACTCTGAACGACTTTGGACAGGAAGTCACTCCACGTATACGTTTCCTTCAATAGATTTTGCACCCAATTACTGTCAATGCTGACAAGATCTACCACTCTACTTTAATGTTGCATCGTTCCTGTTTTCCCTATGTGGGCTTTTAGTTTTCCAACCATACAGCAGCCACAGCAGGAAGAGGTCGAGTGAGTTCCTTCCCTGTGATTCACTATGTACTACACACACTAACTGACATAAACTAGTATGTTTGACATCTCTTTCTGAATGGCAGTGAAGCAACATCTTGTTGAAGATTATGAATAAAATTGTTTTGTTGCAAACTGTTAGCAGTCCAGCATGGATGGAAATCAGTAAAATTATCCACTCATTTCCTTGTAATTTATTTATATTCATAGAATCATCGAATCATTAGGGATCGGAACAGACCTCAAAAGATCATCCAGTCCAATCCCCCATCACAGCTGGGTAACCCAAACGAAGTTGCACAGGAACACATCCGCAGGTCTGGAACGTCTCCAGAGAAGGAGACTCCACAACCCCCCTGGGCAGCCTGTTCCAATGCTCCGGGACCCTCCCTGAAAACAAGTTCCTGCTGATATTGATATGGAACCTCCTCTGTTCCAGCTGGCACCCATTACCCCTTGTCCTATCACTAGACGACCTTGAGAAGAGCCTGGCATTCTAAGTCACATTTAATATGTTGTACCATTTCTTTGTTAGTTTCTGTCCTTTCCACCATGCACCGGCTCTCTTACTTCCTTCCATTCCTTCACTTGCTCCCTCCCCTGTTCCTACATGCTTCTGCATGTATCTGTTGTAAAATGTATTTTCTTACGATACCCAGGACTTTAAAGAAGTTTTGATTGCTTGGTTGGAACTTAAGACATGTTTTTAATTCTTACATACTGCCTTGCTCATTTTACATCTCTTTTTTTCACCCATCATAGTCAAAAGTGTTATATCATAATAATATATATATGTCAATATAATAATAATATATGATATATAATAATCTTCTCAGTGCTTTTTTAAAAGCTCTGAGAAGATTTGTCTAAATTAACACATGATATTGACCAAGTGTATGGCTGGTCATCTCTTCCTCCATTTAAGGGTAGTCTTCATGACCAATTCAAACCGTGCCTACCCAAAATCATCAGCACAGACTTGTTAGTTGGACAAACCCGCCTGTCCTGAACTGGTGTATGACAGATGATGGCTTCCATACAACATTAGCTCAAAGCGTTAAAGGCTTGAGGAGCATTTTGATCACCTTCAATATTTCAATGGCTATGCCTGAGCAAGCTGCCAAGGTGTATTATTTAGGCGAAACCTTTTTATCTGGCTCCATGAGAATGAGTTGCATTGATTGAGTAAGATGGATGGCCCTGTTGGGAGAGTCTTCAGGAGTGTGGAAATTTACACTTTGTGTCTTGAAAGCCTGAACCATTTAAAAAACCCAGTTGTTTTAGAGAATGCAGTCATCTATTTTTGTGCAAAAAATTGCAGGTGAGGTCAGGCTTTTTTCTAACGTAGTGCTGTCAAAAACCTTCCTGTCCCAGGACAAGAACACGATGAGCCTCCAGCATGCCTGTGGAAAAGGAATAGGAAAGAGCAGTTTGCATAAAGTAAAACCTCTCCCGTAACAATCCTTCTCACACGGCGGTGTGTTTACAGGAAAAATTCTTGGGAAAGTTAAGGCGAGCATGTGGCTGAGAAATGTTTCTTTCTGAGAGCCATCTGTCATAATAGATATAAAGGAAATTCAAACCAAAAGTCTGATTCCACTGCATTTCATTACGTTTCTGTGCTAACCGTAGGTATTTCTCTGAATTGGCTGGTTCTGGCGGCTCGTGTGCTCTCAGAACCGAGTGGGGCGGGTACTGCAATTTCTGCCTCCTTGGGCAAACTTTGTTCTACTTTTCTGTCAGATTAATTTTAAACCCATGTCAGGTAATTTAGCATAGATTAATCTTTCTCTTCTATTTAGGACTCGAGCAGACTGTTATAGGTAGTGAGGAAGAAAAGCTTTTAGCCATGAGACTAGGAATGCTAGCTTATTATAGAGTGAATCATTTTAATCAGGCGCTGGAAGCATTCCACCAGCCCTCTCTCCACAGCCCTCTGAGATAAGCTTGTGGAACTTCTTTTGCTGGGAGGATGGCATTTGGGAATAAAACAATTCTTTTCCCCGCCGTTCCTCCCCTCGCTTGCTTCTCACCAAAAAGTTTGGTTATGCAGAGATCACTAGCAGTTATATCAGCATGACCTGGTATCTAGGCAACCCAAAACCTTGTCAGCGGTAACAATACACAATGAATAACTCCGGGATGATGAAAGCAGAAGAGTCTCATTTGACAAGATAGCACCTGTTTCACTCTGAACAGCCAGTGTTGAAATAATGATGGCATTAGTCAGGGGAATACAAGAGGTTCAAAAGGGTTTTTGTGACTTTGAAAGTGAATTGCAGCACAGGGAGCCGTCACCAGTTTCCTCTTCAGAGATGGGTTGTTATGTCTCCTACATATTCGGTAGCCAGATTTTATGATTTTATTGCTCCTAATTTCTTTCTGCTCTTGGCTCTGGCTAGTTGCAGACATACATGGGCTGACGTCTCTGAAGTAAACAGTTTGTTCTATATTGGGTGAATCTAACAACGGGCATTATAATACACTATGAGAAAACTGTGAAGTGTCATGAGGAAGCAATTACGTTGCTGGCCCCAGTTTTTCAGCCAGTGACTCTCCCGAGCGTGCCAGACAGTGCTTCGGTGACCCTGTCTACCCGGTACGTTGACTTTTCTCCTGCTGAGTGTCATCACTTCTGTCAGAGGTCAGTAAGTCCATAATCTTCTGGATTGAATAAATGCAAAAGTAGTCAGTATCTCACCATTCAAAAGTGGAACATGTGCAGAGGGGACTGGAATGATTCAAAACACTGGGATCTGGAGGAGCAATAGGAAACATGAAAGCACTGTACCGAGAAAGAAAGGGGAAGATGGGGAAATTATAGAAACAACTCTGTGGGGAACCAAAATATGTAAAACTGAAATATTCAAATGGTGGAATAAAGCAAGAGCGGTATACTACAGTGGGGAATGATGTGGAAATTAATTACTCAGGCAGCAGCAGTACTACCTTGATGGAATTTTTTTAGGGAGTCTCAGTAGCCCATGGAACAAGTTTGATGGTCACTGCTTTAGGAACCAGGGGATCAGAAGGCATCTCACTTCTTGTCATTCACTGAAGCCTAACCGAGGCTCTGAGTGACCAAACTCAATGTACACCTGTTGACAGCTTAGTAAACCACAAGAAATGACTTGATGATGTGAGTTCTCTTCAGCAAATAATGCTGAAGATTTCTTTTAATTCTTGCTAGCATCTATGGATATGTAGGAAACAAAGCAGCACTAAAACTCACCATGTTTCACTCAGACGTTATCATCTATCTAATTTCTTTTTTAAATAATAAAAGCAATCAAACTAAAGTAGTAATAGGTAGTGTATTGAATTACAGAACAACCATAGGATGGAACCATGAATTAAACAGAAAAGTTAAAATGGGATAATAAGCTATCAGCTCTTTCCACTTCTCCTCCCTTTAAGTAAATGAATTGTGCTTCCAGAAGCAAAGAGGAATGCTAAACTGGGTTTTACTATCAAAAGAACTCCGAGAAGAAATAATAATAAGAAATCCCATCCAACTTTCTGCTTCTCTTGGTGCTGTCTGTCATCTCCATTTGGTTTCACCCAGTTCCACACCATTCTGTCCCTCTGACAGTCTGCTCTTCATATCCAGAATCCCTCTGCAAGCTCATGGCTGATTTTAGCGGAAGTTGACAGAGGATGAGGTGTCCTGAATTCTAAAAAGTTTTGATGATAATGAGAAGCTGGATGGAATCAAGAGACCAGAAATGCATCTAGTGTGAGAAAAGCTACAGCCCTTTTTAGATACTAGAGCATCCACATGGGAGCTCAGCCTTAAGGTACCCTCTGAGAAGAGACAAGGCTTTATTAGTTCCCCTGATTACAGAGCTCATTATTCCTTTTAAACTGCTACCTAGGCTTTGACTTTTCTTTTCTACTTTAACGTATTTTCTTTCTTTCTCTGTTCCCTGCACATAATAAACTGAAACTGTGTTCCATCTAACAGTGAAGAAAGTGTAGAGTTAGGACAATTGGAAATTAGAGTGGTCAAAAATAGTATTAGCCCAGAAGGCTCAGGAATGTTCACGGAAGCAGATGAAATATTGAGGCTTTGATACATCAGGAACTGATCACTGGATTTGGAGGATTAAAGGTGAGGTGGAATAACAACATTAATCTCTTTAGTTTAGTGAAAACGCGTTTCGTTGCAAACATTTTTTCCTATTGCCCTGTCAGTGACTAAAGGAAGCTTTAAAAATCCATTTGCTACACAGATATAATGGTAATTAGCGGTAAAAAAATCTTCCCCAAACTTTAAAGGAGTTGAAATTTAAGTGCAGAAAGATAATGTAGCACTTAATCAACTGGAACTTTCAGGAGGAATAAATGGATGGACGTGAAATTGTTGCTTTGGAACTTCATTGCCACTGCATACGTAGTTGAATGACATCACTTCAAGAGGACCGGGGGTGTTTGGCACCATTTAGTCTTCTAATAACTATGGGAAAGATGCCGTGATGTATGTTGAGAGATTGATGTCACTGATCAAGTGCTACTTTTCAGTGCCAGAGGTAACGCTCTGTTCTGGAAGACTGGCATCTTGTGCTGTACAAATGCCATAACCAGAATTTCCCATGAAGAGATAATGCTGTCAGTGTGCAGTAAGATCAGCTTTGGCTCCTTAGTATTTAACGTACACGGGTGATACACAATATGCAAACTAATCTTTCATCCTTCTCAGTGTGACTGTGTTGTGGAGCTGCGCTTCAGTAATCTGATCCATCTCAGGCGCAGAGTCCAAATATCATTACCTGCAAACTGCATGTTCCCCCATTCCTTGGATGTTTTATTTTAAAGATTCGAGATTAGAGAGTTATCTGGTGCTGCGGGGATGGAGAAAAATGGTTTTTTTGAAATTCAAACAGCTTTTCCCAGTGCAGCTGATGAAAGCATTTTCAGAATCAGTTCTTTCTGCAAGCTGCCTCCCTGTTTGCCTCACCTAATTCATAGTGAGAAAGGACTAGAAACGTCTGACCCAGGATTTTGTTGACTGCTTTCTTCTGGTCCTCTTTTGCACAAAAATAACCCAGAAAAAAGTTACCAGGTCTTTAAATCTCATCACTGAATTTTTTAAGTCCTCTGTCCTTTAGCTGTGGCTTCCTACAGGGTACGTTGTACACTGGTGGAGAGAAAATATTTGTCTATCTTCCGGGTCTTCTGATCCACTTTAAAGTCTGACTTTTGAAGTTCAAAAGTTTTGTGCAGAAGAGCTAGAAACAGCCTGGGCAGTACAGAGAGCAAATGGGCTTTCACTAAGATGATATTTTTGTTTTCAAATGGTGACAAATCAAAAGCAGATCAGAGCACTCTTTCCTTAGTGTGAGGTCTGAAAGACAAGATTTTGGGGTGGGAAGATGAACAGCCATGAGAATTATGACCTTTGAGGAAGATTCTTCTGCATATGGTTGTGGCTTCTCACAAGACAGGAAGGTAGAGCTTAAATTTCATGCTGGACCTTTACCTGAAGACCTAGTTATGTGTACAATGTATGTTGCTTTACCTGAAGACCTAGTTATGCGTATGCTGAATGTTGCTTTAGTTGGATCTTTAGTTGAATACTTAACAGCAAACTTACCAATGTATTCATCGTATTTCTCTGTTCTGAGCTTAGCAGTCTCAGTTGATAACAATATGCCAGAGTCCTTCCATGCACATAGGCGATTCTTTACTGCAAGGAAAATAACCACTTCATATTTGTGAGTGTGCTTATTAAAATTCATCCTAATGTTTTGATCCGAAGTCAATGTACAGGACAGGAGTGCTGAGTGGTGCCCACTCGCTCCTGTATTCCACTTCTGTTATGCATAAAGGAAAAAGAAGAAAGAATTTATTTAATATGCTTTTCTCTGCTGACAAAATATGTAAACAGGAGCTCTTGTGGGTGTACTATCATATCTACAAATATTTATTTCAACCTTAAAAGTCCTTTTCTTCTTATCCTTTTCCAAAGTACACTGTAGACTTCAGATCACTGTTCTGATGAGCTGTCAGTTGAAAGCTCGTTTATGTCTTTTACCTTTCTACCCAGTTCTAAATAAATTATACTAGTTTTAGCGATAATATGAATTTATTCAGAAGCGATCACTGAAGAGTAAGGCTAAGTAAATCTTTTATTTTTTTTAGCTTTCCTGAAAATGTTCATCTGAGCAGTTTCGTTGACTATTGATTCTGTCTTCGCTTTTGTTATCTGTATGTATTATTCACACAGTGCACACATCTCTGCCTATACGTTGATATTATTCATAATTAAACCCTAGAGAGTAGATGAAACTAAGGATGTCTAAATAGACATGTTTTTCCCCAGTTAATATTTTCATCCTGATTGACAGTGATAAGATTATGGCAAGGATGCTGATTACTGGCAAAAACAAACTCAAAGGAAAAGGCACTTTGGAAGGTAGGTACCACAGTGTCGCTGGCAAGTCAATTTCAGTTACTCTTTATTGATTTGAAACTACTAACGTAAGCGTTCTCCAGAGACTGACTAGGCTTGTTTAGAAATCTTCTTAGTGCTAAGCTGTGCTGAGAAGACACATGAAATATAAACTGGCCTTAAAAATGGCCAGAATATAAACTGGATCCACTCCATTGTTTATGAGACAATGGGACTGGATAGGAAATGAGAGGCTGGATCCAAATTATGACTGAAAAACATCTGGCTGGATTTTTGTATTTTAGTTGAACTTAGGAACAGAAACTGTCTCTAGGAACAGTACAGCCCCTACTCTGCACTAGTGAGCCCTCGTCTGGAGTATTGTGTCCAGTTCTGGGCCACTCAGTTCCAGAAGGACACAGAGCTGCTGGAGGATGTCCAGCGTAGAGCAACGAATATGATGAAGGAAGTAGAACAGCCCTCTGATGAGGAAAGGCTGAGGGAGCTGAGTCTCTTAAGCTTGGAGAAGAGGAGGCTGAGGGGGGACCTCATTCCTGTCTCTAAATCTGTGAGGGGTGGGTGTCAGGAGGATGGAGCCAGGCTCTTCTCAAGGTCATCTGGTGCTAGGTCAAGGTGCAATGTGTGCAAGCTGTAACAGAGGAGGTTCCATATCAATATCAGAAGAAACTTATTCCCAGGGAGGGTACTGGAGCACTGGAACAGGCTGCCCAGAGGAGTCGTGGAGTCTCTTTTTCTGGAGATGTTCCATACCCACCTGGATGTGTTCCTGTGCAACATGGTCTAGGTGACCCTGTTGTGGCAGGGGGATTGGATTGGATGATCTTTCCAGGTCCTTTCCAATCCTTAATGATTCAATGGCTATGACACAATACATTCCAAATGCTACTTCTTTTTAGTCCGCTCTTCTAAGTATTACCAAATAAAAGTTTGCACCCATGGTAATTACTAGTAATGTAGGAAAGGCCTTTATCTGTAAATACTGAGTAGATAGCAGGTTACGTGTGCCAAATGTGGAGATTTGGGGTACTGTTTGGTATTTTATTTAATAAAAATATGTTGGAACATATAATGTGTAAAATCAGTTGTGCATCCCAACTTTTTATATATTGATGTCTCATATACATTAACATAGATTTCAGTGCTCTGTATTAACGTGTCTACTTACATTAGTGCTCGTCTCATGTTCCATCCAAAGGTCTCCCTCTGTTCTTTCATCAATTTTTCATCTTAAGGTCATAGTGCACATGGAAGCAACTAAAATTTCTGCGTGCCAGGTTCAACAGGGCTGTCTAGATTTCGGTGCTTATAGTTGTCTGACTCCATTTGGGACAGACAGAGAACATATTTTCCTGTGTCCAAGGTCTCTCCTACCTACTGGCATTGCCTCTGAGGCAGGCAATGCTTTGTCTTGTGTCTTCATAGCTTATTATTTCCTCTAGATCTTGGACCCTTTGCTAGAGCTATCTATTTAAAAATAGAGCCTTTAACAGACACAGTGACTTATGAGTGTGCACCTCATATTCTTACTACAGATGAATTATAGTGCTCCGGGATTAAAGGCATTAAAAGGTAATTTTGCTGTGTGTCCCACACACATTCTTTATTGCAAATTGCTTCACAGCATAATCTTCAGAACAGGTTTCCACAAGACACTGGCAGCAGAGAACTGCACTGGCCGTTGCAACATGGCCATGCATTTGGAGTAAGTGCAGCTTTTACCTGCAAGCACTCAGTCATTATTAAAGGGATCTGGGGACATGGAAATTTGATTAATCAAGACAGAGAGGCGAGACAATTCTTTCTGATCATGTATGTCCTTTCCTGCACTTGATTCACATCCTGCCTTAAAAAAAGAATTGTATCTGCCCTATAAAGAGTGAACATGAAAGCCAGGCTGAATTGGAAATGTGTAGTTTGAATTCCCTCAGGATTTGGGTTTCAGAAGAAGGATGACTCTTCCATGTCAGAGTGAGACCAAGATGACAGTACATTACTGTCTGAATCCCTCTTTAGCAGATACTTGTAATTTTATTAACCATTTTTTCCCAGTTGTAAATACCATCATTGTCAAAGCAGCTGGAAGTGTGAAGAGTAGCAGAGGAAGCATAATATCTTCTGGAGTCTGAACAGAAAAGCTGTTGCTTTGAAGCTCTGGAGAATACCGGCTTGTATTGTATAACAGGATTACTCTGTATTAACTGAAGTGTAGACACCACTCAGAAGCAGTGCTCTGCAGAACAAATAAAACATCAGAAAAATAAACTACTTTCACCATCTTGCAACAGAAAAGTTTTAAAATAAGAAATCATAGTAATATAGAGGAATAGTTTATTGCTCATCTCTGTCTTTTTCCTTATTTCTTCAATGATTTTGCTTTATTCCCTGATATCTTCAGTCTTGCCTATCAGTGTGCTTTGGCAGCTGTTTTAAATACATTTGCATTGCTGGCTCATATGGTGCTGGTCAAGGCACTGGGAACATCTTCCTTACAGCAAGGTACAGTCTTTTCTCACAAAACTTAGAGGTGTATGTGTAATTCTGTCCTACAGTCCTATACTTTTGTCTTTTCATTTCCTAGACTAAACCTTTTCCCCTCATTAGGAGCTTTCAGGGTTTTTGCAAACAAAAATGTTTTTCCTTGCATGAACGAGCCAGGGTTTCACGTGCAGGATTCCAGACGTCTTGAACATAGACCTCTAGTGCTGATACATCTCACGCCACTGATGCAGTTATCTGAGAGACAGGGAATGCAGAGCTAGGCATGCACAGTCTGTTCTTTATCTGCTTTGGTATGCGGAACAAACCTAGAGCAAGCTGACATCCTCTTCCTGATGCTTAACTACCACAGTAATGACTGTGGTGGTGGCTGTCACAGTCATTCTTCTGGTAAAATGACACCATTGATAAGAAATCCCTGTGATATAAACTGTCCTAATAGTGACTATAATGAGAAGAGATAGAGGGGTCTAACCACAGTCCTTTGAGTTTTGTTCACTAATTTAGGCAAAATACCACAGGAAACGGCTATAAGCAGCATTCAGTAAAATCCCAGTGAGAAGCAATGCACGTGTGAATACATGCATAGTGATGGTGCCTTGCCTTGGATATCCAGTATAACCAGTGCTTTTCAGATGTGAATATCCTGCCCAGGACTGCGATGTGAAGAATTATTAGGAGCAGCAACCTGGTGGCTCAGTGGTTTTGTAGAGTTCATTTCAGCATGCTTTGCAGGGAGTGGTGTTGCAGAAGTTAAAGTAAGCAGGTTTATGTATCAGAATGTTTATTGCTGATCAGGAGGAAAGAGAAGCAGAGTAAGAGCTCAGTTTCATTCTGAATTTTGCTACTCATGATCACAAACCCAATATCTTTTCCATCCCAGACAGAGCAGTTGCCATCAGGATGTAGTCAACAGATATATCTTTGGTTCTCGGTGCTGACAGGTATGTTTGCTAGATCTTGTAGGGTTGTTTCTTTTTTAGAATCAAACAGCATTTTGTATAAAAACAATGAGTTTACAATTATATAACATAAAAAGAATAAGGTTGAAGGGTCCATTGGGTTTCATTACTTCAAAGCGCTGCAGTGCCTGCACATTATAGACAAAATTTTACCACTAAAAACAAATCACATGAGACACTAGCAAGCAGGAATACAAAACAGCTAAATGCTCTTCGACCAAGGTATCTGTTTTGTAGGCTTAACTTACTTGATACTGAGGAGAATCTGGCATCTCTTTTGAAGAGGTGCTTTTAGTACATGACACTTTAATAAAATACCTCGGCGTGATAGTAAATTAACAAAGACAACACTAAATTATTAATGTTCTTTCCCTCCTCCCCTTCCTTTCTGTCCTTCTGCCTGGTTATCCTGTATATTGACTTTTATGAAATAAACATCCAATCTGTCTTGCAATGTGGTTTGACATCCATAGGTGAAATAGATTTTGAATAGAAAAAAGTACAGATGGAAAGATTGCCGGGTTTTCTGTCTTAAGCTGGAGCAGAGAATTGCATTCAGACTGCAGTTGTTTAAACAGAACCTGTAATAAATCCTTGCTCTTGTGTGGGCGAATGCTGTAGTCAAATCTGTCTTCTGTGCTGTGGTCTCTGGGATTACAAATGATCCTGAGGGGCAAAAAGTGGGGATAGCATCAATTGCTTTAGGAGGCATCGAAAGTGGTGGGTTGTCGTGATTTTGATAGTGATAACACAGTATGTAGGAAATTTTTCATCCAACTCCTAACTTCTAGAAGCTGCAATTGTTATTTGTATTCTGAAAGAATATTATCCAGGACTGGCAATTTTGAAAACATCTCGGTAGTACCGTTCAGATGCATAAACTACGGTCACTCGCTAGTAGTGCTTCTCTGTTATTATAAAATACTGTTATGTGCAGAAGATAAGCAATGCGTTGGAACTCACTAAGTCTTTGATGTCTGTGAACTCAGTAAGAGCCTTTAGTCTATGCCAGAAGGTGAGTAGTCCAGCACTTGTGGGAAATAATGTGAAAAAATAAATAAAAGCACAATATTTTCTTCCATACGAAACTTCCTGGCTGTAGTAGTTTTCAAAGTGAGCTGCTCTCGGTGTTGCTCAAGCTGTTTTCTCTATCATGCTATCAAATAGGGTGATGACTTTTTATCACACATCAAAATAGCACATTCCAGTGACATGAGAGCTGTTTCAGCAGGTTCAGTACAAAAAGAGCTTTTTAAGTAGACAGAGCTGATGTCAAAAGCCATCTCACATTTGTGTGCTGTGTAAAGAAAACATTATTTCCCCTTAAACATCTGGAGTCCTTTTCTAGGCCTTGTTTTTTTAATTGCTTTTTTTCTTTTAACATAATTAACTGTGGATTTGTTTTACTACATGGAACTGGAAGTTGTGCTCTGGCCATTATGGTTTCTGGTACTCTTCCTCACAATGCCTCAGCCTTCCACTCTTACTGGATTGCTTAATTAAACATCACATTTTTATATGAAAGAATGTAGATCTCCAGATGCCTTTTTAGTTTCTGAAATAGAATTTTAATTGAATGGCCAGGTAAGTTATTGAAGATTATGACATGAAACAATAAGAGGTAATTGTAATGGAAAGCAGGGAAGAGTAGATCACCGTACCGTCAGTTCCCACTGACCTAGGCACAGGTGACAGTGCTAGGAGGCTTCAGCAGCTGCACTTGTGTCTTGAGTTTCCTGGGTCTATGGGTAAGTGCTTAGGAGCAAAAGTAATTTGTAAAAAGCATTAAAATTAAAAGTTAGTAGGATAGAATCTTGGAGTCTAAGACATAGTTAAAATATCTGACATTTATGCGTCTTATCTGTTCATTAATTGCAGCGCAGAGAACAGTCCCTTTGATATACAGACACTTTGAAATCACGAGGTCTGAATCCTTTGAATATTCCTTCTGGATTAGACAGATTTTAGCAGAGCAGCAGTAAGGCTGCAGAGCACAGCCTGTTGTTTCTCAGTCACCTCATATGAGATTTGTTAAATATCCTGATTGTGCAAAGTATTAAATGTTCATGACTTCCTTTAAAGTCAGGAACCACAGCCTCTGCCTCTGCAGATCCAACAGTGTTTTCAGAGTTCTTGTCAAACTCTGCCTTAAAGGAATGGCAGTTTACAATCAGCTGTGGATGATGTTTACTCAGCCTCATTTGCTGTATCTCCTTCACCACTTACTGTCTATAACAAGTCATGTTCTCGCTTGCACCTTGTCTTAGGAGACTCAATTTACATACACAATAGCAATGCCTGCTGTCTCCTATGTGCATGCAGCATACATTTGGATGTTGTATGAATGGATGTGGTAAATAGGAGAGTGGCTGAGGAGTGATTCTCAATCTGAAACGTGCTAGAAAGCCAAAAGATGATCTAGGAACCCTGGCAGCAATTAGGTAAGTTCACGTGCTGTGCCTCAGGCAAATGCTGATTAATGAATGGCTCTCTATCTAGTCAGCTTCAGAATCTGCTGAGTGAAGCTGTTTATGGCAGATCCATTGCATATTTGGACATTAATTGTCTGCAGTAACAATTCATGAGAAAGTTCCTTACACTTCTACAAATCTGAGGCTTAAACAGGACTGCAAGGAAAGCCAAAAGCTCTTCATTTCTTCTCATATGGAGCAGCGGGGGACACAGGTGAAGTGATGCTCTTTGTCCCTGGTTTCCAAGCACTGACCTTTTCTGTTAGAGTATATTTATCTCTGCTTCCAGGAGAAGGAGAGTCTGACCGGTTAACTACTGGAGTCAAGCTGGAATGTCTGCTTTTCAGATGTGATCAGAGGACAGACAGGCTTCTGGGGTTTCCAGCAAGATTGTTTTGCCACAGTGACTTTCAAAATAACAGTGGCAGGAGGAAAATAAATGTGAAATGGACATGGAAACCTTGGTTTATCGCAATTCATTGCTTGTGTCATAGGATCATAGGATCATAGGATGTTAGGGGTTGGAAGGGACCCAAGAGATCATCGAGTCCAACCCCCCTGCCGGAGCAGGACAGAACTATCTAACACAGATCACAGAGGAACGCATCCAGGCGGGCCTTGAAAGTCCCCAGAGAAGGAGACTCCACGACCTCCCTGGGGAGTCTGTTCCAGTGCTCTGTGACCCTCACAGCAAAGAAGTTCCCCCCCCTTAAAAGCAGAAGCTAACAGGCCTAGCAACTGAGGGAACTGTGATACAGGACTCATTCCAACTCTGCATCTGGAAGTAGTTTCTAAGTGTGTAGCAACCTGAGCTTTTCCAGAGGGAGGGTGAGCTGATTCAGCAATGGGCTTAAACCTGCATTTCAACTGAAGAGAGAACTTAGTTGGTGAAATGAATCTTTACACCCCATACGTTTTGAAACATCTAATTAAAAAGAGGAAAAGGCAGACAGATAGCTTGATTTTGTCACAGTAATAACATTCTGTCTTGTCTGTAAGACCAGTTATGTGTTTGCCTTTCATCTGCATGCTCTGATCAATATCTGTAAGCCCAAGCAGTTACTTGAGCCTCTACAGAAATCCCCTCTCATGCCTGATATTTCTGCTTCCAGTCTTGAAATGGAATTCCTCTCAGCACCTTTAATAACTGTATCACAGGGGCTGCACATGGACCTGGGTGGTCTTCTGCCTCTTTCTTTAGAGATGCAGGACTTCTCTTTCGCAGGCCAACTCCCACAGGATTTCCAACTCGTAGTATTTGCGTTTCCAGTCCTCATTAGTTAGTCCTGTTTCTGATCTATAGCTACAAGGTCTGTTTTTGCTAGCGGACACCGAGTTTGTGCGACATGCTGGATGCTTGCAATAGCAATTCTTAAAAAGAAAGAACTGGCCAGATACTTTCATAGAATGTGTTTTAGTTGAAAGAGACCACCAAAGGTCATCTAGTCCAACGCCCCTGCAACAAGCAGGACCATCACCCTCCAGAGCCCCAGACTGTGCCGAGTCCCAGCCAGCCTGACTTTGAATGGCTCCAGAGATGGGGCCTCCACCCCTTCTATAGGCAGCCTATTCCAGGCATCCTCCACCCTCAGATTCAAGACCTTTTTCCAGATGTCCAGCCTCACCCTGCCCTTTTCCAGGTTCAAACCAGGACCTCTCATCATTTTGGGGATGCTTGGATGTTTTCCTAAGCTGATAGGGAAACACGGGTACGTGCATGTAGCTGCAGGCCAGTTCATTGCCAGGTGCAAAGGGTGATAGCTCAGTACAATCCCCACCACGTGCAGCAATAGTTTCAACTGTTAAAAACTTCCTCAGAAAGTCTTCAAAAAGAGTTTGCAGGTTGAAGCTGAGAAAGCAAAGAAAGAGAGCATAATGAGGACATGAAGTCTTGTTCTGGGCAAATGGATATTCACAAACAGGACACAAAACGGGCTGCTCAAGCATGTGCCATGCTGAAGATTTATTTACACGACCATTTGAATCCTCTGCATTTTGTTGGCATATTGAGTGGTCAAATGGAGCTGGGCCAGTATCAGGAGAAGCAAACTCTTGCTTTAATCACAGAAGATACAACTGGTATTTGCCCTAGCTGACAAGAAATGCACTGCAGTGTATTTCTATTGTGATTTCTGTTCTCGTCAAGGGATTGGATTAATTCATACAATCACATATAGGCTGCATACCTACACACGCTGCTGGCGGCTCATCTGCATAATAGAAAGTGGCAAAAAAGCCCCAAACATTAATCATGTATTTGCTCAATCTGATTTTAAGAATCATTATGACTTTGTAAGATGCTAAATTTGGGTTCTTAATTCAGAAATAAAACTCTTATTCTTCCATGTTGTGTGAGCACTGCTCAGCAACAACAGAAAACATCTCTGTGTTATCAACACCTTTTCCAGCATCAATCCAAAACACAGCCCCACACCAACCAATACAAAGACAATTAACTTTGTCCCAGTCAAAACCAGAGCCATGGAAAAAGTCAAGTGATGACCTTTTTGTGCTTCAGTGATGTCATTGTTTCATGAGGACTTCACAGCAAGAATGCTGTGACCTTGTGTCTTCTAACTGAAATCTGTTCCTTTAATGAGGAGTAAATGGTTCTTTTCAGGAAAAAGTTTGCAAAGGTGTAATTTTTTCTAGAATGATCTTCCCTTTCATCAAGTAGAATCACTTCTCCAGTGTTGCACGTAATCACCTTTTGGATGCAGTTGCTAATTTACTTCAAGGTTTCTCAGAACTCCATCACACTGCCATATTTATTGAAGCTGCCGTATCTCATCTCAAGTTAAACTTACTCTGTGCAACCTGGTTTTCTTCTGCCTATTTTATGTGTGAGACTTAGAGATATTATTTTCCCATTTCCCCTCTTGACTGTATTAAGCTAAGTAATTGTAAAGAATAAATGTGTAAGAAAACTACTTATTCAGGCTCTTCCAGAGAATGAACAATTTATTCCCCACCATGAGACCCTCTGAGTACTATCTTTTCAGCAGCTCAATTGCAAACACCAGAAAGTGAATTGGAATGCTTCCACTTATGAAAAGTGGGAACAGTCTTATCACATGAGATGCTTTCTGTGGAACACAAATGTTTACCATACATCATTTGAATTTTTCTCATCTGCGCAATATTTCATTGAAAAGATATAAAAAAACCCCACCTCTAAATCTTTCTTTGTGAAAGCATCTAGAAGGACAAAGCAAACAGTCCGGGTTATGGCCATCCTCCATCGCTATTCAATAGAAGTCAGACTGCAAAGACTGCAGTAAATAAAAAGTTATCAAGCAACCAATTCTAATATCAGCTGTATCTAAAGCATGGAAAGTTTTACAAGTTTTACAGCTGCTAGTTATCTAGTGTACACATTCATAGTGCCTTTCCTCCTGTGGATTTAGAATTGCTTAATTGATTTGTCGTCTCCATAAACAAGCAGCTAATGAAGATTTTCTTATCTCATGGAGCCAGTGCTTTTGAAAAAGAAGGATCCCAAATTGGTCTGTCCTGATGCTTTGAAGTTCTGAGTGGCAATGGTTTGCTGCATAGTGACAAACAGGATATTTTAGGTGACTATAGATTTTTTCTCATTAGACTTGGAGGCATGAAAGGGGCTGGAAGGAAGCAACAAGTTAGAGCTGTTAGTTTCAAATTGGAGGGAAGGAGGCAAATCAAATGGACGGCTTGGTGAAGAAAATAATTTTTCTATATTTTTAATCAAATAGATTTCATATCAGTATCGCGCGTAATCCAAGAATTAGTTCTCCCTTTTGACATCTACTTCCTGGAAAACCCTGATAACAGAGATGTAGACACCACATTCTTGAATTAGCAGACTTTTTAGAGTTGTAAAATAACATGTATGCAATTCAGTCAGGTGTAAGGATATGTTTTACAGAAACAAACAGCGAAGGGATAATTGAACGTGCAGTATTCTACAGATCCATGCTGTAGGAAGGATAATAATGCCATCATTTTTTCAAAGATATTATTAGAAAAATCCCTTTCCCATTCTGTTTCCTTTCCTTATACAAATATATGGCATGTATTGCGCTGAAATACGGAGAACAACTCTTGCACTTGTTAAGGTAGTCCTTAGATCTGTTGAACTTTTGTGACCGGTACACACACTGCACCAGGTAATGCATATTTATGAAGGTTCTGCATCACTAGGCAAAATATTTCACAATTATCAGCAAGCCTTTAAATATCAAGTGCTAAAAGAGTGTGTGGTGGGCTAACCCCAAGCACAACAAACCTACAATTAGAAAAAGTGAAACCATTGTGTCACAAAAACCCATCCACCAACCATGATGCCTCTGTGACCCCAGATGTCAGACCTGATGGAGAAATGGAGAGATTGCAGAAGAGATGCTCTTCAGTGCTGTGTTCAACACTGTTAACATAAAAGTATTCCCATTCCTGGCCCCAGTGCACTTGAAAGATAATTGAATGTCATTCGAAGAAATTCTACAACCAACAGGATTGTGTAAATGGGCTCTTCATGTGTGTTCAGTGACTTCAGTTAGCTACGCAATTCTACTGGTTAATTATCCGCCTGTGGAGTTCAGTCTACAACTTAGCCAGGTGTTCTGGGGACTCTGTTGCTCCTGTGCTGTTGTTCCTTGCTGTTGTTCTACAGTGAAGGTATATCAATGTTTTAACAGTTTCCATAACTCTAGAGGAGAGCATCAACTGACTTTTTTTTAGTTTAAGAGCAAGAAACTGATGGTAAGGACACCCCAGGCAATGCTATGGAGCACATTTTTGTCATGTTGTTCTGTTGTACCCTAACTGCAGAAAGCCATAAAAAATTCCCTTCACATCTTTCCCTTTTTTCACACATTTTCTACAGCTAGGAAACCGGAGGTCTGCCTTCCAGACACAGGGCTTGGTGTGCTCTGATCTGCTGGCTTCACCCAGGACAGGCAGAAAATTCTCTCTGGTTTTAATGTTCTTCATTCCCTCGGTCCTGATCTGGAGTGTTTTTGAAGCATGGGATGAAGAAATCTCTCATTTCTAGCAGATATTCTAGCACACATCTAAATTACTTTCTTAGAAGCTCCCAGAGCCTGGGGTTTACCTTGGGACTTTTGTTGGATGACTGGAGTCATCTGTCAGCAGTTGCAGCAAAGAGCAAGCAGCAAAAGCTCGGAGGACCCATGGCTGGATCACTCACACGGAGGCAGGGGGAGGCATTAGCAAACATGATTTAGCTTCAGTTCAAAAAAAAGTAAGCAATGCATTGAGGGGCTTAATTTAGTTCATATTCATTTTCTTTTTAATTCAATATCCTTTCAAGGCCACAAACTATATCTTCAGGATCAGAAGTGCTCTCCAGCTAGCCAGAATGATAAAGCATTCAGTATGGCTGAGATAATAAATTGCAAATAAGTAATAATAAAACCCAAGAGAACAGCATGATGCTTTTGAAAACAAGCAATATTTCATCTTTATTACCTATATTACCATCCCTCTTACTTGATGTCATACCTTAAATATTTTTTCATCAATTGGCCAGGTGAAGTTTAAACAGGTTACATAGGGAACCTACTAAACAGTTCAGGAATTGTGAGCGTTATCCTGGGGAATGAATGTGGAGCGTAAGTCTGGGATGCAGAACTCCAGGAAATGTCATGTCTATTTTTAGGAGGGAGAAAAAGAAATCTGGAAATTAAATGTCAGTCGGCTTACCTTTCATTCCTGGAAAAATACTGTAATAGGCAACCAAAAAACCATCATTCTAATCTCCTAAGCAAAAAAGCAGAAGGTTGTTTGCCAATCAGTGTATGTATGTCAGAAACGGGTGGTGTTGAACCCTTCTGCGGTTTGTAGGAGGCTCTGCAGATATGAGTGGAGCAGCAGATGTCACGCATCCTAATTTTGACAAGGCTTTTGATATTCCTCGTAAGTCACAAGAAAGTCAGATCTGCCAGAAGCTGCTAGGAAAGGGATGGAGAAGTGGAACATTGTATTTTGAGAAGAGTTATCAGCAATTCCCTGCTGAAGCGAACTAATTTGTAAGATCTGCAGGATTCCCATCCTGATATGATCAGCCAACCGGCAGTCTTGGAAGCTGTTCCTTGTGCTTTGAGTTTGCAGTAATTCAAAGGTTAGTCTTTGGAAAACGTCAAATTCTGAGCAAAGCCATTGGCTGTCCTACAAGAGCCCCAAAAATAAACCGCTTTACAGTGTTGGCCTTTTCTAGTATAAAAACCTCATACATCCCGTTGTAGTTCTCTCCGTTCAGGTCAGGATGTAGTAAACCCATTGGCAATATTTACTGTACTGAACCTCAATGCATACTCTGAGAACTATACGCTATACTACATCGCATACTAAAATCTGTCTTCTTTCTATGGTTGCTGCACTCGTGGTTTATAGAAAAGCAGTTTAGCAGAGCCGACTACGTTTTACGCTGTGTTGACATTCACTGAATCATGCTTCCTGCTATTTCTTATTGCAGAAATGTGTCTTGTGCTCGTTACTACGGAAGAATGTTTACGCACATCCAAAGTTTTCTAGACTTTTTAGAGACCTACTACAACCCCAGTAATTGAAGGAGGCTATCGATGGGTAATTCTCATAGACGATAACACAGAACACAGCTGCAATTGCCTACTCTAAGGTTACATTTTGTTTTCTCGAGGTCAAGGAGGTAGGTTATTGTTTTCAAAAGCACTGAAAATTGACACGCAGCGCGGCTGTAAACATACACAGTTTCCAAAGCTTTGAGATTGAAACTTGCAGAAGACTCGCAGAATGTTGTCCAGGTTTTTCAGCTGCAGATCCTTAGGAGAAAAATTATGTGTAATTTCTTCTTAATACATGAAAAATACCTGTATTTTAAGGACATTAAGGGCTCTGACTAAGCATATAATCATTAAATATTCACAGTGTACAACACTTAGTGTGCGCAGCATTGAATATGCCAAACAATAATTCCATAATTATAGCTCCTGTAATAATTATGTTTTATTGTGGCTTCCCTACTCTTTTTATCCCACAGTTGGTATACGCTTTTAAGCAGATGCCTTGGGTTTGCCCTTTGCAGCTTATAGACCGATCACTGCTGTGTTGATTCTGCAGTCATTGTCAGCCATACAGCAATCTCATTTTTCTTTTGCTGTTTTGGCAGAGATGACATGCAAAGTTTTTAACCTTCCACTTTCCTGCTACTTATTTGGCTGTCGGAAGCAAAGCCTAAAGCTCAAATAGGAGAGCAGGCATATCCTCAGCAGTAACACATTTTTCTTCTCCCTGGAGTTCTCGAAGGAACCGACTATTTAAAGAATGAAGCACAGCCAGAGTGAGGACACAAATAAAAGGATTAAAGTAAAATATAATTTGTGGGGTGTCTTTTATAATAGCTTAGAATCTGGAATTCAAACCTTAAAATTGAAACTTGTCTTGTTAATATAGAATATATGACAGATTCCTCATTATAGATATAGAATATGTATGGCTATGTTCTATAGATATCTATTTCCATGTCAGCTCTACACATGTAGAGCATAGAAGGGTATATTCTATATATAGACTATATAGACTTGGAATCAGTTATATCCAGATGTGAAAAAAAAACTCTTGTAAGCATGGATTTCAGTCCTGGATCATCCTGCTCTGGGATGATGGAAGCACTGAAAATCATCATGAAAAGATAGATTATTATCCACAATATTCAAAGCAATGCTGCATGAAGCTGTACAGCTACAAAGAAATACAAGGAACCTGGTGTGGTACGAACACCTTTACAAAAGTTCCTCCTAAAGCCAGCAGCTGGGTTAGTTCTGGTTGTCTGCATCTGCTCCTGGTTGCTTCCTGCAAAATCTTTTTGAATCTGTAGGACAAAAATTGCCTCACTGAGCAGAGGGTACAAGTAAAAGTTGAAGCAATCTTTGTGAGAATTGGATTCTTAGTCAGAGAAGAAAGCTCTGGAAAGCACTGGAAAGCACTAAAAAGCCTGGGCTGGCTGGGCTGGGCTGGGCTGAGCTGCTCATGATTATCCCCAAATGGGCTGCAGGTGCTGCCACTTAGCCCACAGTCACAGGAGGGGGAGGAAGCGGGAGCTCAGAGAGTTTGGGTTGTCTGTTGGGAAACGAGAAGCTGTTCGCAGAGAGGACACTGGCAGAGTATAAAGTTTTGCAGGGCATTTTATGGCTGGAGGTAGGAAAAGAGGGTAATGGGGCTATAGGGTATTAAGGGTCAGCATTCTGTGTGATTTTATTCTTTTTGTGTGGTTGCAGTGAAAAGATTGGGGGGGGCATAAGATACTTCTTGTTAGAGACGATGTCTTGTTACTTCTGTCACTTCAAATGGTGTGTTTGTCTCCCTGGTGTCAGCTGCTGCTTTGCAATGCAGACTCCTGCGGTACAGTGCAGTAGAGCAGCTGTGCTGATGCTATTTGCTTGGCCTCTGCACCTTTTCACCCTGCCAGGTAATTTCAGCTGAGCACCAGACACACATAGTTCTGCATTTGTTGGTACTATAAGTAAATGTGTCTAGAAAATAATGGGGATGTGGAAATGTTAGGCATGTAAAGTTACAACTGCGTTTCAGCAAATGTTTTATGTCGTCTTGGTTGAAAGCCGTCCCAAGGATCTGTTTTATGTCTATGTTAAGTGAATAAAGAGTAATAAAACATTGAAATCCAGAGCTTTGGGCTTTGCTCATCCATCATCATAGGTCAACTTAAAGCTATCCTTTACAAAGTGCTGCAGGCTCCCACAAGTGGGTTCACTGGCAGTCTGCCTCAGGGCTGGGACATAGACACAGGCTGAGGTGTATGAGCTGCAGGTTTGGAGAGCTGCTGCTTTGCCATGGGCTGGTAGTGCGTGCAGCAGAAACACTGGTAGCTCAGCAACTCTGGTAAACCTCCAGCTGCTTTATATCTGAAAAAGATACTGTATTTTCTTAGGAAAATGCTTTATATTAATGCTAGCTTTGCCATAGAAATTTCTAGTGTATTTGGATACGTCCTTGAGGCATCGGAGATTACACTGCTGAGTAGCAACAGGGATGTAGAAAAAAAATTCCATCACTGAGTGTTCAGTTTCAGTGAAGAGTTTTTCATTTCTGTCTCCAGTGCTATTTGAGTGAGGAGTTTGTTTAAACTCACAGTCCTCAAACTGACTGCTGCTGTTCTAGAGGGGAAACCAGAGAGTTAGTGTTAGTGGTGCTGGTGCCGCTTCTGCTTTTGTGAGGTAACTTACAATCTCAAATATTCCTTTTCAGTTGTCACTCTGTAGTGAAGAGTAAAGAAAGAGGGTGGAAAGGGTACGTGTTACATTTCTGACCTTTTGGATGAAGTCATCTAAACAGACAATGTTGAAATTATCTCCAGAGCAGTCTTAAAACTTGATTTGTGATTGTAACAATCCCTACCTTCATGTAGGCACTACCAGCTCATTTGAGGCTCTGGGGAACAGAATTTAAAGCACTACTTCAAAAACTCAGACTGTTGAATGAGCTGGAGGAGGAACTTCAGTGCTTTGGTTGACAGAAGGATCAATCAAGAGGCAGCTCTGACACATCTCCAGAGATGTGTATCTGTGTGTTTTAGTGTGGCTGTATGCCCTTTCTTCTGCTCAGCCTCATACGCAAGTGCTCAATTAGAAATGAGCCATGCCATGACTTCCTTTTTCCCAGTGGTCTCCAACTTTGCAGAGAATGTGTTGAGCTGAAGTGTAGATTTGCATGTATTGAGTAACTGTGAGCCTGCACTCTGTCTGCCCTGTTTTAGCTTTCAGAAGAGTTTCAATCCCTGCCTGGCTACATGTTCAGCCTCTGTTCTTAGTTAAATATTAAGTACTTGGACAGAGTGCTTTTGCTACATCACAAGGCTTATTATAATGTATTGCTGCCCTTGGTATTAAAGAATCCTTATCAACAAATGCGAATTTATCTTATTAAGTACTGCAGACCTGCGAGGAGCTGTGTTTCTGTTTATAAATAAGTTAACAAGACTTGTTGCAAGTGGTCATTTTTCTGATCGCTTTATGTGATTTGGGAAGGGCTGCAGTAGAAGCAAAATACATGTCTTGTAAAGAACGTAGGGTCTAAAACAAGAAGTCTACCTGACTGGGCTACATAACCAGTTCCATTCCTGTTTGGTAGCTCTGTTTTCAAGATTTCACGCTGCAGTTTGCTGTCATTGCCCTCGTTGCTCTGGTGGGACTCTTCTTTTTGTCATTCTTTTCTACCGTGTGTTTCTCTGAGGAGATAAGAGATTAATTTTCACATTTCCTTTAGCAAAGTAGCCTGCAGGGTCTATTTGAGCATTGTTTCCATTTTCCATCTTCTGAGTTCGGTAACAACAGGATTAAGAACTTGGAAGTTAGAAAGGTAGACATCCATCTAATTAAAGGGCTTGGCTGGTGGGGTTGTATTTTCCTCTCTCATTAGCATTCTGTTCATTCTGTTTTCTTTCCCTATCTCCCTGTTCCCTACACACTCAGCTTGTAATAAAAGTTGGTTCTTGAATGTAAAGAAGTGTGGTGATGCACCTGGGAAAACCATGTACAGGAAGGAACTGCGTTTGTTTCTATCTGAGCTGGGTAAGGTATAACGACATGTTTCCCTGTTTATCTTTGCAGTAATAATCAAAGCATCCTTTCAACACTCCTAAGGATTATTTAAGAAGAAAATTAAGTAAATGTATGTTTGTTTTTCACAGGAAAAACAGTCTCCCATTTTAAGTTCATACCCCTGCAGGCGAGTGATAAGGGCACTTTAATGTTTTCCTGCATCTATCTTCCCATTTTAATGTGGTGCAGGATTAGGGTATAGCTGATGCTGCCGTTACCCAAATGTGAGCAAGTAAAGATCCTCATTACAGGGTGAAGTGGATCAAAAGAGTCAGTAACTGAAGGTAATGGAACTGTTGTGTCTACTGTCCATTAACTCAGTAATAGCACCTCTTCCCCAGATGAGGGGAATAGCAGGGAGCAGCATTTTGCTGCGTTGCAGGAGCAAATCCCTAAAACCTCTGCAGCAGAAGTGTCTGCAAGTAGGGAGATAAATATGTGAAGACAGATTGCAGCAAAGACTTTGGGGGCATCAGAGGTTTTCTGTTCTGGTCTGACTATTATGTAGAATTACTTGCATCGGCAAGATGTTGAGCATTCTGCTCACAACCCCAGGAATATAAGCTGGGCTGGCAATACGCATGCGTCTCTTGCAGGATGTGTGAGCTCTGCTGCTGTGTTACTCAGAGCTGAGTCTTTCTTCAGTACTGAAAAGAAAAATGCTCAGCAAAGCATATTGTAGCCATAAAATCAAAGAAATCAAACTGCATTTACTAACGCTTGAGGGTTCCGTTTCCGAGCTCAATAGGCACAGTGGTTATGGATCATCCGGCAAGTGTAAACAAGGCAGGGTCTCAGATGCATATCCTTCTCCTCTTCATTGGGGGTGGGGAGTGTGATGCTTACAGTTTCAAGATAGGAAGGAAAGGGAGGTAAAGTTCTTTGCCTTCTATGTTACCTCTGGGACCGTTTCTAAAGTAGAAGTTGCTGTCATTCTACCAGAGGACTGGCAAGATTTACTACGCAAGCTTCAGCCTTCTGACTTGCTTAGGCTTTACGAGCGGGAGACCTGAATATATGCTGCTTCTCCACTGCAAGAAAATTTGTGTTATTAGACTCAGAAGTCAAATAAGCAGTAAGTCATAGAAACACGCCCGTGTATTGATTTCAAGTAATTTAAAAATAAGTGCACTTGATAGGTTACCTATCTCCCTCGTTTTGGCAACACCACCCAAGTTGAAAGCAAAAAAATCTATGCTGCCTGCTTCTCTAATCACGCATTATTTACATTTTACTTGAGCACTGAGCTGTTCTTTATGGGTTTTGGAGTCAAGGGCTACAACCAAGTTTCATATACAACGTACAAATGATCCCAAAAGGGACCTATATTTCTCCAGGACACTTTATATCAAAGATGCTAACGTTCATACTGAGATTCCAGGGATTTTAACATAGACAGTATGACTTTGCCTGGGAAAGGGATGATCAAATGGTTAGGTTTAGGTATAACAACGTTTATTTTCTCAAGCTCTCCCATAAACCCTCTTTGCTTTCCACCTATTAGAATTCACTACCTTTCCTGCACAGCTTTGTATATTTTTTACATCATCGGAAACAAGCCTTTCTCTCCTTTTCTTTCTGAAAAATTTCCCACTTGTGTTATATTTCACTAGTAGTGAATACCTGACTGAATAGATAAAATGCTATGGATTGATAGAGCACTCTCCTCCCGTTGTTTACTGTGCTCTGCTTTAGACAGAAGCCATAACACACAATGCTCCTGTGATGTAATGCACTTTTCTTTTTCAGTCTTTAGTGCTTGGCTTCCTGTGTCTGTCCGACATGCCACAGAAATCGTTTAGATTGGAAAAGACCTTTAAGATCATCAAGTCCAACAATTAACCAATTAACTGTCCCAAACCCACTATTAAATCAGGTCCCTAAGCTTCCTATCTTTGAAGCACGTCCAGGGATGGTGATTCAACTCTCTCTCCTGAACAGCCTATTCCGAGGCCTGATGACCCTTTTCATGAAGAATGTTTTCCTAATCATAGAGTCATTAAGGACTGGAAGGTCAAAAGATCATCCAGTCCAATCCCCCTGCCACAGCAGCATCACCTACACCAAGTCGTACAGGAACACATCCGGGCGGGTCTTATGTTCAACCTCAACTTCCTTGGACACAAGTTGAGGTCTTTTCCTCTTGTCCTACTGCTTGTGAGAAGAGACCATACTGTTGAATGTCTCCAAGCTGCCCTAGCTTTTATGTGACACTGTGGTCTGTCTGCGACAGAAATAGGGAGTAACTCCTTAGATTTCTCCTGAAGTTCTGCTCACTTGTGTTTGGTTGGGGTTTTGTTAACCAGTGGTGGTTCTTTATGTTGTCACTACCTTGAAGTGCTTTGAAATGTTTTCATTAATGACATGAATGCAAAGGCTGTGGTTACCTGAGCTTGTTTCTGCTCTTTATTTTTCAGTAATAACCAGGATTTTACGGAGTCTGTGGTAGAGACGTTTTTTATTAAATGCACCAGAATTAAGAGAGGATTCTTTCAAAAGGAATAGTGCAATAGCATGAGTTACTAGGAGACTGGTGTTTGTAAAGGAGTGCTCAACTACCTGCCTCATGCATTTTGTTCAGGAGATACTAAAGCAGCTGAAAATCAGAAAGCGAGAAGTTGTGTTGCCTGGAGTCATAACAAAATGCCTGATAGTCAAACTGAAATGCAAGGAGAGAAGGAAGAAAAGTGTATTAAGATTGAGCCCTTACATAATCCTCTACATCTTTAGACTACTAGAGGTATTAACTATTTAAGCCTCTAGACAAAAATTTCAGCATAAAAAAAAAGCATGTATCATTCTTTTTCTCTTTTGGCAAAACATGTCGATGGAAAGGCTGAATAACTCGCCCAAGGCTACAGGTTACTGGCAAAATCCAAATTCGTTTGGCTCGTGAGCCTGTGTGGTAATAGTAGATGTCTTAATGGTGTGCGAGTACAAATAACTACACAAAATCCCTGTTGATGGAGACAGCAAACCTAAGGTACTGTATAATAACACGGCACAATGAATTTACAGCAATAACACAAATGCTACTCTCAGCAAACTGCAGCGCTGTATATAGAGAGTGCTGGCTGTTGTATTGATCCAGACCACTAAATCTTTAATTATCTTTCATAGTTAAAGTTGTCTAAATAAATTGCTCTGCTGCTACTCGGCGCTGCAGCTTTTTGGCAGCGGTAGAGGTTGCTGCTTCAGTCACTTGTTACTTTCTCACCATGTCTGTGCTCTTTGTTTAAAGATTTGGTGCTATTAAAAGGCAAAGTAATCCATCTAAAAACTAATGGACTACTAGACTGTTAGTTCTGGAGCGTAAAATTCCCTACTTTTCCTCAAAACAATTTTGTAATAAGTTATGGCTGCACAAGTTTTCCCGTCCTTCAAAACCCTCTCATTTATTTCAATGTACTTTTAGTTTAGGTCACCTGAAGTTGTTGAGTAGCTAGTTTGGTGCTGCTGTTCTCACTTGTAGGCTAGTAGGGTAAGCTGTAAGATGTAGTGTTTGTACGAGGGGTATATATTTTTCTGGCACTAGAAGAAAAATAAAGCCTTTGGCTTATGTGATAATAAACAGGCTCTGCAGGTGCTGCGCTCTTGAGGTCTTCTACATGTTTCACCTTCACAGATTCATAGCTGCCATAAGGCTTGATGATTACAGCCAGATTATTTCTCTCAGCGCTCTGTGACTCGGTGTATAAGATTTAGAGATACATGTTTAGCTGGTGAAGGACTTTTTCTCAGCTGAGAAAACTGATCAAATGCAGTAGTAAGGAATTTGCGCTGGCTGCTCTGACATTTGAAGTCTGATTTCAAAACTGTGTGGGTACTTCTGTTGCTGTGATGCTGATTTTTTTCAGTCTTGGGTATCACCAGCTCTGCCCAATCTTTTTCTCAGCTACACCAATGTGAAAATAGAGATGGTTTTGAACGTGTGGAATCAGGAATAACATGGCAGAGGTGGTGTGAGGCAGATTCAGGAACATACATAAACAGAGACTGGGTGCATCTAAGTAGGCACAGTTGTGCTGTGTCTAAACATATCCATTACATATGCTGGTAAGAGGTTGAAGCTTTCTTTGTCATTGTTGTGTAATCAAATCTCTCTTCAGGGCTGTACTGCTGCTAATTTGTTTTATAGTTAGTGCGGTTCACCCTTGTGCCTTACAGTCACTTTTATTCTGCAGCATATATCTTGGTGAAATAGCAGGATGAAGATACAATATTCAACAGGAAGCTCTGTAATACTTGACTACTGTTGCTCCTACCATTATACTGGCGTGTTTTATCAGGGGTGAAGATAAAATTTAATAAGAGAAGGTTTGCCTTTCACGTTGAAGGAAAGAGGTTGGGGGGAAACCACCCAGTATTTAAAAAAATTCACAGCACCTTGAATAATCAATTCAGGAGCGAGATCATAAACTGGAGCAATATTCATGGCTGTTTATATCTGAAAATTGAACTATAAAATCCCGAATGATTACAAATAGCCTTTGTGCTTGCCATCAGTGAAGTCAGCCAGCTGTGTAGATCAACAACCTATGGCACTTTTTAACGGCACTGTTTTGTTTAAATAACCCATTTATATTAAAAAACTTTCCACTATTATTCATTCCAGTGGTTGCTAGCTATGTCCATAGCAACAGATAGTGATGTCGCAAGTGGAGTTCAGGGTGTTGATTATATGATAGACTAGAGAGAGAAGAAAATGGAGACTGTTTACAAGTATCTAGGATGCAGTAAGAGTTTTGTAAGAAGAACAGACTGGAGAAAATTTGCTTACTTCAAGCCTGTGTTGTCTGGTGTTGACTGAGCTATTTATTTTGTATTGGAAGTCTGGAATTGTCTTCTGGTTTGAGAACAACTGTGGCTGGAGTAGCCCACCCAGGCACACAGCAGCAAGTCAGTAAGTTAACTCCCTGAACCTGAGATTTAACCAGACCCAGACGCTTACATCAGCTGTACTAAATCTTTTTGCTTATAATGTAATAACAATAAAACAACACCCCAAAAACAGAGGTGTAGAGTTATATGATAATTATTAAGTTACGTTCAATGAAATTTGAAGCTGCTGAAAATCTGGGGGCAGAGAAAGGAAAATTTTAACCAGGGAAATGCTGATACGGGAATTATACCTTCATTTGCTCCTGTAATTACTTCCTTCTGGATGGGCAGCTTTGTCTCTTACTGCAAATATCTCTTTTATGATCAGTTATGTACTGATTATCTTGGGGTTTCTTTTGGGGGGCAGTTTAATCTCTACACTGGTAATTGCTTGTTATAAGCGTGATTTGAAATATGTATTTGGAATAATTCATCTGAGCATCCTTTCTGGGAGCTCCTCTCTCTAAAGACTAAAAATAACCTTTTCTGAGAGCAAACTGCTAAGATTTTTATAACATTACTCAATATTTGATGACTCTGCTTAAATCTGAGATCCTATAGGTACAGACCTGTTTCCAAAAAGGAAGATACTTCTGACAACTTGTTTTGAGTATTCTCCTGCATGTCATGTTTTCTAGATGTCTCTTTGAGATTAGATGAGTTAGGGTTGGGAGGGGTGTGAATGGATCTGGTGTGGTTTGCAGTGTGTTTTAATCCGCCTGGAAGGAAGGATTTTAACTGCAGGTTTAATAAAAGAAATTATATTCAGTCAACAAACACCAATGAAAATATTAAATACTGCCAGACCATCAGATTTTACCTGATGGAACTTTCCAGTTGGTTCATGGGTTGCTGGTGATTTCTCAAGTAGTTTTCCCTCAGTTTCTGTTCCAGCCTGACACTCACAGAGCAGATTTTATGTCAATGTATTCCAGAAAGAACATAGAGAATAATGTTTGGACCTTGAGGTCCAAAACCAGTGCCAGAGAATAAAGAAACCAATCTTAAAACGTAAAAATCCTGCCTCTTATTCCTCCTGGAAATATATCTGCTACACCTGTCGCTACCTAGTCTTCATTTCACATTAGTATCCACCATCTGCCTGGCAATTAGGATGCTCTTGGTTATTCTTGTGTAACCTTGGGCCGCTTTTATGACTGGAAATCCCAGTGATTTCCCAGAAGCACATGTTGCGCAGTGGCATAGCTGGAGAAGCATGGATTGTAAAATCAATGCCTTAATTTGTGTAATTATACTTAATACACAGTGTCGGTGTAAATTGTTATTAATGGGTGGTTGATTTGCGCTAACGATATACTTGGAATTAAAAGTTTCTAAAACTGGCACCCAGTCACAGCTCTCGGTGCTTTATTGCTATGGACTTGTTGCTCTGTGGCATAATATTTTGCTCGGTGGCTGAGTCCTGATAAACATGGACTGTTGGTGGAAGAAACACGTCTAGATAATTTTGATTAATAATTCCCCATCAGAATGGGGAGACACATGGGTGGTGAAATGCTCTCTCTGCTAAGCCATGCATGCCCTACTCAGAGTCAGGCTTTCACTCGAACAGCTGTGGTTTTAACTGCAGTGTATCTGTATGTTTTTCCAAAAGGGGAAATCCATGGGGGAAGTCTTCCAATAATTATGATGTTATTACTCCATAATCTCTCCCTTTTCTGTTAACATCGCTGTTACTGTGTGGTGCCTGGCTCAGGGAGAAAGAGCTCTGCTTGCTGTGGACAAAAGTTTTTTAAAGGAGACCTGAGGTTTTTCCTAGAGGAATTGCTACTCGTATTAGCTGGAGATAATATTGGGAAAGAAGCTTTACCAAGGCCTCTGTACTAAAATATTTCACGCTGGTTCATGAGCAGATGGCAGCTTTCTAAGAGAAAGCCTAATCAGGTTATTCTATGGTTTTCATTTTATGGTGTTTTTATAACCTAGTATTATCTATTTATTGTGTAATCTGGTAGACTAATAACCTAACAAATAACTATCCTCTAGGAATTATCCACTAGTGGAGTAGATTTTGGTATTTTCTCATAAAAAACCTTTATTAATGGAAATCCACCTATTTAGGAGACAACAGAGTTCGTGTGCAGCGTTTTGATAAACAATGCAATTTTCAGCGCAGGAAAAAATTCTGTAACTCCAAAAAAATTTCTTAGGTGCCCTAATCCTGGGATCCCCTTTGGAAAACTCCCTTTATTTCTAAAGGTCTCATTCATGATCCATCCATGTTAGGAGAACCATCCCCATAACCTTTAGATCAAACTTAGGGATAATTTGAACCAGATGGGGGTTTTTTTACAGTCCTTGGACAATTTGGAATGTGTGGTTAAAGTAGAGCAACTCCCTGATGAGGAAAGGCTGAGGGAGCTGGGTCTCTTGAGCTTGGAGAGGAGGAGGCTGAGGGGGGACCTCATTCATGTCTATAAATCTGTGAGGGGTGGGTGTCAGGAGGATGGAGCCCGGCTCTTCTCAGGGTCATCTGGTGCTAGGACAAGGGGCAATGGGTGCCAGCTGGAACAGAGGAGGGTCCATATCAATATCAGAGGGAACTTCTTTCCAGGGAGGGCACCGGAGCACTGGAACAGGCTGCCCAGGAGGTGGAGTCTCCTCTGGAGACATTCCAGACCCACCTGGATGTGTTCCTGTGCAATTTGGTCTGGGTGATCCTGCTGTGGCAGGGGGATTGGACTGGATGATCTTTCGAGGATCAAAAGATCCCTTCCAATCCTTAATGATTCTATGAAAAATCCCAGGATGTCCAAGTGGTAACTGCTGGCTGTAATAAATTAAGTTGATTGAAACCTCATTAGGTGCCCACTTACACATTGAGATGTTATAAGAACTGGGTCTATAGCACGGCTTATTTCCACCCTTGCTGCCTTTTCCCATCATCTCACACCATAGTCTCTGGCTGACAAGAAGTCATGAAATGGCTTGTACTTTCAAAGCCCGCCTGGCCTTTGCTTTCAGATGCCTCTGTTATAGTGTCTGTCCACATTTGTGGTAAAGATATCACTGAAATGCTTGTAGGACATGATAATGCTGAATCTATTACTGTAACTGTTTACTCCTTGCAGACATGTACGTTACTGTTTGTATATTGGCTCCTGTTCCCCGCAGACTTCCTCTGAGCTCCAGAGAAATCTTAAACATTCTTCTATTAAAATGTATGATTTAAAGTGCTCCTTCCCCTGTGCTTAAGGAATCCCAAAGGATCACTCTGCTTAGTTTACTTGCTGGTTGCTCCCGTCTTGAAAACGTTAGATTGAATTAAGTTCGATACTGCTTTAAAAAAAGCAATATTTATATTTTTCATGAATTCTGTGATGGGTATGAATCACTGACAGGTCCTCTCCATCTGCTGCAGTCATCTTACTCAAATATGCTGGTGAACTGAGCAGCCGGGAATCAGATTTTCCTTGGAGCATTGGTGTGGTTCTGTCATAATTTAAGAGTTAGATCAGACAATGAAAACAAACAATAAACCCAGGAAAACATGTTTGGCCAAATTTAGGGTGCTCAGTGCAGAAAGTGACTGCAATTCCAGAAAGGGCTGGGCTATGAATCTTCAGATGATTTAGAAACGTTGGAATTAATGAGTTCTTAAAATGTGACTAATTGATTTTCCTGATGCACGAGTCTCATTCTTGATTTAAATAAAACTCTGAGTCTGCAGTCTGGGAAGGCTGGTGTCGTGGTCTTTACCTGCTTTTAGTTAATGAAATGGAGACATTCCATTTTTCACAGAATTAGTAAGATATCAATAACTCATTTTGGGGCTTCTAATTTCACATGAATTTCACTAGGGAATTGATGACCCCGAAGAGTTGTCTTCAGAAGTTTCTGTTTCTTCTAATTCTTATTGTCCTCTGTATAGATCAACCTCCAACTTTTCGTAGCGTTTTGACCATGACATCTGTAACGTTTGGCCTTGCTGCGCTGTCATCTTTCTAGACTCAAATATCTTCATTTGATCTTTAAAATTCTCCTCACGTTCCAATCAATATTTGTATATTTATTTTAATCTTCATGTGGAACAGTTGTCTAGACAAATAGACCTTCATTCCCTTTTGCTCTTAATTAGTAGATAATGAGTATAATGTTTGATTATCAGAATTTCCAGCCAGTTCAATCCTGATGGTAGCAGCGAACTGATACTCAAGGATCGCTTTTACAATTTCAGCTGCAGCTGCCATCAAAGCCATCTGAAAGAGATTTCAGTCTTTTCAAAGAATCTTTCCACTGCTGCTTTCTTTAGAACTGAAGTACAAATGAATGCAAATGTCGTTGTCTTTTAATATTCAATTATTAGCACCTCATTGGAATTTTATCTTTATTTGCTTTATCAAATATCGTATTAATTGCATTTTATATCCTTGCTCTGTAATTCTATCACAGTTTCTTTGATTAATTTTGAAAGTCAATTAAGCTGGTACAGGTTCATTGAATACAGAAAAAATCATGCTGTGATTTTTTTTCTTTCAGTGGATTCTATAATACAAACTGTCACAAATAGCACAAACAGCAGTTTGAGCTGATGGTGGTGACTGAAAATACAGACATTTATATCAAGAGATTTTTATTTGTTGCTGTCTACTGATAGTTCTATAGAAGTTCCTTGTTCTTTGTATCCACATTAGGAAATTGAAAATGATATGAATAAAGCACAGCCTCTGAACGCTGCTATGTTCTCTCTGTAATCTTCTGTGCCCCCTCCCAGCATGGTACTACAGGATTGTGTGATTTCCCCTATTGCTTGAAATGCTTTGTCAAAAGCAAAATAGCTGTGAATTATTGTCATTAACCACACCATGCCAAAACAGGAGGAAGGAATGGAGGAGTGTTCATTACGGATTAATTAGGGTATGAACATCCGGAGTCTTTCTGAGGCCTATTAGTGTATGAACTTGTTTCATCCGGTATAATAATTTTACGTGTTGTTTCACCCTCATGCCCAAGGATATGACTAATAGCACAGCTGACCTCTTTGGGGCTTCTCATCAAGTAATAGAAGCCAAGGTAGGAGTTCTTTGCTCCAAGTCTTGCATGCGGATTTCCAAGTTAGTGAGCATCCCAGTCCGCATTAGCATCAGCTCTTTGCTCCGCAAGCTTGCTCTGGAACTTCACAAGGTGTTTTTATTCTTATCTTGGTTTTTGAGCTTCCTGTGTCCTGTTCAGTTAGGCCATTAAGTTTTTTGTGTGATATCTCTAGATTAAACCTTTATCTGGTATAGTGGAGGGAAGACCATCTAATATATGTAAAAAGCAGAGTAAACAACCCTGTCACAGTGCAAATGGGTAATGCTGCCTACACGGGAGTTTATAGAGACATCTGTAATGTGGCAGCCCTAAGCAAGAATAAACTCCTGTTATACAATGACATTTATAGACTCCTTCAGGCCTATGCTAGCACTGACTAGAGTTGTGTTTTCCTACCTGCTTTAGATTAAATGGAGACGTTCCCTTCTCTATTTACACACGGATCATCTCTGCATATCCATTAGGCTCTGGCATGCCAGTGTTCTTGTCTGTGATATTGCCGTAATTAGTGATGCCATAAATACAGAAACCTTACCTTCTGGGGTTGTGCTGCCTTTGATGTTTACTACTGTTTTTTCATTGCACTGGGTTGCTATTCCTTGTCAGTCTTTAACAGCCCAGCTTCTACTTATTGAAAAGGTTTTCAATAAAACTGACTTTGCAGAGTACTGACATTTGCCAGGACACTAGTCAGCCCATAAATATGTGGTTTGCAAGCTCTGTGGTGATCGTGTCTCTTGTGTGACCTCTCATTGCCATTTAAACTGTTCTAGTTTTGTATGTTGAGCTTTCTGAGTTTCACTGTGAGCATCTTAGAACATCCAAACAGCGAAAAGGTCTACAGACATCAAAGATGCTAACTATTACTCGTGACTATGTCTGAAATCAGGCTGTGTTTGGTTCTCCAGCGTCTTGGTCTCGATGATCAGTGACTATACTGGCGTGTGAAGGGTACAGTTTTCATCTAGTGGATATCATTCTTTTGGTTTCAATGGGATCTTTTTCTTTCCTAAACAGAGCCATCACTCTGGAGAATCAGCTGGTCATCCTGGCAACATCAGAGATGGATGCAGGAGGCTACTATGTCCAGGCAGTCAATGAAAAGAATGGGGAGAACAAGACGAGCCCGTTTATTCACCTCACTGTCACAAGTGAGTATCCAAATTCCAGAGAATGTGCTGTCATAGTGAGGCTGCAGACGATACTCTGCAGTATTTTGCCCTAATAAAAAGAGCCTTGCTAATGAATTCTAGAGATGGGGTCTTTAAAAGAGGTCAACATTTCTTGGTTAATTAGAAGCACGTTGAACTTCTTGTGCAATAAGAGGGACCAAAGAGAGTATATGACCTCGACAAATCACCCTAAAAGCCTTTTGTCTGATGGTTTATTTTGTGCCAGGCAGGTACATGATGATATCCCTCGCTGTTTGTTGTGAAGTTGTGATCATAATTTCTTTTTAATGCCGGGGTTATAATGTATTGTTTTCCATTGCGCGTAGGTAAACAAGTCACTCTTCTGAGTGCAATTTTATTAATGAGTCTATTCCCAGACTGTGGCATTATTTTCACCTGGAGTTATCACAGGGGCCCAGGGAACATGCATTTCATTGTTATTACTTATTATTTTACATTGTGCAAATTGTATTAGCGCCTGCTGTTATAGACCTATTCCATGAGCAGGTTTTACAGCAGAGAGGCAAAAGCAGATGAGCAGTGAGGTCAGAAGGGTGCCCACCACCTGCATCCACTAGCATGCACATTCAGCAATACTTTGCAGTGTTGCAAAACATTGTAGTAAATACTTTTGTTAATTTTTGACATGTGGAATGATTTGGCTTCTTTTCTGATGGCAATTGGTAGTGGTGCTTTTAATGTAGCAGCAAGAAAAGGAGTAGGCTACATGACTGCGTAAGGTTTCTGGGGTTTGATTGTAAAGCCAAGAAAGAGATGACTGAGTAAAATGTTGATGACACTGGCAGCTTCACTGACAGGCTACTCGTCCAGTTTGGGCTCCAAACAATGCCATACACTTGGCTCTAAGTGAATTGGCACAATGAGGCGCCCGAGCTTTCTCTGTCTTGGACACCATTGGATGTGAGACAATCCCTGTGGCTCATTTCCTTACAACAGCAAAAATTAGGTGTCTGCTGCTGGGCAGGAAATCTGGCGAATTGCTTTTGAAAATATGCTTATGGCTTTTTGTTGGAAGTTCATCAAAAACATTATGTTTCGATGAAATGTAAAATTTCAA
This sequence comes from Upupa epops, assembly GCA_013397515.1. NCBI lineage: Eukaryota > Metazoa > Chordata > Aves > Bucerotiformes > Upupidae > Upupa > Upupa epops. The sequence goes on along the minus strand of VZRI01012193.1, from coordinate 542,985 downwards.
AGAAAATGCCGTTTTTCTGCTAAAACTCCTAACAAGGTTTCAAGGAAAAACTATTCTTACAGAAATAGCAGATGCCCTGTTAGTGGGATCAGGGGTCACTGGGGGTGGAAGCTGTGTGGTAACACTGCGGGAGAGACAAACCTGTGTGTTCTTCCCGGATAAGTTTATAAATTAAAGGAAGTTCTCAGGGGGGTTCTGTGTGTCTTTCCGAAGTGGAAATAATATCCCAAATCCACTTGTGAATTCTGGATGTACTGCGGCATGCAGATTGCAAACGTTATCGTTTCTGACAGTATGAAGAGGTTTGCTAACACTTTAGTAATTTCATTTTTAAAGCAAATTTGCATTGTTTGTATTGTGTGACCAATAAATGTACTTCTCACTTTAATTTCATATCTTAATTAATGCTAGGAAAAGCCTGTGATCATGCATGCGTAACGAGCGCTAGGCAAAGCAGAAGGTAATACAGGCATATGGAGCAAAAAACACTTCAAAACGCGTTTAGACTTGATACCATGAATGCAAAGTCTCTCTCGAATGCGAAAAAGAGAAAAGATTAAATGGATAAAAGAAAATGAAGAATGAGGCAAGACAGCCCAAAATGGATTTGCTTGTTAAAATGCTGATTAGCCAATGAGGTTTTAAAATTGTCATCTTGATATCCAGACTTATTAATGCTATGTGTGTGTCGAAGAAAGGAACTAGCCATGAGGCATCAGAGTGCCTGTAAAGAAAATGAAATTAATATGGTCATTCTGAACTTTGATCTGAGGAAGAAACAGAGGTGAATCATTACATAAAAGTGAATAAACCTTTTTAGTCGAGTGTAATTAAAAAACGAGGCAAAAACAGTCCTGGAGCAATAGGCACAGACTGGTTGCAGGGAAACGATGTGTTATGGAAGAGTAATAAAGAATTCCAGCAAGCGGCTGGAAACAGGTTGTTAAAGGCACGTCCGGGTGTGGAAGATATCACACTGAATTGTCTGAATCTTATCAGATGGGAAGAGTGATGACGCTTGTCATTTTCTGTTAGGACGAGTATAAAATTTAAAAAGTTGAATCAAATAAACCACAAGTGGACCATCCAATCTCTGCGTGACTAGATGATGTATTAATTATTGAGTACAACCTTGCTGCGTGACTCGGCGTGCATAGTGCCACTTTTATTGAGGGCAAAAGGAAAAAAACCCCTGCAGATAATTCCCAGGGCAGTCATCCACAGAGAACAGTCTTAGCTATGCATAGCTTGTTATTCCTTGAAGGATATTGGTGTCAGACTTGCTCCAGCCTGTAGGAAAAGCGCATTTGCAGCACCAGTCTAACAGCTGAGAAAGCTGTAAGCTGTCCTGTTCTGGTCTGTAGTACAAGACTGACAGGAGGAGGAGAGGTATAGCCCTGAGGTAAGCAGAAGATGAGTTATAGGGCCTTCTATTGCAGATTAAAGTCAATGCCTTGAATTGTGGTTGGAAGTAAATGGAGTTTGAGTGACATCTGGAAAATATATAAAAGTGGCCTTCAATTAATAACTCCATCTGACATGTGTTGAATAAGAAGATTTGAGGACGTGGAACATATTTCAAGAATCCCATCTAAGCATCCCAATTCCAGTGAGATCTCTGGTAGGGCTCAGAGTATTAAATGTGAAAACATTTTGTTTCTTGTCAGTCTAGCCTGTAACTCGGAGTCTTGAGCACACGAAGTATTCCATGCACCCATCGCCCCCTGATTACAAATATAACACACGGGGGCTGGAAAACAGCTTCAGAAGAAAGCCTGCTAGCTTGTCAACATCGCCTCTGCCGCGCTTGGCTTTGATTTTTCTCTCTGTTCTGAGGTTGGTCAGACATTAAAAATGAAAACGCCTGAGTTCAAAGAAAATTAACAGATCTTTAGGAGACTTGGTGCGTTCAGGTATACCTCCAGTGCACATCACTGTGATGGTTTGTTCCCTAAATGTGCTGTGCACTGGAGATGTACTGACCAACAGTGACGGGGAGGTACAAGTGTTGAGCTGTATTTTTTTCTTATCAGAGCAAGGGTCTCCAAGCTGCACCCTGGTGTTCTGCAGGGCTGCCCTCTAAAACCATGTGTCTTAATTTGAAGGGCTAGGTCACAGCATGAGGTCTAGTTCACCCATGCTTGAAAATAATAGTCGTTTCTCTCAAGTGGGCATGCTTCCATTGATTTCAAGGGGATTAGATCACCCCTGAGGTGACAACCTCCAGTGAAATCAGAATGATGTCCAAGAGGCAGGATACTGGGAATTAACATCACATATGAAATTATTCTGAGGTGTCATAAATTAGCCCCAAATTTATAATGTATTCAAATCAGCTGAACTGAGCTAATGAAAATTCTTGGATTTTCATTTTTTTAACCTTATGTCCCAGTTTTCATGTAAATAACAGAGCCTTTCGGCGAGGGAAACAGGAGAGTCTGAAAGTCAACAGTTTGGCAACAGAAATAGTAGCAAAACACAGTTTGTTTTTGACTCAAATGTGTCTCTTACTCCTTGCAGAACATTAATTTTTGACTGTTTTAGAGGGTTTCAGTATTAACGCCATTGCTGAAGCTTCCGAACTTGCTGATGCTGGTGTGAGAATCAATCTATCCCTGACCTGTCCAAGCTTTTAGGTGTAAATACTACTTTTTAATGAAAACAATTGGGAAGTCCTTAATGTTCTTTCTGTTTGCATCTATGCAACATTACATTTGATGATAATATTTTAATGGATCCTTAATTATTCAGGTATTCTTTCATTTCTCACTTTCCCCCATGCAGGCACACACTGCAGCACAGACAGATCTCTTCCTAAAGGCTCTGGCTTGTCAGAGGAATAAAGTGATATGGTTTTAATCTTACCAGCATTGGCAGGACACTTAAAGGTCTAAGAGTTTGTTAAAGTCAGGTCATCCTAAAGCTCCTATTTCCTTGAAGGCTGCACTCTGCATGCCAGCTGCACTGCACTCTGCATGCCAGCTGCATTGCACTGAAACTCTGCACCACCCTTCTTGTGGTTATAATGTGGAAGTTAAACAAAAAATCAAAGCACCCAACGAGCAGGAAAGGCTTCTGCTAACACACGGTGTGTTAATATCATAGAATCGTCAGGGATCAGAAGGGACCTGGAAAGATCATCTAGTCCGATCCCCCTGCCACAGCAGGATCACCCAGACCAAGTCCAGGTGGGTTTCAAACGTCTCCAGAGAAGGAGACTCCACAAACCCCCTGGGCAGCCCCCTCCAGTGCCCCATCACACTCCCTGGGAAGGAGTTATAGAATCGGTCAGGGCTGGAAGGAACCACAGGATCATCCAGTTCCAACCCCCCTGCCATGGGCAGGGACAGTCCCCCACACTTAGGCATGAGAATGTTTATGGACCGCAAGAGTGAGCAGGAACATTAAGTGTTTTAAGGAAACCATAAGGATTCCTAGTACGTAAACCAAGAGTTTGGGAAGTGTGAGTCAGAGGGGATTAAAAAAACCATAGGGAGCTTTTTGTTACTGCAAGGGGCTGGCTGAAGCATTCACTGCAATGCACTCCATGTGTGTCCTTGTCACTGTAATTGCGTGAATATGTGCAAGACTCTGGTGCCACTTGAGAAGGAATTTGAAAAGCCCTGCTGAGGTTTTTCAGTCATTAAGTTCAGGGCATCGCCACAGCCGCGACCACCACTGGCCCAGACTCAGAAACTTCTAACAGCAGGCGCTGCTGTCTCAGACTGGAGTCAAAGTATTTTATGAAAAATCTGCGAGAGTGTCCCCCAGTAAATGATTTAAATGGCAAGTTTGCAAAAGGTGGGGATGTGTAAGCGATTCTGACAGCTCAGATACTCCTGCCTCAATTGGCTTTGCAGCGCTAATCATCTGGAACTGCAATTCAGGGCCTTGCTTCTGGACCTTCTTGTTAAGCTGTGAAATATTGAGACGCGTGTCGCTCCGATAGATTTATTAGTAAATTAGATAGTCGCAAGACCTATCCATAAGACAAGGAGCTACAGAGTGTTCTGCAGGCTGACGTCTTTTTTCTGATGCAGGCTTGGTGAAAAGAGAAAACAAGGATTGATGAAAATTTTACAAACCTTGCCAGCCAGCATTTCTGAGGAGTCAAAGATAATAAAGCCAATTATCATTTAACAAAGATAAATTTTTCCCTTGAGCACTGGCAACGCTTAAAAAAAACAACCCCAAAAAGTCATGGGGAGGAAAAAAAGAGTTGGGACTGAAAACTGAACTCCTGGCTCGGTTGCATTGCAATTAATTTAAAATACGAGCGTGTCACGTTGTTCTGCCCAGCTTCCACTTAAAAGGAGAAGAGTGTTATTTTGCTGTGGAAGACATTACCGGGAGGCTAAATAGATCCTGTTTGTCCCTGCTTGGCATCTATTTTGTTCTTCAATTTAATGACTCTAAACATCATTTTTCGAAGGGAAGTCTCCCATTTCAGGCTCTCACGGTTCAAACTTGGCACTGAGCGTTTTTGTTTGTTTTCTCTATGATAAAGAGGGGTTCCTGTGGTAGTGAGAGATGTTTGGGTCGCTTCCAGTGTCTGTAAAATGAACCGTTCTTTACGTTGTTAGGAAAGAAAGTGTGGGGAAAGAATGCCGTACTACCTGATGGCAGTACTTTTGACATCCTTCTGTTAGCTTTCTTGTCCTTGTGAAGAGTTTTCCAAAGATTCTGAGCAGCCGCTTTTCTCTCTGGAAGAGAGGGTTTCACTAACATAATTTTTCATACTAACCATCAAGGTTTCTTCAAGTCAGCAGATGTTGAGGATCCTTCATGGCTGTGTTTGAAGCGTACCACCACATCAATTTTTCATAGCTAGTTCCAGCTTTCAGGTGTAGACAGGGGAAGGAGAAGGAAAAAAAGGAATAGGTTGGCACCCCCAGGGAATAAAAATTTCTATTCTGAGGTCAAATTTACACAAGCTCTATAAACTCATTAAACTTTTTGGTTGGGTCCAAGAGAACGTACGTTGCTGAGTCTCTCTGGGTCAGTGCTGGTGAGATGAAATTAATGTTTTGTTTATGCTATCTTTCTTCTAGTGGTGGGGGCAGGACAAGGACTAGAGAATGTAATGAAATGGCATTTCTGTCCCACAATTGCCTGGGGTTCTGAGCGAATGCTGGAGAAGTGCAGTCTGGCAGAGCTCAGCCCCATGTGCAGCGGTTCTAAGTCACTCTTTGAAATCATGACTTTTCTTTCCCATTTTCCACACAGGCTTGGCATTCCTTTTGTCAAGCAGAATTTCTAGGAAGGAGAGCTGAGATTCGTGAGTCCAGGTGGTGTGCCTTTCACTGGATGGTCACTTAATATTCTTTTATTCCTCACTCAGTTACTTTGCAGCAGTCTGTAGAATGCTTTGGAATTTAAAAATTAACTGTAAAGATAAATTCTGTGTAAATGCCACCTTTAATACCCTGGTAACATACTCTCTGTCTTAATGCTTTCTCTTCAGTTGTGGCTCCGATCTGCTCCACAGATGTACATTTGTATATGGGAATCCGGTTTTTATCATTTAGGGAACAGACTGAGCACAAGTCCAAGATGCATTTGTGGTAAATGTGTGCTTATACTGAAATCCAATGTGTTTTACTAATTGTAGCTATCACAAAAAGGATTAAAATGAAGTAAAAATTCCATTTTGATATATTGCAACAAATGTCGGTTTAAGGCTTTATCCAGAGCTGGGAATTTCAGTGGATGCTGATATCCTCAGTGATTCGCTCTGCTACCTGCTGCACAAGGGATGCTGTATTGCAGTGTGGAATCGTTCTATACACATTACAAAGAAAGAACAGCTGACGGTCAGCACTTATCAGCATTCTTGGACTCCAGTTTTTTGTTGGTTGTTTTCTTTAAGCTTCAGCCAGATCTTTTCCAGCCAAATCTTTCCTCCTCAGAGGAAAACTTTGCTGACTTTTAACTGTAGAGGTATATAGAGAAACACAGTCAAAAATAGATTGCTAAACTGCAGGGTTAATAAAGATGAGCCAAGCTACCTCTGCAGCAGCTTGAGCTTTTCTTTGGCTTTACCCAGATATTCTACCACTGCTCCTTCTGATAAATAGCAGAAATACTGGTGGTTCTCCAATTTCTTCTTCCTCTGGACTATTTTTGCTAATACCTAGTGCCTCACATGGAGCATTCTTACATCTGCTGCAGCTTCTGTTCCAGGGCAACTGGTGTCTCCTTTGCTGGTGGTTTTTGCAATAGAAAGATAATAAAACTAACTTTCTGTAAGGGTTTTTTTTCCCCCAATCTTGACATGAACCTAAACAGCCAGAATTAGCAGAAAACATATTTTAATATCTGACAATTTCTGTGATGTTCCATCAATAAATTCAATAGAGCTTTAACTACATGGTTAATGAAGAGAATAATTCTATCCTGTTCTCCCGATTGCATTGTTGCACTTGGAAGTTGTGTGAATGGACATACGTTACGCACAGTGCTCTGGAAGCATGGCTGGTGCTTCCGTAACATTATTATAACGGTGATTCCTGTAACGTTTGGCTGTGTGTAGGGTCGAGGGCCTTGCGTCTGTAAGAGACCTGGAATGCACACACGCACACTCCGAATCCTGGGTTGTCTCTTAAACCCTTTATTTATATCTGACACATGCAATTAATCTTTCCCTATCTCTAATCACTTTTGCTATTACATTCATCGGAGTGATTTGTATCCTATCTCTGTCACTGCTCTGTAATTGATATGTGGAGATAAGGGATTCTTAGAGGACACAAACAAGGAAAAGAGAAAATTGAATTTACCTTGCAATCATTTTATAAAATGTGACATACATCAATTATACATGCCATCCAGGAAAATGCCATCTTGAACAAACTGGGATGATTTGTTGGAAGACTGACATAAGAGAAATGCCAGAAAACTTTTCTGGACAGAAAAGTATTGCTGGTTCAACAGACACTCTTTTCAATCTCATTAATGCACCTACGGGTTTTTTTAAACAATCCTGCAGAATTTATAAAGAGCGGTGGCTTTTTTGTCAGTGTTTTTCTCCAGTCAGTCTTGTAGTGATGCTGTAGTGTAGAATAAGATGAAGGGAAGCTGCTGGAGTAAACCTTGTTTTGATCAGGCATTAAATGATTTAGTTGGTTACTCAACATTGAACCATCTTGCATGGCAAAAGTGGTAATATTTTAGTCTGGACCAATTCCAACTGAACAGTGTTCAGCCATGGAAAGATTTAGCTCCTCTCTTCCATTTCATTGCAGCAAAAGTGAGCTAATTTTCTCTCTTGTTTACTTTTTACTTGTCATTAGTTATATTTGATGGTGTTATATTAATAGATCCTGTCTATAACTGTAAGTTTAATATGTACTGATAATACGACTGCAACTAATAGCTAGTCCATAGAATCATTAGGGATCAGAAGGGACCTGGGAAGATCATCCAGTCCAATCCCCCTGCCACAGCAGCATCACCTAGACCAAGTTGCACAGGAACACATCCAGGCAGGTCTGGAATGTCTCCAGAAAAGGAGACTCCACAACCCACCCGAGCAGCCTGTTCCAGCACTCCGGTACGCTCCCTGGGAAGAAGTTCCTGATGATATTTCTATGGAACCTCCTCTGTTCCAGCTGGCACCCATTGCCCCTTGTCCTATCCCCAGATGACCTTGAGAAGAGCCTGGCTCCATCCTCCTGACACCCACCCCTCACATATTTATAGACATTAATGAAGTCACCCCTTAGCCTCCTCTTCTCCAAGCTAAAGTAATAATAAAAGAAATAGAAGTCATGGAACTACTGAAGTCAATAACATCCAGTGGTGGCCACTTCCTGGGGCTACAGGACCAGCAATCAGCCTTGAGCCAGTTCTCTCTTTGTTACCACTTAGACCCAAGGGGAATTGCCCTTCTTAAAAGCATTCAGAGGAGACAATGAGAGTGTGACTATTTGGAAAGGGCTTTGTGCTTCGTGCTTCAGTTTCAGCAAATTCTGAAACATTAAAAGGAATAGCTGCTGGAGACTCGTATTTCAATTTGCCCCAGTTCATTACTTAACAGCCCCTTTCTGCTCTGCTCTGCTCCTGGAATATCCAAAGTAGCTGACTTGAAATTCTCCGGTTTGTTCTTGTCTTTACACAAATGGTTATATTTAAATTGTACTTTTCATTTATTTGAAGTTGCTAAACCCTACTCAAGGCTCTTTTCAACAAGAAAGTAAGACTCTGCCTTACTGAAGTGAGCTTTATCTTAAACGTGCTGTTTTAGAGGAGGAGGAAAGCATTTAGAGAAAAACATCCATGTAAAGTATGGATGTGACAGCTTGGTACTGTTCTGTACTGAGACAGGTTGTCCTGGCTCCTCTGTGAACAGGATGGGAAGAGATACAAAGCTCTTGCTTGGGAAAACAGTGAGGAGCATCTCATTTCCTAGGAACTGGATAAACCTGCAGCATGTAGATTGTTTCATCCGTAGGAGTCGCTCTTTAATTTAGTAACTAAGTGATGTAGGAGCTATTTGGTGGGGTTCTTGTATTAGGAAAGCTTGAAACAGCTCAAAAAGGCTATAGATAAGGAAAAAGAAACCTGCTCTGAGCAGATGTTTAATAAAATAACTTCTGCAATGGTTTAGTTACTGCAAAATCCTGCGTAACTACATTCTAAGGATTGCATTGCACAAGCTGAAGGACTGGATGGCAGAGCTGCCCCCCACCCAGCATATTTACACAGTCTAATTTTCATCTGAAGCTCTCCCAAACATGTGGTTGCTCGAGGGTTATAATTTTTAAAGCTCTTCATATCAAAGATGTTTTTAATTTTTTCACCATATTCATCACAGAGCAGGAAAACTGAAGAAGGATGGAAACACCTCACACATCTGTGCCATCATCCTGCCAGAGATGTGATTTGTCCAAGTAATTCTGAAAGCACAGACAATCACCCGTGTGAGAACAGAAATGAAAAATCTGATTGCGACTGCAGCCGAAGTCAGGGCATGCAAGACTCGAGGTCATCTGTGAAATTTTAACTGTTATTCTTCGTGTGGGTGCGTTAGGACGAGGTTTTGAATCTAATTTGCTTGAGGTCCCTTCCGATCCCTAAGGATTCTACAATTCTATGACTGAGTGGTTTGGTAGTCAAGATGAAAATCACTTAGGCTCTGTGCATTGTTTGGTTGTAGTTTGCTTGTTGTACATCAGTTAACCAATGTTTGCTCCAAACTTGAACAGAAGTTTGGTATTAGGGACTCGTTCTTAGATTTTAATTAGGACTTGCTATGAACTTGACAGCAATAGAAACCAATAGGAGCTGCTTATCCCGTTTGCAATAGGAGGAGAAACTCAGACTTGACTGTAACCCGGGGTGCTTCACCTGGTGTTTGTAAAGGCTGCATCGATTTCTTGTCCTCTTGGTCGTACCCTGGGAGCTGTAAATTGCCAGCCCAGGATGTTCGTTATCCTCCCGTTTCGTACCGCTCGCTTTCACATATTGCCATTTGCATGCGGGGAGTGGTTAGACATCGGAGTGTTCCCAGCTCTCATTTAATTTTGTATTCCCTACAGACTCTCCCATAAGGCGATGGAAATGATGATTTATTCTCACGCACAGACTATTGTCTCCACTTTTAAGCCCCTTAAAAGTAATCTATAATCCAAAACTCTGCTTTTTTTATGGTGGGTAAATCATTCCGGCTACGGAACGTGGGAACAAAGTTCCACCTCCTGTAATCTGGAGGAACTTCATCATTAAATTGTCTTTAGAGGACTGTAAGGTTGCTGTGATAAAAATGAAGGAATACAGCTGCCGGGAGAAGGTGCACACAATGTCTTAGTCTCGAAGGCCCTGTTAGCGTAAAAATGTTGTTAAACTTGGTGCAGCTCTGTTTGTTGTTAAATATGTTTACAGTCTCAGAGCAAGGCTGCTGTGCTGTGTGGGGGGAAATACTGCAGTGGCCAGCGAGTTGCATGAAGGAAAGACAAGAGAAGTGGTGCCTAGTGGGGTATGATTTTTATTCCCCACTTGTTCCTTCCACTCTAAGGAGGGATAAAAAGAAAAGCTCATTTATCTACTCTGTGTTGGCTGTATTTTGATCCACACTGCTAAACCATGTGCTCGTAAAGCAGATGTAGTAAAGATAGCGAAGGCTTAAAAAAGCAGCAACGGTGTATTTTCTGCAGATGCTGGGAAAGAACCCGTGCACCCAGTGCTGCCGTCAGCGATCCGTGCGGATTTACCGATCGCTCTGAGTGATACTGTCATAGCTATTAAAGAAAGTAATTGGTAGTGAGTGATTAAAATTGCAGATGGCCTTTTCAAGGTGATTATGAATATTAAATCAAGTCTCTAAAAGCTTGCTAAAAAGGCCCATGGAACCACAGAGTGAATATGCTGAGGATAATTGCACAAAGAGACGATCTTGCAGGAATGTTGTGCTCATCCAACCCCCAAATCAATCTCCCAACCAAGGAGCCCCAAGAAGCCAAGTCATTCAAGTGGACCTGTTGTATCAAAGCGGGTGGAACTAAATACCTGCCTGTTTAGGCTTTAAGTCCTTCTGAGCACAGAACGTGTTGCTTCTCTCTCTCATGTTATATAGAATGTTATCTCAGCTCCATCACTGTCATCACTGAGCGGGGACAGTTCTGCAGAGCCCCCTGCACCACATGGTGCCATGTCATTAACAGTCATCCTTTCCTGTCCTTTTCTAATTGCAAGTGATTATGACAAATGGTCCTTTCCACATCACAGCCTGGAATGAGGCCAAGAATTGCTGTGGAGTGGCTTCACTTCATTTGGGGAACTTCATCTCGCAAAGCAAAGGTCATGTGGGGACCCTTTTTGTAGCTGAAAAACCTAAAGTTCACTGTTCCATCATTTAAAATGGAAACTCAAGGTGTAAACAAAGCTAAAGAGAGAGAAAACTGAAAAAATAGATGTCTTCATTTGGAGCTCTGCTCACTTAGGTGCGTACTGTAAGACAAGTGCTGAGGGCTTCTACATCTACCTAAATGGCTTGTGATTTCAGGGCCCCAGGGATTGTTTTCTGGTGCTTATTGTGATTATAGACTCATCACTTTCAGACCAATTTCATGCCTTCCGATAGCAGAATGTATGTTGCATGGCTGCTCCTACTAAAACACATTATTATTGTATCGATCTCAAACCTCTCGATGACCTATCTAATCTGCTCTTAAACTGTAGAACACCATGGGATTTATTGTGAAGATTTATATAAACAGATTCGGCAATTATTGGCTATTACCTGTGGTGTGACACACGTAACCTGTTTAATCATCTGAGGAGCTTTTTCCCCCTTCAGATAGGCTTTCTGCTTACCTGAATTTTGTGGTCACTGTTGTGTCAGCGCTTTTGTTGCATATTGATTCTTCATTTAAATGAATATTATTTCACTTCCAGATATTCCCTTGGTAAATTCGATAGAGAATTCTGCTTAGTTCACTGCAGTAGCACTTATTTCTATTCATTTTGGCTTAGGAACTGGTCTATGGCATCCTGGACAAGCATATTTCTACCCTGCAAGTGTTTTAGAAAGCTTCTGTGAAAAAATGCACAGACATTTATTACAGGTTTGCTGTTAGTCAGCCCAGCAGGCTTTTTTTTGAAGGATAGGTGGTCTAACCAGGATGCTCAGCACTCTCCTTTGACTGTAGAAAGACAAGTTCTGCCTTTTAATGCAAATAGCTAGTACTCAAGAAGTTATGGGGAACTAAAAACCCATAAAGGAGGATTATTTTTCCACTGAAAGAAGCAAAGAATATCTTCTGTTTACCCACCCATGTAGATTTTAGCTCTCTAAGTGTCTTCTCCAAAACACCAGCGTAGTAAATGCAGCAGCCAGCTGAAAATTGAAAGTATCTTGGTAGAGTTTGGATTACCAGTTGCCACTTTACTTTTCAGAAAGGGTATAGATCAGTAATGTGATTGATAAGGTGTGTGCAACTTTGAGGGCCTGGGGTCCTTTGTGTTTGCTGATGACTTTGCCAATAGTAATAGTTTTCAAAGACTTGCATTAGGTGTGATGAGGACTGGGGACTGTCTTTGATTAAAATGTGGCTGACAGATCTGGTACAGTCCTTGATGAAGAGGGCAATTTGCACTTCATACACTAATGAGGAGAAATATTATGGAATCTGGCAGACCTTTTTGGACCTGATAGCTACTGCTGAGTTCCTGTGTTGAGTATAATGCAGATTTTACTTTGGAAAAAAAAATTGAGTCTGGGCTGGTTATGCATTTTTGTCGCTTGTAATGGAGTCGATCCCTTGCCATTACCAGTGCCACAGAAATAGTCCACTGGGCGACTTGATGGGGTTGGGTTTTTTTCATGCTTTAAAGATGGAAAAAGCAGTGTAATTTTAAAAGTTCACAGATAAATCTTTTTTTACAGGATAGTTACAAATGCTTTCAAAGGGTGTTTGTAATGGAAGAAGTGACAGGACTCTAATTAGGGTGGCAGTGAGACACTCTACAGTGTACGTGCTCACAAAGGAGAGGGATGAAATAACACCTTTTGTCGGGGGTTTATGGCAGGAGGATGCAGGTAGATAGTATTTTTCTTGATTCATTCTTTCCATGAACCTACCGATGGATATGTTTTTAATTTTGTCAAAATAGTTGAGTTCTAAACATGCAACTAACGAATTTACCATCAATAATGACCAAGCAAACTACCGATTATGAATTTCTTGTAAATACCAACCAAGCTGGTTTCCTGTAGCCCCTTGCAAACACAGTTTCCTTAAAGCAACTTCTTTCGAGAGCTATATTTTGTGACTTTTAAAGCAACAAAGCTGGTTTCTAGGGAAGGAGACTGAGGCTTAAGTTTGGTTATCCTTGTTTATTTTTGTATGAATCGGGTACTTCAGTTTCACTCCATAATTTCCTGATGACTTCTTATGCCTTAATACCCTACCTGCACTTGCTTCATGGCCCAGTCTACCAGTAGAACATGAGATACAAAGCTCATTTGTGTGTTACTGCTAGAGATATTGCCTATCCTTAAAGGGGTGGTGGTTTTAAAATAGCAGAAGCAAATGTGATTTACTCAAGTATTGCTTACAATGTCAAACCTTNGTCTCTTGACCTGGGAGAAGAGGAGGCTGAGGGAGGACCTCATTCATGTCTCTAAATATGTGAGGGATGGGTGTCAGGAGGATGGAGCCAGGCTCTTCTCAAGGTTGTTTGTGATAGGACAAGGGGCACTGGGTGCCAGCTGGAACAGAGGATGTTCCGTAGTAATATCAGCAGAAACTTCTTCACAGTGAAGCTAAGAGAACACTGGAACAGGCTGCCCAGTGGGGTTGTGGAATCTCCTTCTCTGGAGAAGTTCCAGACCTGCCTGGCTGTGTTCCTGTGCGACTTGGTCTGGGTGATCCTGCTGTGGCAGGGGGATTGGACTGGATGATCTTTCCAGGTCTCTTCCGATCCCTAAGGATTCTGTGATTTTATATATTTTCATGAGAATTTTCAGAAGTAACATTAAACCTCACTCTGCAGCATAAGCTGTGTGATGTACAGAAAGGTTTGGGACTAAGAGCAAACAGCAAACCTGTCTCCACTGGTGACTGTCCCGACACCAGAAAGAAATGGGCAAAACATGGGCCTGTAATTGAATGGCTCTGCAATTTAACTCATTTTAGTATTTAATTAGCGTCAGTATGCTTTTCAGACACAGCTATTAAAAACAATAAGGTGAGGGGATTAGTTGTAATAGAGTGTGTTTGTGTTTGTAAAGACCATGAAATCTGTCAGCTTTTGAAAGGGGTGATGGAAGCCTCCCTTTTTGTTTAAGAGTCCAGTGGTGCTTGCAGTGATCTCCACATCCATCCCTAACTGCAGTGGGTTTCTGGTCAGAATGAGGTAAATGTGTGCGGAATTGAACAGTCTGTTCAAAAGGCAGAGCTCTGAATCAGGGTGATCTTACACTTGCTCTGTCTTCTGCAAACTCTGCAATATGAATGGAGGGGGTTTACCTTTACAGCCAGAGTGGCTCCTTTTGATGAGGCCCTCAAAAACAATGTAAAGTCTCTCTTCTTTTCATCCTTGATCACCGCAGGAATTTTAACATCTGTTTCAGAAAGGAATCCTGGGTAGCAGTCTCTGGAAAGCAGCAAAGCTCCCCAAAACAGCGTGGTGGATAATATAAAATATCAATGAAAAGAGCAGATCCTGGTTGGGGGAAGCAGCGTGCTGAACCACAGGAACACACAGGGCTTCGAATGCATTGCTGCCGTCAGTTATAGATCAGAGTTCTAGGAGCTTTGGAGAAGGTGGAGACAGGCTTTTATATTTTGTAGTGGGGTTTGCTTATGTTTTTGGGTTGCTTTATGTCTTTTCCAAGGCTGCATCACCCGCAATCCATTCAGAAAGCACAGAGCAAGCTTCGGGAAGGCTACAAGACCTCGGGAAGTCACAGCAGGTTACTCTTGTGGGAGATTCTAGTATTTCCTCTGGTTTTACCAAATGGTGAATTTATGAAAACAATGTTATTCATGCAGTGAAAGGTTCGTGGGGATGGGATTTTCATTCACAAGGGGAGCGTGTGAGTGCGAGTTCTTTTTTACAGTATTGCCTCCATGATCCTGAAGTAATTCAGAGATTGATTTGTAAAACATTCTGAATCAATTAAGGCTTTAATCAGCACGCGGCAAACTTCAGATGGCTCGTGGACTAATTTTACCATCTCCCATCAACATGAACCTAAGCTGGAAAAAGAAAACAATTAAGGGGCTGTAATTATCTGTCCTGATTACTGAATTAGAAGAGTTTGTGTGTATTCCATTGCTATGTAAAAGGAGACATGTTCTTTGAAAAAACAATTTGACGCAGTTAGTAAACTGCCGAGGGTTTGTAGAGAGCAATGTAGATGTTTGCTAGGACAGGTTTGGAAGAGGTCTGTAGTCAAGAATTGCCATACAGTCACTGTATATTGAGTTTGGAGGCTGTTGCCTGGCAGTCTGTAGTGTGCTAGGCAAGATCTAGTACTGAGAGTATTTCTAACTCCCTGTGCTTACAGTGAGTTTGAATTTTCAAGGCAGACTCTCATTTACAGTTACTCGTCCAAGTTTATATCTGGTGATTATATTTAGTGATCAGAAAAACAATTTTGCAATTTCTAGAAGCCAGAAATTACTATTAAAGCTCCCATGTGGTAGCAGCCTTTCTAGAAAGCAGGGAGAAGCATCTCTGCATGATCAACTAACCATCTAATTACCCGCTTGTGATGCCTTGCTGCTACCAAGTGGAACTACTCTGTGTTATTGGTATTTTGCTTGACTTGAAATGAGAAGAGCCTATAAAAATGTGGCAAACTTATAACATAATACTTTTTCAAACCCAGACATTTAGGTTTGGTAGGATTTTTATTTTCTGCTTAGCAGAGAGCTAAATGCAGATTCGTGGCAGACCTTTACTTACCCTTTCTATCGCCCCCGATCTGATCAGAATCTACAAATTGCATAAAACCTCTCCTAAACCCCCCAGCTTACAAGGCCAGTGTTTAAATATTTAGCAGAATGTTAATCCTGATGTATTTAGCTGCCACACTGAAGGATTGTTGCTGCATTCTGTGCAAAGTTCAGAGCAAATGCCCAGAACTCCGGTGAGTTATAGGTCAATTACTGTAATTGCAAGCAAAAGTAAACAAGAAACCTTAGTGATATCCAGCAGGAGTGATACCTCTCTTTTTTATTAATGAGCAATAGACAAGCCTGTCACCAATCACTGGTTTTGAAAAATGTGCCACATAACTTACTCCTAAAAATGAGATCAGTCCTGCATGCTGTAGGTGTCTCTTGGTACCACTGGGTTTATTAAATACTGTCGAACAAAAATTTCACTCAAATGGAGACTAAAATTGTCTCCTCAACGAAACTGACCTTCATTTGAGAAGCAAGAGAAAAGGCTGCCTCATCCAGAGGTAGTTTCCTGAAGGCTGGGTTTGTACTGTTGGTGTACTCAATTAATGGCTTCGTATATTTACAAACTTAGGTTGTTAGGAAATAAACTAAAACTACAAACGCTACACAAATATAAATTACATCCTATCTGCTAAAACACACTGGTGTAGAGGCCCAACAAGTATCACTTAAATTAGAGTTTAATACTATTGTAATTTATGCAGATTTAATAAATATATTTGACTTTCAGAGCAGTAAAATGGGTTATGGCATTATCATAAAGGTAATTATTACTGGTATTGTCTGCTGCATTTCATTTTTAAATTAAGGAAATCCATAACGATAGGTATGTTTGGGAGAAATACATGATGCTTCCTACATCCCTCAGTGTTAATACGCTCTTAATTCCGTTACTGTAGGCTATCCTGAGTTGCTGGGTTATGCTGCTTCTGGCAGGACCCTTCATCCTGTTCAGAGAAAGAAATGCTTGTGCTTAGGCTATTTGCCTCTGTTACCTGGTCTGGCTTAAATGCTTTTCATGGTGGGGCTGGTACAGTTGGGTTAATGGTTGGGCTCGATGATTTTAAAGGGCTTTTTCAACTTAAATGATTCTGTGATGTTCGCAGAGAAAAGCTCTTGGAGACTTTCGGGTTGCCAAAGCTAGTGCAGTGCAGAGCTGAAAGGGGTGGATTACATATTGTGAAGCAAGACATAAAAATTCAGGTCGTTCTGTAGGTAGAAGAAATGACAGCTTGCTTCAGGTACGCAGACTTGGACAGTGAAGCAGGACAGATAATCATCTGTGTTTGGTTTCCTTCCGCTGCTTCACAAGCATCCAAGCTCTTGTTTAAAAGTGGGGATTTGCTGCATGTGTGGAATGCTGTGTAGAGACCAGAACTGTGGAGATGAGACTCTGTAGATATCTCTAGACTTATATTCCACAAAGAATTCTGTCATTAGGAGGCTGGAGAGAACAACAAATCACAGAGTGAAATAGGAGATTCAAAACAAAGGTAGACTCTTACCTGAAAAAATGTTCAAGAGAGCTCAAACTATTTGAAACTCCTCCAAGGCTTTAAGTGCTGCTGACAAGTCACATGCCCACTTTCTGTGCACCCCGAGGTCTAAGGGGGCAAAGATTTCTTGAGTCCTTCAAAGGACTCAGCAGGTTTCAGATGGTAACTTGGCATCTACAGAACAGATGAGCTTTGTTCTCCAAACACTTGAGCAGCCACAGTATTGCCATGAGTTCATCAGTGGTGTCATAAACAATGAAAAGGTTTTTCACTGAAAGAGTGATCCGGTTTTGGAACGGGCTGCCCATGGAGGTGGTCACGTCACCATCCCCTGGCGGTGTTCAAGGTTAGCCTGGATAAAGTGCTGAGTGGCATGATCTAGATGTTAGATGTTAGGTTTGCTTGGTTTAGTTGGATTTAGGTTGGACTGGATGATCTTTAAGGTCCTTTCCAACGTTATCATTACTGTGATACTGTGATAAGCTTACTGTGAGAAGAGTCAGCGGCTGTGTTGTTGAGGATCATTTAAGATCTCCGCTAGGTCTTGCACCATTCAGATAAATATGTTGCAGCAGATGTCTCGGTGAAGCAGGTGTTTTGTGTGATTCTCTGTCTTCCATGTAGGTTCATAATGTAGGTAACACAGTGGCTGAGGAGTCAGATTTATTAAAATCTTGCATTTCTCTAGGACTGTATCCACTGTGTGTTTCTTTGGGTTGCTCATCTGGAATTCTCACACAACTATCCTGAAATCATTTTAAAACTACCTCACAACTATAATTTCTCACAGGATTCTGAAATTTTTGCTGGAAATCACCTATTTGAGCAGATTGGCCTTGATAGCTTCACATAGACTGAAGTGAGGAAGGAGAAGACGTTTGACTGAGATCAGGCAATGCCTGGGGCAGATATTTTGAGGAAGAGGATAAATTGCAGGAGGTAGTGAACTGGTAGGAAGGAGGTGTTGTCTTTTCTGCCAGAGCTGGCTTCCTCTCTGTTGGTGGGCAGACAGCATTCTGGATAAATGTCATATTAAGAGATGAAAAAATATGTTTTGTGGAAAAACATTCTTAGGCTGTTTTTCTCATGTCTTGGGGGAAAAAGGACAGTCTGAAGTCAGTCTGCTCCCCTAGTAACCAAAGGGCAAATAAAAGTTAAATCTGATTTCTCCTGGAGACAATGAGCAGATTATTTAGAACAGGAAGCCTGTGCAGAGCTACTACCTCACCTGATGAAATAGCATTAGCAGTGCAGGTTTTTCACTCACCACGGCTATCACAAGGTTTCTTTATTTACTAGCTGGGTCATGCTGTATGTTAACAGACATCTTGTGTACAAGAAATCCAGATGGTCTCCCTTCTCTTTCCTCGCTTCTCCTACTAGATGCAAAAGGTCAGTAGAAAAGCGGCAGTGGGAATTCTTGCTGCCAGCACAAGATGCTCTTGACTATGTCTGCATCAGTACTGCAGACTTTAATTTCCTTTGCACTGAACTAAGGTTAGACTCACTTAAAGGTCACTCTCTGTGCAATAGGGTTTGCTTTGTTTTGCCATTTGTTTTATTTATTGAAAACAGCATCTTTCCTAAGAAGCATTTTCCTTGCCATTACCTCCTCTCTTCTTAATGTTGTTTTTGAAAGGTGTTTCATTACTTGCTAATCTCTAAAGTGATTTTTCTGATGGTGATACCAACCTGCAAATTCTTGGAGCTGGGAGCATTTGTATCTCAGAACTGCAGTTGTGCTTGTGGTATAAAGAGATGGTGACATTTGGATTTGACCCTGCCCTTATTAACTCCAGGTTTGACAGAACCCTGAAATTATCCTGTTACCTTTCTGTCAGCTCCTCCAGATTCAAGAGATGAACTCCTCCATACGTTGGACCTGACCAGTGCTCTCATCATACAGTTTTGTTTAGAAACTCTAATCTTTTAACAACTAATGACAAAAATGATGTTTAAATCTATCCTTCCCATTTGGTTGAAGATTTTTGCTTTAGAAATTCACAGGTGAAGAACTATATTCCCAAACTGACCAGAATGTCCTACCTGCAACAGGTTCTTCCATAGGAAAATAGATGCTGATGAAAGGCTCTTCTGGCCATCTGTTTTTAAACATTGTCTGTCTTGTGCTACCTTTGGTATCTGGGTGGTCACTGTCTTCTAGAAAAAATCTTGCTCCATCTGTAGACAGGAGGATACAGAGACAACTTCCAAGTCTAGGTATTTCTGTGAAGGTTTGAGGTCAGAGATCTAGAATTATCTTTAGAAATAGGTCTTGGAAAATTTCTCTGGTGTGTCTCCTTGTTTCCTGAAAAATGTGATCTACTTTTTGTCTGTTCAGATCCATACGAGTTATTTGTTGAGGTAAAACATGTGGGTCTTCGACTAAGAAGAAAAAGCAGAAATAAAAGGAATTCAAATGGAGATTTTTTTTCATGAACTGGAGAAAAAACTGGAACCAACAGAACATGGCAGCCTTGAGATTAAGGATGAGTTGGTTTGTTGGATGGTGAGGTTCTCTGGGCAGGCACGGGAGGATTTTGTTAGATATTGGTCTTATTGCACAATTTCCTAAATGTGTTTATGGCTCCAGATGGCTGAATTTAAAAATAAAATTAATACATTATCGTTACACTTTTAAAGTCTCCTGTTAATATCCAGCTATATCCATGGCATTGTATGGAGAAGAGTTCCTCCTGTTAAAATCCAGCTATATCCAATGCATTGGATAGAGAAGAGTTTCTTCAGTTAATATCCATCTGTATTGATAGCACTGTATGGAGAAGAGTTTCTCCTGTCAATATCCAGCTATATCCAAAGCATTGTATGGAGAAGAGTTTCTCCTGTTAATATCCACCTATATCCAAAGCATTGGATAGAGAAGAGTTGAGAAAATCAATTTAAGAGTTCTCCATCCTCTCTAAAGCACTGCAGAAACTTTGAGACCACAGGAATCGTCAAATATTTTGGATGATTTTATAAAACAGAGCTGCTTTGAGATTGAACTGCTCGTGTTCTGCTTGTGTAATTAAAAGTAAAGAGTCTAGCAGGGAAAACACAGTTCTGTATTAAAGTTATGGTAGTGTGGAAAAAGCCATGTAATGAGGATAAGATTGGCTTAAAAGTTAGTAACTCACCCGTGTTTGACATTTCTATGTTGTAATAAATATTAGCTGCTGGTGAGAAGCCTGAATATTCTCCTCACAGCACCCAGTTTGGAAATACTGAAATGGAACATAACAATGTCTCTGTGTGCACCAAAGAGAACAAAGGCAGATTTCTCTCTCCCACTTCATTCCAAGGATGGCACTTCCTCCCTTCATCCCGAGGGCCAATATTCTTTAATTTTATATAAAAAAACAGAGCCCTATTCAAATGTTACTTCTCAAACCAAATGCCCATAAATGAGAGGCTTGTCTGTGCAAGACGCAAGCACGAAATGGTGAATAGAGCTTATAATAATCACAGCACAAGTTTTAAAAGGAGCCGTCCTTTGTTCCCATGTCAGAGGCAGAGCTACCTACCACTCCTGTGATTTCCAACCTGTTAGTTCCGTCTCTTTTAACACAGCTTTTCCTGTTACTGTGCAATTATTCCACTTGTTTTTCTTTGCCTTTGCTACTGTAAGGCTCTGAAAGCAGAGACAAAGGTGGGGAGAATCGTGAAGATTGTGCATTGAGAAGGCGCTTTGTTCCAGACTCTCAAAAGGCTATCTGGGTATATCTCTAAATTGGAAAAGGACCTTTTGTCCTCTGTTTGACCGCTCTGTGCCATTCCGCCTCTGTTCACACAAATGATCAGGCTTAGTCTTGTTGTTCGGTCGATAGGTTTTGCACCGTCTTTTTTTGTCTGTGGTTAATGTAGCGTGTTTCCTCCTCTTCCTCCCTCTCCCCTTGTTTAAAACAAACATCACCATGCTTGAAGTGTTTCTCTTGCTTTTAGAAAGTTATAGCCTGAGATGGAGCAGAGCAGTGATCTGATTAAAGTGATTAAAACTATATACAGAATGCATAATTAACCTTTGCCCTGGCTGTCACGGGGAGCTGATGCATGGAGCTGATAGTGTATCTCTCCGTGGCAGCAGGCGTATGCTACATGACTTTTTTTCCCCCCATTTCTTTCTAGAGAACTTTAATCACTTGAGATAAAGAGCCAGGAGAGAGAGATCAGGACTGTATTAATCCTCTCAATGGCTTTATAATTTCTCAACTATTCTGCTGCTGGTAATCAAGAAAAATAATGCCGGCTTAATCCTGGACGCCAAGGTCAATCATCCCTGAGCCTTTTGATAGTAGGGATGTCATTATGAAAAGATTTTTAATGAATGTAATTTTCCTCGCGTACTTTGGGGCTGGCAATACCTACGTGATTTCTTACTCCTGGTGGAAGAATATTTCTTGGTTGGAGTAATAATTAGACCATTTTGATCATTTTATAACAGCTGGTTAGGGCAGCAGGACAGCCACAGCACACAAAGACTATTGTGGAAAATGTTGGGGGGGGTAGGGGGAGAGAGAAGGTGGTGCCAATCAGCCTGGGCTTGTACGATGGCAACAGAGAGGCAGTTTCTGGGGATCAGCAGGTGAATGAGAGGCAGAGGATTATAGCAAGCAATGGTGACAACCTATACCCCATTCTTGTTAGGTCTTAATGTGCTATGCACACACGGAAACAGAGTCTATTGGACCCCAGAACATGTTTTCTGTTGTTTCTGTGCCATAATTTTAGGTCTCAAATAAACCCCCAATGTCCAAAGTTTTCATTTGTTCTGTTTCTGAGCTAAGGTGAAAAAGCTTCTTAGCTGTTTCCTGAAAGCTGCCGTTCTGAGCACATTAAAAAGCTGGCGCTATAAATAATGCTGCTTACCATCACATTTAACTTAATTCTGCAGCGCTTTCAAGAATTAGAAATGGTGAAAGATATGTCTGTCACCGAGAAGTCTAAAAGTGCTAAAAAGGCAGAGCTGACACCGGTAGAGAAGTTGATGTTAATAGTGGGCTCGCTCATGAGAGAACATAGCGGCCGTATTTGTGTTTGGAGAAAAAAGCATTAGAGATTGTCCCCGTAGCCGGCGTTCCGGTTCATCCTGTGAGATTATTCTGTGTTCTTGCTTCTCACGTTCCTGGTTGATAACATCTAAAAGTTAAGGAATGTGCAGAGGATATTAACACTTTTGCCTTCTGCAAACAAAGCCCTTTCTTCTGGAAGCATCTGTCAGGAATCGCTAACTTTTGACTCTGATTTTTGTTCTGCTGCAACTCCCAGCATCCAAATGAAAATTTAAAGTCAATAGGAGCTTAAAAAACCACCCAACCGAGAAGAAAATGCTACCGTGTTCTCCGCTTCGTACTGATCCTCACCATGCCAGTCTCCCTAATGGGTAACTTGTTGTAGAAGAGTATGAAATGCTGCTTGAAAAACACAAACACCACTGAACTAGAAAGATAAAATCCATGTTAAGATTTTCACTCAATCCCACAGAATCAAAGGAAAAGGCTTTGTATTGACCAGGTCCGTTGCGTTTAGTGCTGTTGCCCAAGATGAATTAGTCACAGCATTGCCCCGTCTGCTGCAGCTTAGAGACTGCCAAGACAATCAGATCCTAAAGTACAAAATTCCAGAGAGTAGGCAACAAAGCTTTTGTGTCTGGGAATCTTGCATCTATAGCATCAGTGAGGCACAGCAAGGGTCACTGTCTGGCATCTTGGCAAGGTCAACCCCAGGGACCAGTATTGGTTGGGGACTGCCCTGCTGGAGAGCATTGGAGGAGAAAA